>JAQSVV010000094.1:0-600000 GCA_036375495.1 Agrotis segetum | reverse complement strand
CGTCGACGAGCTCATGTAGCTTAGCGAATACGGTTTTTATCAACGTTGTTTTTAGAAGCGATATTTACGATGCAACATCAGTGAAGTCATCGTTGTTAACATCTACGATGAGTCTGTTAGTGAATCGCATTGCAGGTTCCGAAACGACAACATTATCCTGGGAAGAAGATGATAATTACAACATTTCCTTTTTAAAATTGTAATCTTTTAGGAAAGTGTGAGATAAAGCCTCCCCACTCCATTGGCTATTCGGTTTCTTAGAAGAAATAAAACGAATTCGTAAAATTCCATGCTTCACACGTTCTAGCTGTATGTTGTCTGTAAGCGAATTTAAAGTTTATATTAAGGAGAAGAAGTTAGTCCGGCTAGCCCAGACTAATCTTAGATACATTTCAGCATATCAAATGAAGTGTAAATTAGTTTAGGTGTGGGAGTAGTCGTAGAGCTCTTTGTAGAAGAGCTAGTTCGGCGAACTATTTCTGCGCTATGCAGTATTTTCTGTTAAAGAATCTGTCTAGGTAGATATTATTCTTGCCGGTATTTTTAGAGGCATTACAATATTTAGTATAGGTAACGGATCTCCACGACAACATCACAGTCTTTTATGGGGTACTGTGTTAACACTTTCACTGTCCGCGCAGCAGACACAATAGATAAACAATGGTCGTGAGTCACATGTGATTCATCGGACAGGGAAGTGGTTAAATGTTACAATAAAATACCTAGTGAGGTCTTAAAACTAAATGAAAGAAAATTTAAAACTTATATCAAAAACTAGTGTTTGCGCGTTGCGCGAGCTGCAAGCAGCTCGCGGGGTCGTGTTTTGAAAAGTATTTCTTACTTAGAATTTTTTGCAGTCGCCATTTTAGATTTTGATTTTGACCTTACTATCGGCTTTAGCATCCTCGAAAACTATTAAAACGACTCCCATGATGAACAATTCAAAACTGATCGCAGCCGCCATCTAAGATTCTGATTTAGACTTCACTATCGGCTTAAGCACCCTCGAAAACCATGAAAACGGCATCCAATATAAAAAATATGATTTTTTGAAGTCGCCATCTTGGATTTTGATTTTGACCTCACTACCGGCTTAAGCATCCTCGAAAACCATGAAAACGACTCCCATGATGAACAATTCAAAAATTATCGCAGCCGCCATCTTGGATTTTGATTTTAACCGGCTTTAGCATCCTCGAAAACCATGAAAACGACTCCCAGGATGATTATTACGAAAATATCGCAGCCACCATCTTGGATTTTGATTTTGACTTCGCTATCAGCTTTATATCATCCTCAGCCTATTGCCGTCCACTACTGGACGTAAGCCTTCCCCAAAGAGCGCCAACCATCCCGGTTTTGGGCAGGCCGCATCCATCCACTGCCAGCCACCTTCCTTAAATCATCGACCCATCTTGCAGCAGGGCGTCCTACACTACGTTTGCCCATTCGCGGTCTCCACTCAAGCACATGTTTGCTCCATCTGCCGTTTGTCCGTCTACAGACGTGCCATTTGGTTCTACATTTGGTTCTCTGGCGAATGACTTCATTACGAATTCTATCCACCAGAGAAACCCCGAGCATTGCTCTCTCCATTGCACGCTGAGCAACCTTAAATTTGTGGACCAGGCCGATGGTAAGTGATCACGTTTCGGCTCAGTAATAAGTCATTACGGGTTGGACACGCTGGTTGTAAACCCTGGTTTTAAGGAATTGTGGGATAGATGATTCAAAGATATGACGCAGCTTCCCGAATACCACCCAGCCCAAGCGTATTCTTCTAGCTGCCTCCTTCTCAAAGTTGTGCCTGCCCAGTTGTACACTTTGGCCTAGATAAATGTATTCTTGCACAACCTCGAGGGCAGTATCATTCACGATTACAGGTCTCGGGGTGACGTGACCATTAAACATGACTTTGGTTTGGTTCAGTCAGATTCATTCCGAGACCCACACGCCTTGAAGAATCGCTCAAGCTGTTCAGCATTTTTTCCAGCTCCTGCAGAGACTCTGCTATGATGACAATGTCATCCGCAAATCGGAGGTGTGAGATGTACTGACCGTTGATATTAACACCCCGTCCTTTCCAATCAATCGTCTTGAAAACGTCCTCCAACGCGTTTGTAAACAGTTGGATTGGTTTTGTGCTCTGTTCTTGTACTTAGACGGTCACTGTTGCGGCCTTATACAGACATCTCATCACCTCAACGTAGCGACAGTCGATGAGGCATCTCTGGATGGACTCCAGAACAGTCCAGGTCTCGACGGTATCGAAAGCCTTCTCGTAGTCCACATACGCTAGGCACAGAGGCTGGTTATACTCCTCGGTCTTTTGAATCACTTGGGTGTGTATGTGATCTATGGTGCGGTAACCTTTTTGAAACCCGGCCTGCTCCGGTGGCTGAAAATCATCGAACTTTTGGGCGAGACGATTTAGAATAACCCTCGAGAACAGCTTATAGATATGGCTCAGAAGTGAGATGGGACGGTAGTTTTTAAGGAGCGCTTTATCGCCCTTTTTGAAGAATAATACTACCACACTCCCATGCCATGCCTCCGGTGTTATGCAAGTGTGGATGACGGAATTGAAGAGTTTACAAGCTCTGTCAAGACACGTATTCCTCTTGCCTTGAGCAGCTCTATGGTTATTCTGTCATCCCCTGGGGCTTTGTTGCGGTGAAACTGCTTGAGTGCCATTCCAATCTCACCCATGTCAATGTCGGGAAAATGAGATGGCGTGTCAGTTTGGCCCGTTGGTCATCCGCGCCGTGGGCCTGAGGTGGGCAAGGTTTCTGAGCATATAAGTCTCCGTAGAACTTTTCGACTTCAGCTAGAATCTCTGGCTTTGAGGTGACAGTGGTGCCTTGTGACGTTCTGAGCTTTGTCAGGCAACAGCGGGAGGTATTGGGCTTGGCAAATACCTTCGAGCCTTCATTCCGAGCTAAAGCTTGCTCTATAATTCGGTTATTTGCACTCCGAGTATCGCGTATGAACTGCTTTTTGACCTCCCCGTTAAGAACCTGACTCTCAGCCTGTGTGGCTTTGTGAGTTCTCGTCGTTTCCTCATCAGTGCCAGAGTCTCGCTGGTAATTAAGTTCCGACTTACGTCCATTCCTGATCGGTCAAAAAAGTTTACAGCCCACCTCGCAGACAACACGCAGCACGCCTTCGGTGACGTCGTTTATGCCCTCCTGGATTTTAAACCTCACTATCGGCTTTAGCATCCTTGAAAACCATGAAAACGACTCCCATGATGAACAATTCCAAAATTATCGCAGCCGCCATCTTGCATTCCCGTTTTCACCTCACTATCGGCTTAAGCATCCTCGAAAACCATGAAAACGACTCCCATGATAAACACTTCAAATATGATCACAGCCGCCATCTTAGATTTTGATTTTGACCTCACTATCGGCTTTAGCATAGGTATTCGAAAACCACGAAAACCACATCCATGATGAAAAATTCGAAAATTGTCGCAGCCGCCATCTTGGACTTTGATTTTAACCTCACTATCGGCTTTTAGCATCCTTGAAATCTTTAAAGCAACTCGCATGACGAACAATTCGAAAATTATCGCAGTCGCCATCTTGCATTCCCGTTTTGACTTCGCCATCAGTTTAACATCGTCGAAAATCATGAAAACGACACCCATGATGAAAACACAAAAACTATCCAAGACAAAGAGAATTTTTCAATTCCAAAACAAACTTTTCAGTTTAGATAAAAATATGATATTTCAAAATATTATTGTGTTAGGTACGCGCTTACTGCCCCTCGAACATTCTATGCGATCATAAGATTTGGATTTTAACCTCACTATCGGCTTTAGCACCCTCGAAAACCCTGAAAACGACTCCCATGATGAACAATTCGAAAAATATCGCAGCCGCCATCTTGGATTTTTATTTTGACCTTACTATCGGCTTTAGCACCCTCGAAAACCCTGAAAACGACATCCATGATGAACATTTTGAAAATGATCACAGCCGCCATCTTAGATTTTGATTTTGACCTCACTATAGGCTTTAGCATAGGTATCCGAAAACCATGAAAACGACATCCATGATGATATCTTTGAATTTTTTGCTGTCGCCATCTTGGCTTTTGATTTTGACCTCAATATCGGCTTTAGCATCCTCGAAAACCATGAAAACGACTCCCATGATGAACAATTCGAAAATGATCGCAGCCGCCATCTTGGATTTTGATTTTGACTTCATTATCAGCTTTACTACCCTCGAAAACCATGAAAACGACATCCATGATGATATCTTTGAATTTTTTGCTGTCGCCATCTTGGCTTTTGATTTTGACCTCAATATCGGCTTTAGCACCCTCGAAAACCCTGAAAGCGACTCCCATGATGAACAATTCGAAAAATATCGCAGCCGCCATCTTTGATTTTTATTTTGACCTCACTATCGGTTTAAGCATCCTCGAAAACCATGAAAACGACATCCATGATGAACATTTTGAAAATGATCACAGCCGCCATCTTAGATTTTGATTTTGACCTCACTATAGGCTTTAGCATAGGTATCCGAAAACCATGAAAACGACATCCATGATGATATCTTTGAATTTTTTGCTGTCGCCATCTTGGCTTTTGATTTTGACCTCAATATCGGCTTTAGCATCCTCGAAAACCATGAAAACGACTCCCATGATGAACAATTCGAAAATGATCGCAGCCGCCATCTTGGATTTTGATTTTGACTTCATTATCAGCTTTACTACCCTCGAAAACCATGAAAACGACATCCATGATGATATCTTTGAATTTTTTGCTGTCGCCATCTTGGCTTTTGATTTTGACCTCAATATCGGCTTTAGCACCCTCGAAAACCCTGAAAACGACTCCCATGATGAACAATTCGAAAAATATCGCAGCCGCCATCTTTGATTTTTATTTTGACCTCACTATCGGCTTAAACATCCTCGAAAACCATGAAAACGACATCCATGATGAACATTTTGAAAATGATCACAGCCGCCATCTTAGATTTTGATTTTGACCTCACTATAGGCTTTAGCATAGGTATCCGAAAACCATGAAAACGACATCCATGATGATATCTTTGAATTTTTTGCTGTCGCCATCTTGGCTTTTGATTTTGACCTCAATATCGGCTTTAGCATCCTCGAAAACCATGAAAACGACTCCCATGATGAACAATTCGAAAATGATCGCAGCCGCCATCTTGGATTTTGATTTTGACTTCATTATCAGCTTTACTACCCTCGAAAACCATGAAAACGACAGCCATGACGATAGCTTTGAATTTTTTGCTGTCGCCATCTTTGATTTTGATTTTGACCTCACTATCGGCTTTAGCATCCTCGAAAACCATGAAAACGACTCCCATGATGAACATTTCGAAAATTATCGCAGCCGCCATGTTGGATTTTGATTTTGACCACGCTATCGGCTTAAGCATCCTCGAAAACCATGAAAACGACTCCCATGATGAACATTTTGAAAATGATCGCAGCCGTCATCTTGCATTGCCGTTTTGACCTGGCCATCAGTTTAACATCCTCGAAAACCATGAAAACGACACCCATGATGAAAACACAAAAACTGTCCAAGACAAAGAGAATTTTTCAATTCCAATACAAACTTTTCAGTTTAGATAAAAATATGATATTTCAAAATATTATTGTGTTAGGTACGCGCTTACTGCCCCTCGAACACTCTATGCGATCATAAGATTTGGATTTTAACCTCACTATCGGCTTTAGCATCCTCGAAAACCATGAAAACGATTCCCATGATGAACAATTGGTAAATTATAGCAGCCACCACCTTGGATTTTGATTTGGAGTTCACTATCGGCTTAAGCACCCTCGAAAACCCTGAAAACAACTCCCATGATGAACAATTCGAAAAATATCGCAGCCGCCATGTTGGATTTTTATTTTGACCTCACTATCGGCTTTAGCACCCTCGAAAACCCTGAAAACGACATCCATGATGAACATTTTGAAAATGATCGCAGCCGATTTCTTGGATTTTGCTTCTTACTTCGCTATCAACTTAAGCATCCTCGAAAACCATGAAAACGACTGCCATGATGAACATTTCGAAAATTATCGCAGCTGGCATCTTCGATTTTGATTTTGACCTCACTATCGGCTTAAGCATCCCCGAAAACCATGAAAACGACTGCCATGATGAGCAATTCGAAAATTATCGCAGCCGCCATCTTGGATTCTCATTTTCACCTCACTATCGGCTTTAGCACCCTCGAAAACCCTGAAAACAACTCCCATGATGGACAATTCGAAATATATCGCAGCCGCCATCTTGGATTTTTATTTTGACCTCACTATCGGCTTTATTACCCTCGAAAACCATGAAAACGACAGCCATGATGATATCTTTGAATTTTTTGCTGTCGCCATCTTGGATTTTGATTTTGACCTCACTATCGGCTTTAGCATCCTCGAAAACCATGAAAACGACTCCCATGATGAACATTTCGAAAATTATCGCGGCCGCCATCTGGGATTTTGATTTTGACCCCACCATCGGCTTTTGCATACCCAAAAACCATGAAAACGACATCCATGATGATATATTTGAATTTTTTGCTGTCGCCATCTTGGATTTTGATTTTGACCTCACTATCGGCTTTAGCATCCTCGAAAACCATGAAAACGACTCCCATGATGAACAATTCGAAAATTATCGCAGCCGCCATCTTGGATTTTGATTTTGACTTCACTATCAGCTTTATTACCCTCGAAAACCATGAAAACGACAGCCATGATGATATCTTTGAATTTTTTGCTGTCGCCATCTTGGATTTTGATTTTGACCTCACCATCGGCTTTAGTATCCTCGAAAAGCATGAAAATGATTCCCTAATGAACAATTCGAAAATGATCGCAGCCGCCATCTTGGATTTTGATTTTGACTTCACTATCATCTTTATTACCCGCGAAAACCATGAAAACGACATCCGTGATGATATCTTTGAATTTTTTGCCGTCGCCATCTTTGATTTTGATTTTGACCTCACTATCGGCTTAAGCATCCTCGAAAACCATAAAAACGACTCCCATGATGAACATTTCGAAAATTATCGCAGCTGCCATCTTCGATTTTGATTTTGACCTCACTATCGGCTTAAGCATCCCCGAAAACCATGAAAACGACTGCCATGATGAGCAATTCGAAAATTATCGCAGCCGCCATCTTGGATTCTCATTTTCACCTCACTATCGGCTTTAGCACCCTCGAAAACCCTGGAAACAACTCCCATGATGAACAATTCGAAAAATATCGCAGCCGCCGTCTTGGATTTTTATTTTGACCTCACTATCGGCTTTATTACCCTCGAAAACCATGAAAACGACATCCATGATGATATCTTTGAATTTTTTACTGTCGCCATCTTTGATTTTGATTTTGACCTCACTATCGGCTTTAGCATCCTCGAAAACCATGAAAACGACTCCCATGATGAACATTTCGAAATTGATCGCATCCGCCCGGGGAATGGGGTGAATTTTGAAAAATGATTTTGACATACTCTGGGCCCCTTGATACGAATCTGAAAAAAAAATGTTCCAAGTCTCTTCTGAGATCCACCTAAAGGGGGGGATAAGGGGGCAAGGGTGGGGGGGGAACTTTTAAAAATGGTTTTTACTTTTCCGAGCCTTCTCTATAAGAATCCGTAAAAAAATAAAACACGGGTTTCTTAGTTTCTTAGATACGATTGGGAGGGGGGGATAGACGCCAAAAAGGGGAAGCTTGGTACTTTTGCCCTACTCATGAGAGTTACTTGTGAGTTTGCTTGTCGTCACCCCTGAGTTACGCTTCACCCATTCAACTTTCGTTACGCTACGGAGGTCGCCAGCTCGCTTCGCTCGCCACCTCCCCCCTTCGCTCCACTCGGTCTCGCAGGTTCGCTCCACTCAGAACCTACCTACCACCAGAAAGCTATCGTGTTCTCATCCCTACGCATCGCGTTACCGCTACATAATTTTTCCGAGTTACGATGGGTGGAGGGGTGAAGGGGGGAGACGGGGGAGTTTAGAAAAATAATTTTGTTACACTCTGAGCCCTTTGATATAAATCTGAAAAAAAATATGTTCCAAGTCTCTTCTGAGATCCGCCTAAAGGGGGGAGATCGGGGTCAAGAGGGGGGACTTTGAAAAATGGTTTTTACTTTTCCGAGCCTTCTCTATACCAATCCATAAAAAAACAAAACACGGGTCTCATAGTTTCTGAGATGCGATTGGGAGGGGGGGGGGGGAGGAAAAAGGGGAGGCTTGGTACTTTTGCCCTACTAATGAGAGTTACTTGTAAGTTTGCTTGTCGTCACCGCTGAATTACGCTTCACCCTACTCAACCTTCGTTACGCTACGGTTCGCTCTACTCAGGACCTACCTACCACCGGAAAGCTACGCTTCGCTTGACCGCTACCACGATGGGGGGAGGGGTGAAGAGGGGGAGAGGGGGGAGTTTTGAAAAATGATTTTGACACACTCTAAAGGCCCTTGATATGAATCTGAAAAAAAAATGTTACAATTCTGTTAACTTCCGAGATCCGCCTAAAGGGGGGGAGAAGAGGGCCAAGGGGGGGAGGACTTTGAATAATGGCTTTTACTTTTCCAGACCTCCTCTATACGAATCCGCAAAAAAACAAAACACGGGTCTCTTAGTTTCCGAGATACGACGGGGGGAGGGGTGAAGGGGGGGAGAGGGGAGAGTTTTGAAAAATGATTTTGACCAACTATGGGGCCCTTGACATGAATCTGAAAAAAAAACTGTTGCAAGTCTGTTAACTTCCGAGATCCTCCTAAAGGGGGGAGAAGGGGAAAAGGGGAGGGGGACTTTTAAAAATGATTTTTACGTTTCCGAGCCTCCTCTATACGAATCCGTAAAAAAACAAAACACGGGTCTCTTAGTTTCCGAGATACGATGGGAGGGGGGGAGAGGGGGGGCGAAAAGGGGAGGTTTGGGATTTTTCCCATACTCACGAGAGTGACTTGTATACGAATCTGTCAAAATATACCCACCTCCCCCTTCACCATCTAGGAGAACAATTCTGTCAGTGAGTGAGTGGTAATCGAGCTTTATATAGTATAATTCTCTAAGTAAACAAGCTTATTATAAATTAGAAGATTATATTCAAGATAAAAATGCTTGGAAACATGCTGGTCCTGCTTCATAGTACAATGTAGGGCTTGAGCAGAATCAAACTTGGTTGAAATTTTAATGCTCACACACTGCCTATAATGTATTTGTATAAAGTTATAGTTACATTATTTTGTGAAAGTGTGAACACCGTGTACCTTTTAGCTGTAATTATTGTTTTTTTTTTATTATTTAAATGGTCTATAGCTTGAGTACACCGCTTTCACATTTTATTTATTTAAAAAAAAAATATGTAATTTCAAAACATTGTGAAACGTTTTTGAAAAAGAGTAAGAATGGAGTTTCTTGCCCATTCTTCTCCATACAACCTACCTTAGCGAATGGGTGTAGAATCAATCCCATCCCTTCCTATTTCCTTTAAATTTAATAATCGACGTTCAAAAGTGCCTCCTTGATGGCCTAATTGGAATAAATGATTTGACTTTGACTTTGATTTGACTTTGACACAGCGGACCCTTTCTACCATCGGACATCTAGACGTACTGATAATTACCACCCATACCTGCTTGCAATTTCACCAAACCGCACTCACTACCTACCTGTGAACCTGAATCTCGTAAAAGTAGAATTAACATTACAGTACTCTAGGTGCTTACATAGAGTACTGTAATGTTAGAGAGTGACAAGCCTACGATGCGATGCAGTTAGCTTAGTAACTGCATCGCATCGTAGGCTTTGTCAAAGGTGACAAATCACCTTTGTCGAGACTTGAGCTTAGAGAAACCCATGCCAAACAAAAAAACCGGCCAAGTGCGTGTCGGGCCACGCACAGTGTATAGGGTTCCGTAGTTGCCGATCAAAATACTTATGCGAACTAACAAAACTAATTCGCTGAATTTAATTTTAAAAAGAAGAATTTTCAAAATCGGTCCAGGAGTCTTTGAGAAAAAAGATTACGACGAATTTAGAACCTCCTCCTTTTTTTGAAGTTAGTTAAAAATAGTTGACGATAAAAACCTACCTATCCCCAAAAAACATACCTATTAAAGCTGTATAAATAAAGTTGACAAACTTACATTTGCAGTTGTTCTCCGATACATTTTGTTTAAGAAAACATATTATCCAAGTACATTTTATAAGTTGGTCGACTATTACTCGTAAAGTTGTAAAGCCTACTTAGTCATGATAATTTTCTTTTAAACTTCGTTATATATACTACTATTGTGAATTTTTTCACACCCCCAAACATAACCGTTTAGCTGGTAGAGGGGGGGGACACTCGAATCGAGCAAAATTTAGCACTTAAAAGCTTAATATTTCACAAACGAAAATTTTTATCAAAAAACTGTTAATGGAAACTATCATTATTTTTTAAAGGCCTATTTAATGATACCCCACACTAAGGGGTACGCGAGAAAAAAAAAATCCTCACTTTACGTGTAAGTACAGGAGGTACCCTAAAAAAAAATATTTTACGAGATTTTATTTTACCACTTTTTCGGCACGACAAATCCGTATATTTACACAAAATTACAGCTCTCTAGTACTGTGCGTCTCTGAGCTAAACTGCGGACAGACGGACGGACGGACGGACGGACGGACGGACATGGCGAAACTATAAGGGTTCCTTGTTGACTACGGAACCCTAAAAATGGTGTTTTGGTACCTACATTGAGATGTTGAAGTCTTCTTCTTTATTAAGCTGCTGTCACTTCAGAATATTTTTCAATAAAATAGAAAATTATTCATAATTATTCGTGTTCAAACAAAAAAAAAACGACGACTGTACAGTAAGGTTTAGTTTTAACATTTTAACAAGTTTTGACATCACCTAAGTTTTTACCAAATCTGCTCTCTATTTCGTAGCTGTTTGGGTTTTCCCAACTAGTAAAAGGCGTCCGTATTAAGTTTGTTCAGTGGCGGACAGAATAGGCGTCAATGCCAGGCTATAAAGCAAGCGGATTAGTAACCGCAGAGCCGTAGGGCCCCGGCCAGTGCGCTCCGAGCCGTGACACTTCCCGCCGCGGCGCCGCCGGACTACTACAACTATGTTATTAACCTGTTCCCTGTCTGTTGACAGTCTTTGATGTTGCAACTCTCCAGAGAATACCAAGTCTTGTCGCAAACCTACAACTATTCCTTTGTACGTCATAATTTATTGTCACAGAACTAAGCTTTTCCTCGCACTTTACGCCGACAACTTTATGACTGTTCAAGTAAACATTTGTAAACAGCAATCTCACATGAGAGATGCTCGTACAACGAACATGATGATAACAAGGTTTCTTGCGCGTTCAAGATGTGACCTTAGCTAACATAAAATCTGAATATTTTATTCTACAAATAAAACTTTGTTAAGGATGAGATGAAATACAAAATATCAACATACGAAATAATACAAATTTTTATAACAGAATATCTACATGCTGTGTCAAAAAATTATGGTGACATTTGAATTTAGGGTGACTTTTACCAAAGGTTAAACATGTTTAAAAATTTATATAAGCAAAAAATTCAATACAATTTTGTGCTTAAATAAAATTTTAAACATGTTTAACCTTTGGTAAAAGTCACCCTTAAACTGCGTGCGTTGATGGATTTGGAGATTTTTTTTAAATTGATAGTACTGTCAGTGAATATTATTGAACGTTATGCGTTTGCGTAACGCTAACCGCGAAAGACAATTCGTGGTTTTTACACCACGATAATGCACCATCCCATACTGCACTCGTAATTCGTGATCATTTCGCCAAAAACTCAACACATATCGTTCCACAAGCACCGTATTCACCTGATCTGGCGCCTTGCGACTTCTGGCTGTTCAGCAAGCTCCAAAGACCGCTCCGGGGACACCTTTTTGATACGATAGAAGAGATTCAAGCCGCAGCGAAGATGAAACTGAAGGCCATCCTGAAAAGTGACTATAATCAGTGTTTCGAAGATTGGAAAATCCGTTGGCATAATGTGCATTGCATCGGGAGGGGGTTACTTTGAAGGGGATGTACTCGTAATTGGTTTAGGAAGAATAAATAAAGAATTAATAGTATAAATACAATATCACCTTATTTTTTGGACACAGAGTATAATCATACCAATTATATAGGCACCGAAACTGCTAGTATTATGTAATTTAATTGAATATGACACCAAGATTAATAAAACAAATTGAGTCAAAGTGTGTTTATTACAATGAACTATAGTCAGCGATGAGTATCGTTGTTTGTAATTCATTACGGGATCTTTAATATTACTTCATGAGTTTTCTTCAGTCAATCTTACAAATAAGATTAAGGAAAAACTTTCATACTGAAAGTCGCCGTAGAACAGACGCGAAAGCCACACTCAGACCACAGTTAATTTGTTTTATTGTAAAACTTTCCACATTTTCAGTATCCTCAACGGTAATGTCGGCGGTATGTTGTGTTGGGTCTACATCAATGCCACGGGAATCCTGACTAAACTATCATACTCGTTCGGACTTATACACTACACATGTTTACTTACTTAGAGATTACACTAATTCGTGACCATTAAACCAATCCTGAGGACCCAAATAATTATTCAATTAACTTCTTTCTACAGTCATGTGATGGAGGGAATTCTCACACTAGCAATATTCCGGCCAGGCGAAAAAAAGGTTGCTAAACTTTATTAAATCGCCTTGTTTGTCTTAACAAATCATTCTATTAGTATAAAATCCAATTATAGTAATCAAACCTTTTGCATGTAGAGGGTGATAGTGTTTTACTGTAGGAAATAGAATCTGGTCAATTAGTTTAAACACATACCTACTGCTACGTTGTTTTATTCGGTTATATTATCAATCTAAGGTACAAAGGTATGCAAACGTTTCACTGCTTCTTACTAAATTATTTTTTTCTTTTGTTTCAGATACAGGACGTCGATAAAACTTAAAATTAGTCTCATCCTGAGACCTCTGAACTGAAGCGGAAAAGGACAAGGTCCGTCTATAAGCGGTGAAGGTCGAATAATGTGGTCGGGCATGCGCCCAGCGGGTGCTCTCATCGTGTTGTGTACTTAGTAGCAGGCGATGCCCGTGTGGTGGGGGGCGCGGGCGGTCAGCATGCGCGTGTGCTGCGTGACCACGGTGTTGGCGGCGCTGGCGCTGCGCTCGGCGGCCGAGCCGGCGCCGCGCCGCTACCCCGCCGAGTGGCGCAACGGCCGCGAGCTGGCGCGCTCTCGTCCGCTCTCCGAGCTCTTCGAGGCCGAGGGGGGCGGCGAATACGCGCACGCACCGCCACCGCTGCCGCCGGGCGCGCTCAGCAACGAGCGCCGCCGCACGCGCACCAACAAGCGCGCGCCGCATCAGCTGCCATCGGAGATAGCCAGCCAGATGATGTTGCGAGCCTCGCGCTCCAACCGACCCTATGATGTGCCCCAAATTGGTAAGTAATTTACAGAACTCCTTTCAAAATTCGTAACGAATGTTCTTTCTTTGAGTTGAATTTCCTACATCTGGGAAAAAATCTGATTGCTAAGGGAAAAATATACTTGAAACCTTTAAAAATGTAGCAACGAAGCGGAAGATCAAACCCAGTCACAAGCGCGGTCGCAAAGTTTGTATGCGGTAATCATTAAGTGTTTTAGCAAAGATTGGTCAAGAATCTTCGAACATAGGCCTCCGGAACAAAGTTATCACATTTGTAGGTATAGGTAGGTAGATAGGTACATGTAAAGGTTAAAGTTTATAATTATATTAGTGTTTGGTTCACAAAGTTCGCCATCTTTATCAAAGCATTAACGAAGCGAGCTACATACTACAACTTCTTACTCAGTTGCGTTGCTAAGGTAGAGTCGTAAATAACACGATTACTCGGGTATAGTGTATGCTGCACAGTGCACACACAGGCAACTAATAACTTCATCGGTAGTCGATCTACGACAATTGGGCGTCATAATTTAGGCTTACGGTGGCATGAACAGGTGCGGTAAATGCGGTTGAAATCCCGAATGCATTGTCCGTTCCAGTATTCCGCACGACAGGTGACAATATTCCGTCGGCGACAGAGGCCGTCACCTCTGTACCTCTGTGTCCACTGCGGCTAATATTATAAGTAGGTGTGTGACGTGACTCTACTCTAGGGAGCCATTTAGATTCATATTCTGGATACGGACACTATTTGGAACTATACGTGTCTAGTTAAAACATATTAAATTTGTTTTTTTGGTGTGCGATTGTTTCATATTTCAAATGTTTAATAATATTAACATTTAAAATTATTGTTAAAAGTCTCCAGATTTAAATACGAAATGGATGATTAAGACAAAAGTTACTACACGTAATTTAACGATTTGTAAAACACTATTGTTTGAGATAGTATTTTACAACATGATAAATTGCTTAGTAAATAGCTTCTGGTATGTACGTTTAGACAACCTTTAAGTTTTTACGACTCACTGATTCAACTCAAAAGGATATGCGGCTGATAGGTACACTTTCAACCGCACTCGTGAAAGTTAATCAGCCATTAACTATAAATTGTTATAGTTAATGGTTGATTAACTACACACTTTAGGGTATCCAATATATCTTTCTAGTGGAGAAAGACATATCAATAGGTATTGTTAGAGCATTGGACTGAAAAAAACAACTTTTTTTTATATTCTGAGCTGACTGCCAATTAACTATTGGTTTGAAAACATTTCTTTTAGAGATGGCCCGTTTTTGACTATGGCTGACTGGTCCACTTGTCAGCTGCAAAAAAGCCGACATGTCGGCCAACTCGAACGGTCTTATCAGATATCGAAAATAACAATGGCGTTGCATGTAGAGAGTCCCTAGTATTTAGTAAATTATGTCTGATATTTTGTGTTTATGATTTTAAATTTTTGTGTACTCATGCGCGATTTAGGAGAAAAACCTAGTGAGAAGAAACAAAAAATAAGGATGTAAATTCACTTCATTAACAATAAAGGTTATTTTATCGAATCAATCAGCCGGCGCTGATCGCTGACCATTGGAAGTCTTTACTAGCCAGTCTCCTAATTCCTTTTAGACCGTGATTTCACACTTCTTGAGTACTTAATGATGTGGAGGAAAAAAATACCTTCATAATTTTTTCCTTTAAATCAACTTTTTCTTTCAGGATAAATTTGAATTAATATTCATGCAAATCCTAATTGTAAGTCATAATGTGTCCTGCCTAAAAATTATACTACAAAAGTTTTTATATAAAACAAGATACCGATTACGATGTATTTGCTTAATTAAAGTACATAAATCGTAAACAGATAGAACAGTAACTCAAAAACAAAATCCTATTAATTTTCACATAGTTATAATTCGCATGTTTCCAAACAATTATGAAAACCACTGAAGCCGAGCTTTCTTTGAAATGAAAACGTTATAATAATTAAAATATACCTACAAACTCTTTAAGCACTGCGACATTTTTTAGTTTTAGCATTATTACGCTTTCGCCTATAAACATTCGAATTAAGACTAATTCAATAACTTTCGTTATTTAACGTTTATTTTGCTTGGGACATATTTCAAAGAAAATTTAATGAAAAGTTGACTGAATGAACGTTTTGAAGTGTGGACGCTAAGTGTGTCGAAGCACATTCATGTATTATAGGGTCGTGGAGAAGATGGCACGTAATATGTGAAGCGCACCGCGCGAGCCGGCAGGCGGCAGGCGGCAGGTCGGTGGACACGTAGCTACTCTTCGATTGAGAAGCGACGCACCACGTACGAGCCTGATACGTGACAACCTTACCAATTCCCACGACCGTATTTATTTTTTCTCTTCGGCAAACTTTTATTCTAAATATAGAACGCGATATCGTCTCAATGACCACATTATCTCAATTTTATCAGAACAATAATCTGATATTGTTAAAGCCCTGCTATTTTCGCTTACCGTCATTTGCATAAATTGTACGAGACTGAAACGTTACCTAACGTAAATTATGTTATACATGCAGAGCGCATACTTAGTTCTCTTTCAGTTCTAATTTAATAGCCGCTTAGAGACCATAGGTCTCCGTACTGGGCTGCTCTGTAAATGAATTAGTTCACTCTGTAACATTATGAGAGACAGATTCCTAACTGAATGAACTAAACAGTTATTCTGCTTGGTTTTCCCACGTCATAATATTTATATATTTTCACTAAACAAAGCACTTTATAAAAGAGAAAATACTACTCAGAAAACCGTTAGCCAACCTAGTTGGAAATGGCTACACATCCATATCTAGTAACTTAAGATACGTACTAACACAAAGATTAAACGGTTTTTGTTTCTTGGAATCAGTAAGTTATCTTTTCTACATTAAATTGTTCATGAGTTCTGAACACGATTGAAACTAATTCATCGCTGAAAACTTAGGATATGCCAGTTGACTTTTTCCTTCGCTTCACTTTTTAATAATGCCAAGCATTTTGATTTTAACATTATTGCACAACGGTGTCAGAAATAGAGATTCACATTTGAATGAAAGTTAGATGAAAGTTTATTAATAAAGTTATCGCTAACTCGGCTTCAAGCCTAGGCTTAATCTCCGTTTTCTGTTAGGGTTCCAGTAATGGTCCGGGATTTGGAACAGTGCCCAGAGAGGGCCATAAGGTTCCCTTTACTTATCTTTGACGGTATGTGGGTTATTTTTATGCATATACCTCGGGGATTGTTAGCTAACAATAAAGTTCTTGAGTGGCATCCACGAACCGGAACACGTTATGTAGACAAGCCCTGAGGTGAACCGCTCTTTCACATCATGAAAGTAAGGGAGCTTACCCATGGGGCGATGCGACGTCATTTGACCAATTCCAACTACAAGTGAAAATCAACCTACAAATGAATCTACGGCTGTGTCTATGGGTTGATGAAAAACAAAACACGATCGCCACGACGACGTCAAGCCAATTAAATTGCATCATTATTTCAACAAGTAGCAAGGTCGATTTTCATTTTTAAAAAGTAGAAATTGCAAATCGCTTGAATCGCGAGTCATGAGTAAAGTCCCTTACACTCGCGGGTAACCGTTGGCGTTGGATGCAAGTAACGGATTGTCGGTCAGCGTGGCCGTATAACGAGGTGGCCTTTGTTCAGCAGTAGACGTCTTTAGGCTGATGATGAATATACCTTACTATGCGTGATAAATAACAAAATTGGCTGTACGTGATTCTTGGACCTATTAAGTGTTTAAGTGCCAAATATAAATAATATTAATTAAATAGGTATAATTTCTTCAAAAAAATATGGAAAGTTTTAACTGCTACTTTTTAGGTGATGTAAAAAAGCAATATTTTAAGAACCCAAATCCATTATGCATTTCTTATGAGAACTTGGATATATATTTTTTGTTAATAAATAAATTAGATGAAGGCATAATATCCAATTCATCTTATCTGTACCATGTTGTGCCATTTAATTATTGTCCTCCACGAACAACTCTTATTCATGTTAGCCAATTAATATAAAAAGGTTCATTGGGGCTGACTTATCTTTGATAAAAGACCCTAAACACAATCTAAATTAACAAACAAAAAAAAATTGTTGACACATGCTTATTTTTGCCATGCATATATTGTATCAAGTACTTTTATCTTTTGACATTACATTCCAGCTGAAAAGTTTACTAGGAATTTAAATGTGATATCCAACATATCCCTGTGACCAGAGACTTACATGTATATAGGTCTTATTTGACTGGTTACTACGCCATTTTCAACTCCACTACGTATGAATACACTTTTCATTATAATAGACTTAACCTGGGTATTTACGACCGCCACAGAATAAAGAATAACTAGTTGCCTTGTCCAATAATGAGGCATTTAATGCCTGGATTTCTCGTAACTTTCCTACAAAATTTCCTACAAGAAATATAGCAAATAATATGTAGTTTAATTTCAATATCTTTGAAATTACACATAATTTAAAAGCAAACATCACTATGTTTTTATACTCGTAGAAGTAAAACAGGTATAGGTACTATTATTTCTAGAATTCCCGTGAGCTTCTTTGATTCTAATGCTAGCGTATAACGCCGTTTCCAATTCTAATAAAACCATTTGTGAACTCGTGGGAAGCTCTTTGGAACCTTTAATAACAGACGAGATAAGAGATTTAATGAAATTACCGCGCACCGTACGGATTACGTTCTTCAGCTGCTATTGTAACTGTATTAGATTTCAGATAGAGCCACAGATCTGTTAATCAGGATTGCTATATTAATATACTAGCTGTTTCCCGGGGCTCCGCTATAGTTAATTTAGTTTTACACTAACAATTCGGGTTGTACTCTGCTTGTAATAATATTCTTGTGATTTGAAACACACGATCTATTTTATCATAATATAATTATTATGAATGTTAATATAGTTTTCCTCAGAACTAGTATTTTTTCGGGATTATGGGAATAAAATTCGTTTCTTCACACCTGACAACAGAAATTTTCAGAATTTTCGGTACATTGGTTTAAGATTAAAAGGTAACAAACAAACTTACTTTCGCATTTATTGCATTAAAATTAGGTTAAGTTAGGAAGTTAGGACTAGGAGCTTTTGTGTTTACATATAAAATAGATCGAGAAATTATGATTCTTGATCTATTTTAAACACACATGGCTGCAATTTTAAAAATATTCTAAGCTATCGATATTAATGACGCGGCCCCCTCTCAGAGGGCCAAAGCCTGCCGGGGTCGCGGGATTATTTCCTTACCGTGACCCCGGAACATAACAAGCTACTGAAGGACACCGTGGATTTTAGTCAGCAGAAGTCTGACAGTCCCTCCCGCCTTCTGGTGGTTGCGACTGCTGATTCTGGCTCTCAGGAGTTGCAGTGGTTTGGAAATAGTGTGGTGGGTTTGTCCCAATAAAAAAAAAGTCCCTCCCGCCCTGCCCGGGGTGGGAGGACTCATTTGATGATTTTACCACGCTAAAAAAAAAAAAAAAGCTATCAATATTGTGCAAATAGCGCTGTCCACAACACCAATCCATTATTTTTCCTACCTTTGTCAAATTATCAATTTTTCTCGTTAAAACATTCATTTTTCTTTATGTCAACATTCGTTAGTACTCAAATAAATACAGAGAATAGAATAAAACGTGTTTTAAAATTAGTATTGATGGATGTTGCAAAAAAATACTAGAACATAAACATTTTTTGAAGTCATTGCCTTATACGAAAAAATACAGCGTCATTTATTTACGTCGACAATATTATAAATGGTTGTTTCGTAATGCGGTTACGAAATACCGTAAAGTAAAGTATGTATCATTTAATAGAATTTTAAGCAACTTTTTATATGTCATTTGAAAAACATGTGTTTAACGCAACACTGATCTAAGGGTTATCCATGTCTCTGTTTACGTATACGAAGCCCGACAGGACAACTAAATCAAAAGGAAAGCCTTTTTTCTTCCAAACAAGTTGCGGATGTAACCAACAAAAAAATATTGAAAATACCTTTGAAATACATTTTCCCCGTCATTCTCCACCTGTAGCTATCAACTCACTAATGTCACTGAATATCAAACGAAAATGATCATAATGATGTTCGATTTGGCTTTGATTTGGCTCCCTACTGACACACACTCAATACCTCAACTCCATAAATTTTGTATTATTCAAATTCAGAATGTATTGTTTTTGGTAGCTCGAATGGATAATAAATTATTCAAATAAGGTATTAATACGCCAATAATTTTAAATTGAATTGACGTTTAAATAAAATCTGAGTTCAGATTTGCACGTGCTCAAATAGTGACGGAAATACAATACTATGAATTAAAGCGCTTGATGAAACCACTCGTACTCGATGTGAGCTTAACACCGAAGTAAATTAACATGCAAATAATACATTCGGTTGTTACGTAGAAATGTTGCAAATCACAACATATTTACTGTTCTCGACATGAACACACATTATTCACTTATGCAAACTGGCAAACAAGAATATTACCGTAGTGTACTAACTCATTGTGTTATAATCAGTTTAGATCTACACTTATTTACTCTCAATCTATAAAAGGAAGCGGGAAATTAAATAAATAAGTTATTTGTGACCTTTGATGAATAGGCAGTTCAAACGTATAGACCTTTCGAGTGAAGCAAAAGCTTTCAACTAAACATATGAAAGTATGTTCGCAAGTACACCAGCGTGCTTCAATTCATTGCAAACTGCTTGGTACCTCCTCACACCTATTTCCGATCGTTATATGAACTGAACACAACTCATCTCCGCTCCGTTTAATCTCGCTGCCATACATGAGATACAAATCAAACAAACTATTCAAGATTAGAAGTTCTTACAATATTTTACTGCTTGTGTTGAGTTTTATTTTAGATAGCTTTCTAATGGAAAAATACTAATCGAGGACGAGTACTAATATAAAGGAGAAATATAATTATCGCTTGTATATAATTTTCACAGATTAAGCGTGTTTAGTTAGTCACATTATATTCCGAAACAAAAGTGAATCACAGCAGTTGCATTCCGCTACTTCGCGGAAACCGCAGTGAGTACATTATTCATGGTAAGTCCTCGAGCTTTGTACGAATGGCGATGTTAATTACCTTGTCGAGCTGTTATAATTGTTAGTGGCTGCCGGGAGCTTACCGCGTGGCGGTTGTACTTTGTGCAACCACAATTGCCAAAAATGTCGTTATTCTACAAATATTTTAATAAACTCCGGAAAATTAAACCAAGTTATTTTGTGGTGCTCCATTCTATGGTTTTCGGATCCGTTTTGTAGGTTTATATAATGTTGATTGTTGGTTTGATTTAACTATTGATTCAAAATTATTTAACACTAGCTTTAGCCAGCGGCTTTGTCCGCTCACACCCCCTTATTATCTTTCACTTAGGACCAAAGCAGTTTTCAACTGGTGAAACAATGTTTGTAATTAGTCCAGTTGTTTCGGTGCGTAATCAATACAAACAAACAAATGATTGTTTCCTCTTCATAACATTAGTATCGACTATTTTCAATTATATTACGCCAATATTACTATTTTGTCCAAATGCAACAAAACCTTTTAAATAAAAAATAAGTGCTTTTCGGGGTAGATAACAAGACCGGACATTCTCGCCTAGCAAGGCAAAGACAGTATTCATAGGTCACATGCAACAGGTCCATTAGGCACTTCCGACACCACTACAACACTTGCTAACTAATATATTTACACTTGTTGACGTAAATAATAAAACGCTATGTTAATGAAAAGCCAGAGCGCGAGTGACTTCAACAATTTTATTCATAAAATTATTTCATGTCAATTCGGTAAACGAGTTTTCTAGTCAGTCTTTGGAATTATTAAGTCATGAAATTCTCAACAGACACAAACCTCCTGAGACCTGGAGTGTCTTATATTAGAATACCCACTTACCTACATGCTTGGTTCGTGCCGAGAGCTTTATGGCAAGATAAAGGAATAATAAAATATGTATGTAGGGAAAACAACAACTGCTTTAACGGCTCCGCAAAGTTCAAACGTGTTTGCCATTTTCATTGCACACGATTTTAATATAAACAGCATTCGCTGATCACTAACTTAATTTCTGTTTTGTATTTAAAGATGCACAAAAACCAGTACAAAATTCGAGTGATATACCAATACAACATAAATCTTTGCTAAAATGCAGTTTTGATGCGACATCCTTTGCAGTATTATAGTTCTTATTTAGTAGTACCTAAGTTTTGCTGTATGATCCTTCTTATTTAGTACCTAAGTTTTAGAAAATAATTATTTCAGATTATGTATTTGTTTGAACAATTTTGAAGTACGTTATCCATTGGCAAGTAATTAGCTCAATCACTTGTATGAAATCGTGCAAACGTTTCGTGCAGTTCACAAATATGAAAACAAAGTCCAGGAAGAAAAATAGAACGTTCCGCTTGTGCCTAAAATTTAGATTCCTTTAAAGCATAGAAACTTAACTTCCTCGGGGCGACCATTTGCCATTACTCTCAGTTGAATAATAGACATCGTGAATACGCCAATTTCTTCTCTTTATTGCTGACTGCGTTGGAAGACAAGCTTTAAGCCCTGCTCAGAATTACTTTGCGTAAACCGGTATCAAGATTAGAAAGCATGACGCATTACTGAAATCTAGAAAAACATAGTGCCACTCATAAAACAATGGCTTTGTGACTAGAAGCAAGTGATGCAGCTAAATAAATGTGTAACTGCAGATTCGTAGAACAAATATTCTAAGACTGTAACTTTTTCAGTACAACTCGTTTTTCACTAAAGCTCGTACGTGAGGAAACTGTCCTGCTTATAAAATATCGATGAGTGATCGATCTCGTCGCTATTCAAGTCACTTGTTTTCCTAACCCAGTTACAAAAGTCTACCATTTTTCTTCATATTTCCAAATCTATTTTTAGCAATTTTCCTTGGAATTCAGTTACATAAATAAAACTTGTCTGTTGAACATTATGCTTCAAAATAACTTCAGTGATGGCACCAAAAGTGTAGTTTGTTAAATATACGATTCATTGATAACAAACTATTTAAAATGGTGGTAGCCACGCTTTGTGTGCAAAGTTGCTTAACTACCTGGTTATCCTTTGTGCTAAATTAGGATACTTTCTACCTCAATATCAAAATTCATCCAAATCCGTTCAACAAGTAACAGACATCCCTTTCTCATTAATCTTGCTTAAAATCCATTTCAATAAAAGCAAGCTGTTATGTTCGCACCTTGAATATTTTTAAACTTCATGCGTCACGTTGTTGCTACGTTTTGTCTCGTTCTCGTTTACAACAGAAGTCAAAATTTTCGTAAGCGAGCGGGGGGACATTTCTTTGATGGTGAAATGGTGTTGTTTTTATATAACTTTTGCACCCTATTTTTAGATCTGAAAAGGTTTTAATTGAAACGTGCGTCATCACTGACGACGTGACGACTTACTATTACATTTTTTGCAGATTACACGCGTCACACATTCTGTATGATCTTGAACCAGATAAACTGTAAAAGAAACTTCTAATCACACATATTTTACTTGGCTTTATCAAAGCATAGAAAACATGAAAATCATGTACAGAATGAGAACGGTATTGTTTTCCTCTGTGGATCTAGTTAACCAGTTCCAAATACATGTAAATAGTTGAGGCGAGTGGGTGTCACCTTGTCGGTAACTTGTTTGTTGTTTATGCATGCCCCCTTCCATGAAGTGCCCTTGTTTTGTGTACGTGTACCGCCCTACACGATCAGGATAATGGAATATAACTTTAAGAAATATCTTCGGCAGTCCATAAACGTACATAAAATGAACATCGAATTTATTCTCCTCGTTTTTCCCATCAACGTCGTGATAAGTGAATGTCATTTACCGATCACGGCAACATGCTAAGTTGTTCAGGATATTGTAGGGTAATATTTTATTTTAGGGAACGGTAAAAGGCATTTAATGTAGTAAAAGATTGGTTTTCTGTAATCATTTTCTAAATACGATTATGTTGGATTATGGATTTTGGCAGAAATATCGTTCACTTTTGGTTTTAAATAATTTCGTCTGCTAGTAGGTACTAGGACACTAGGGTTTTATGATGATTTGATGTGAATGTTTATAAAGCCGCCTTTGGGAACCTCCTAGACTGCTGGCATAGCTTTGGACTCATATCAATTAAATAAGTATCAGTTTTATCACATTGTTTTTTTCACCGTAGTCAATGATACCCAAATTAAACTTAAAAGTACATATTTATACATTGAAAAAGACACATTGGTACTTGCCCGGCTTCGAATCACAACGTCATGCATGAGAGTCGAGTTATTAACCACTGGGCTTTTACATTCATTCTAATAAATGACACCCTCCTAAATAAAACTGCGGTCGTCACTACGCTTGGCGAACATAATGGTTGAAGCAATATTTTTATTAGCAAGGGCCAAAGAGCCACTAATCATCCTCTTGACGTAATCGTTAAACCTCGTATTACGACATCCTCAGCTCGGAAAGGAGTTACCTATTCTTTGTGAAACTGACAACTGATATTTCATTTCAGTCATTAATCTAATGGAACTACGATTGAAGGAAATTGTTGAGCTTACATCAATCAATTGGCAATTTGTCTCCTAAAATATCTATCCTACAAGTGACATTTTGAAAAGGTTGTAGTTCAAATGTACGTCTTAGGTTTAAGCTTGACTTGCTAGTTCGAGCATGTCGGTCAGTTTCAACAAATTCAATTTTGACTTTTTTCCATTGAAATTGATGTATCAGAAATCAACGCTGTTTGAGTTTATGGGCTATTTATTTCGCAAACATTTCATGTATCAAAATATAAAATTATTATTAATAGCCATGCGATAGTAGTAGTTCGTAGCAACCCCGTAGCACTTTCGTAGCATTCTCGTAGCACACACGTAGCAACAGCGTAGCAAATTCGTAGCATTTGCGTAGCGCTTGTAGCACTCGTAGCGCTTGTTGCACTCGTAGCAAACTAAAGCACGAATAACCAGTTTAATTATTAGTGTTAATTTTATTAATTAATTAAATTAGTTAGTGCATTGCTTCGTATTAATTGATATATTTTAAAACAATTTCTCGGAATACCGTGTTATGTGCATGCTTCTAGTTCAGAGAAGTTGTAACCGCCCACGCCGCCCAGACCAGGGCCGCACACGGCTATATCATTTAAAAGTACTAACTTTACCGACATTTCCACCAAGGAATTTTTTACGATCAATCCATTTAGCCGTAACGAGACATGTTAATGTTTATGTGAAATGCGTTCTTCCTCAGGACGGATGTTAGCAGCGAATGTTCCATATTACCTCATCATCCCATATAATACAATTTTCTAAGATGAACGTTCACTTTACGTGGATCATAAAATGCGAGGCTCCACGTCTATTATGAAGGCGATCTATATTCATTCGTACAAAAACTAACAGGACCTTTCCATAACACTAAACATTGTATGCCACTTTACCCTCACTCATGTTGACGTATTCAAACGTGTCCCGACAAACATCAAACATAAACAGACGGATTTACGTACTAGCAAATTAAATAATATTAAGTATTTAGATATAGAGATTTCCTGTGACTTTAAAATGAAAGGCTACACTTGCTAATTGATTAAAACGATAGTCGATGATTGAGAGATCTTTTTAGAGACTTTTAGATTGCCATTTCTACCCTTACCGTCTTATTACAAAAGTTTGACTTAGTACTGGTTTAAACCCGGACTACAAGATCTAGGTTTGTAACGGTATTAAAGCTAGTACCAGGATTAAAAGAGTTCTAAATCTAGTGACACACTTAGTTTTGACGAGTTCTGTATTTATTATTTTTAATTAAAATAGGTTTTTGCTAGTCTGCGGTACTATGGTAGTAATATCAAAATCAGACAACACGTAAAAAATCACATAATTTTGTGTTTTTATTGGATGTAATTTTTTTAAGTTTTGACAACACACTAAACGAGCGAAATTACAGAACTCTTAATCGTCACATTTTTATGATTCCATAAACAATATTCATGATGTAAACAAACCAATGAACAATTTGATGAAGATGTCAAAAGTTTTAAGGTTAGTCACACATGGAGTTATCTTTTCCTAACTTTTACACACAAACTCACTTTTGACCAATTTCAGGCCTAAGATACGTTGCTTTCCTTCGACTTGAAACTTTGCTTTTATT
The DNA here is from genome assembly GCA_036375495.1 of Agrotis segetum. Classification (NCBI taxonomy): domain Eukaryota; kingdom Metazoa; phylum Arthropoda; class Insecta; order Lepidoptera; family Noctuidae; genus Agrotis; species Agrotis segetum. Next base: position 574,258 of record JAQSVV010000094.1, on the reverse strand, counting down.
TCGGTATCAGGTGTCCATATTACTCGTAATTTGAAAGAGTATCTTTCCATGGCCTCACGGCAACAGGTGAGTGGCGCGGCGCAGGCGCGGCGCGCGCGTCGATACCGCTCCCCGCTCCGCCCGCACGCCCCCCGCCCCTCCCTGCACCTTGCTACCTGCTACCCTCGCCCATTCACACACGCACACATGCACGCCCCACACCCACTACAGACAAAGTGGCGTTATTACAACACATGCACACTAACGCAAAGCCTTCGTAAAAATGCTAAGCCGTTACCGCCACCTCCACAGAGACGGATAGTTCACTGTCCTTGCTAAACTAACTGATACATCAAAGTTCAGAAATGTCAATGGGATCAAATGTGTCGCAGAATTGCAAATGAAACTCCTTGTTGCGTCTCAGCTGTCGTATATTGCTCGTTAAAACAATAACAAAGCTCGTCGGGCGGCGGAGACATAATGGCGTTTATTGACAGGCCGAGAGATTAGGCCTGAACAATCATGGTAACGTCGAGGGGAGTGCCAGCACCGAGTCACGTTTTAGGTGTCCATCACGATCCGGAAACCGTAGCCAGCTAACAGCGCACGGCACTCCGTGAGCTTTCGCTAAGTATCTCTAATTGACCGTCACTACTAATTTCACCGGGCATTAATGACGTCATAGTACTCTTTCCGTGGCTTTTTAAACTGCTCCCAGTTGCAGTTGCTTTTTTAAATGGCGTAAATATTAAAATAGATGAAGTCCATTCGAAGAATAGCACCGAGTTCAAAATATGTCATGGAAGAACTACATAATTTACATTTATTTAAATACATTTTAGAATAACATCCTACATTCAATAATTTCTTGAAAAAAAAAATATTATTAATGATTCGTTTCGTACAATAACCAATTCATGGCAGATGCAAAATCAAGATAATGTGTCTACATCGCTTACCGTCAGGTATATTTGTAGGTTTATTTGAAATTGGGTTCACGCATTGTGTTCAGGTGAAAGATTTTGCAGATAATAAGCATTCGGCTACGAGTAGTTTCTCGTGAACCCAATTTTCTTTACGATACACCTTAAACCGATGTGACGTATCAGTGATAAGATATTATTGAGCTCTCTGGTGTGAAATCGTAACTCAAACTTATATTAATACAAAAGGTAGACTTAATTAAGCCGCTCCAGTTTTTAGGGTTCCGTAGTCAACAAGGAACCCTTATAGTTTCGCCATGTCCGTCCGTCCGTCCGTCCGTCCGTCCATCCGTCTGTCCGCAGTTTAGCTCAGAGACGCACAGTACTAGAGAGCTGTAATTTGGTGTAAATATACGGATTTGTTGTGCCGAAAAAGTGGTAAAATAAAATCTCCTAAAATATTTTTTTTTAGGGTACCTCCAGTACTTACACGTAAAGTGAGGATATTTTTTCTCTCGCGTACCCCTTAGTGTGGGGTATCATTAAATAGGCCTTTAAAAAATAATGATAGTTTCCATAAACAATTTTTTGATAAAAAAAATCGTTTGTGAAATATTAAGCTTTAAAGTGCAAAATTTTGCTCGATTCGAGTGTCCCCCCCCCCTCTACCAGCTAAACGGTTATGTTTGGGGGTGTGAAAAAAATCACAATAGTAGTATATATAACGAAGTTTAAAAGAAAATTATCATGACTAAGTAGGCTTTACAACTTTACGAGTAATAGTCGACCAACTTATAAAATGTACTTGGATATCATATTTTCTTAAACAAAATGTATCGGAGACAACTGCAAATGTAAGTTTGTCAACTTTATTTTTACAGCTTTTATCGGTATGTTTGGGGATAGGTAGGTTTAAATCGTCAACTATTTTTAACTAACTTCAAAAAAAGGAGGAGGTTCTAAATTCGTTGTAATCTTTTTTTATGTATTATCCCCGATTTCTCAGACTCCTGGACCGATTTTGAAAATTCTTCTTTTTAAAATTAAATTCAGCGAATCAGTTTAGTTAGTTCGCATAAGTATTTTGATGGGCAACTACGGAACCCTACACTGTGCGTGGCCCGACACGCACTTGGCCGGTTTTTTTTAATTAAGTTTGACCAAATTAATGGACCTAGTAAAAAATGAACTTCTCCCGATGAACCTTTTAGAAAATTATTTACCAATTTTAAAATAAAGAATCTCACAATATTCAGCTCATTGAATGCGGCTCTACCTACTCATTTAAGTACGTTAATGTGGATTAGCACAACTTTACAAAAAAGTTAATTTTAAAGTTCAACTAATTCTCTAGAGATAAACAATAATATTTATGAAACTGATTTTAATAAAGAACAAAAAGTTCATTATTTAATTCTTAACATTTGAATGTAGTGTTAGCATGAGTTGTAACTCCCAGAGAGAAAACAAAGTCAACTTCAGAAAGAAATATAATAAACGAAAGAAATGGAAATCTTACTGTTTTATCCCACGCTTAATTTGCGTATTTTATTTCTTCTTATCGAAATGAAATATTCGCTGCCATTTGTAATTTTGCTCAATTTATTTTGTTCAAAGGAAAAAGGAGGAATCATTGCAAATGACTTTCAAGGATCATAGCTCACAATCAGTGTCAACATAAAAAGACGAATTTATTACATTTATGGGCATCCATTAACAGTTATAATTTTAGCCGGAGCAGGAAAATCATCGTTTTGAGTTTTTAAGGAGTGTGGTATGTGGTGAAAGTAGGTGTATTAATACGAGTACCATGCCTCGTTGAATGACGTTGAGGATGTCTTCCGTGCGTAGTCTCGTGGGTATGTTAATAGATTACTTCACATACTAGTTATAATAAATTACCTCACATGTCAGGATCACAGCGGAAGGGCAAAGATACACAGTTCTTGACCAGGTGCCAACCACAGTTTTTTTTAATGGATACAGGTACTATTTTATCATTCCAGATGGAGACAAACTTATATTGGCTCTCGAAAATATATGTAATTATCAGACACGTACGTACGTTTGTAACTAAATCTTTTTTTTGCCACCACCGTGTAAAAAAATGTAACCAACCATATTACCTATGTTAACCACCTACTTGGTTGAATAGCTATTGTTTGTTTGATATTCTTCATCGATTCCATACACAGGCTTGCAGGTTTCACAAATACAATTATAGAAATTAGGTACATATTATTATTTTATTATTTCAGTTTGCTTTATGCAGTTATGTATTGTTGTCTTACAAAATTATTTTTAGGAACCTTTTTAGTGAACCTGAATATTGTAATATACTCGTAATAATTTCTGTAGCATGTTATATTTTGGTCCAAAAATCTATTTAGGTATTTTATTTTATCACCAGTTAATTACAATACAATATAATATAACCTTACGGTAAGGTACCTATTCCCAAACTATTTAAATGAGTTCACGAAACAGGCAGCGCGGTTTGCGCGGGCGCACCGCGAACCGTCGTCGCGTCGGTCGTCGCGAAATTGTCTTATCGACGTAGCTGTTTGTTGTATGAAGACTTCCAAAAATTCCTCCAGCACTTAAATTTGGCATATGATGATACATATTATAAATGCACAATCATACATTTTTTTCGAGGAGTTAAGTATTTTTTACCAAAACATGAAAATTGCTTACAACTCTTTGCGAAAAATTCCTCAGCATGCTGCCTATTACTTAATTCTTCTTATTAGTATAAATGTATAATCCAAAAAAAAAAACGATTTCAGTATCACTCCGAATTAACTTTTTACATATCGAGCTCTAACTTCTAGTGATATTTGCTGAGAACCAAACTTAGCTATTCAGTAGTGTACTATGCCTTCTGCCGGCGACTTCATGCACGGATCCTGTTGCAGTATATCGACCAATGAATTTCATTGGTCGATAACACGATCGGTATATAGCAAACGGGGAATCACCGCAGACGGTGTAATGAACACGTATCGACTTGTGACTTTCATTGGTCCCGCTTGCGAGGACTCCCCGCATGCTGTATACCCAACCAATCAAACTGCGCCATAAGGGGAAGAACAGATAAGTCTTTTCAATCAACTTTGAAACGAAAAAGAAGTTTTTCTGTAGTGATATTCTGTAATGTTCACGAGCCCACTTCACCCAAGTGAGTGCACAAGCGAACTCATTTATTTTATAGTAAATCATCAGAGATTTTGAACGAGTCAACAAGTGCAAGACCAACACTATATTTAAATCACCGCGTTAGAACAGGGCAGTGGAGGTGTGCTACCGGCGTAGCCTTCTAATTTATTTGGGGTTTCATGAGCGTTTAGTTTTCAGATTTATTAACTATGCAGTTATATCTAAACCTCACCGGTAAGCCCAAGACGGGTAGCCCGCCTACAACGGGTATGCATGTTAAATTACGCGTTGTTCTTGCTAATGAGAATCTGTGCGTGCAGGGGGCCAATTCTCGATTTTCGCCATTTTTCTCGAATTCGAGATTGTAAGTCGATCTCTATGTCTACCAAAAATATCTCTATCTCTGCCAAAAAATGTCGAATTGAGCAGAAATCCGTATTCTCAGTCAAAATAGAAATAAATGTCACGAAATGTCGAGTCGAGTGAACATAATGTTACCATTATGAAGAATCGCACGTTCCGTTTTAGGTAACTATAGGTGAATGAATGATTTTGTTTTAAAACGCTGACTAAATCTAATTATTTTAGTATGAAACGAAACGTTTAACGTAAAAATAATCATTTTGACAGTTGATTGTCTGTCAGTGTCAGAATTTGCGTCTTGATATGGTTATGTTTACATGGACTCTGTGTTTGTAAATCACTAGTGGGCTGTGCTGTTTTACATTTCATGATTTCTTTCATTTTAACATGGAGGGGAATTATTTTAGTGACCTTTGTTTCGCTCAAATCGTAAATATCGACGGCGGTATAAGTACGCTGTTGTCGCCGTGTATTGGCCAGTTGGTCGCCACTTTCCAACAACTCCGAGATAAAATGCTAATAAACTCGTCCATCTTTCAGTAGTTTCTAGTGTAATCGTGGGTACACAAATTACAGAGTTTGTTAATTGTGCGAAGGTCGTCGTTTCAAGAAAACACAATGCAAAAATCAAGAGTTTAAATCGAACTTCCAGTAGGTATGACATGCCAAGCCGTATTTTATTTAAAAACTAAAGAAAAGAAAACAGTGTACAATCCAAAACTCAACAAATTCGCTTAGAAATTACGTATCTCTACAATCGACATTACATCTCTACTGCTCAGAAGCACTCGACATGAACTCTAACGTTAGCCTTCGACAAATGTCGAATTCGACATCCCCAGAATAGCAACTGTTAAAATTTGTCGAAAAAATGACGTCATTAGAATTTTTGTCGAGTTCGACAACATGTTTAAAGCCGAGAATTGGCCCCCAGGACGCGGCTCCTCATAGGAAGAGGCGACACGTACTATGCATACCCATTTATGACGGGCTATCCGTCTTGGGCTTACCTCCCCTACCTATTAATTATCGCCTTTAATTGATTCACGAAGATCGTTTAAATGTAATGGGCTAGGCGATGCAGTGCTCTTCTGGAATGGATTAAAAGCTCCTTCTCTTAAATCAAGTCACCAAAAAATGTTTTAAAGTCATTGGCTTATAATCAAAATTCTTACCCACATTCTGTTAAACATAGCACTTTGTCAAAATAAAATATCGATATACCCTCGTTAAACTAAGTTCGCTCGTTAAACTAACGTTTTTTTTAGGTCATTGTGAGATTCACGTTTTCATTTTCGTATTTCTCAATATTCCGGTTAGACATGGCTTAGCCAATATTTAATTTAGAGAGTCTGAGATATAAATCAGTATACATTTTATTGCCGCACACAAAAAAAAATATATCGAGGATAGCAATCTCCAAACAAAAAAAAAACAACAAAAAAATGTCTCCTTTCGCAGTATCTCCTTTATATTATTATAGATATGGAAATATCTCCTTATAATCAGGAACATAACATTTACATTATAAACTTAACGTATTCTCATCTTAACGATTTCGATAAGGAATAATGCAATTATGATATTAGGAATACGACCCAGATACGCACGGATGGAGTTTTATTAACTCTGTTGTCAATTTATATATGTCGTAGGATAATTTGATACTTCGAATCTTCGCGGAAATCCTAGGGGTTTTGCGAAAACGCGGATAATTAGACATCGCCGAAAAATTATCAAATCTTACTGGACAAAGTCAGGATTTTTGCGAAAATACTCGTTATTATAGTAAGATTTGATGTGCTCAACACTGATTGGCTACAATTTTGCTGGCTGACTTCTAATTGGTTCCTAGTTTGCCGATGATTAACTTTAAAATTAAGGGTCAAATAAGGTACCCCGACAAGGATAGTTTAGTTTTAAGGATATTATTATGAATTTCAATGATGGGTCCTGTGGACTTTGATCCAAGAGCGAGCGAAGCGAGCTCGGGACTCGTGGGCACCCCGACACGGACAGGTTAGGTTCGAAGGGGATGGCGGGGTCTGAAAGACCCCGCCATCCCCTTCGTGTTAGGTTACTTTAAACCATGTAAGCAGAAATAGAAGCCCCGCGAAGCGGGGCTTCGTTGAACTTCCTTTTTAGGTAATCTTCACCTATACTTGTTTTAAGTATCATCAGAGCATTTTAACATGTTTTTATGCCATTGGCTTTTAATTTACATCCCTGACTGTACTTGTTCACCAAACTCGACATAAAGGTAATAGAAAGCGTAAAATATCAATACTTTGGAGAACAATAGACTTTCAGACTCGACGTAACGGGACTCGACGTAAAGGGAATAAATCAAATTAAGACGTCAACCAATCAGAGACGATCTCTTATTGAACGCGCTGACCGACCAATCAGCGTTCTTATTTCATAACAGCCAGCGTTTCGTTTCGCAATATTGCTATAATAACGAGTATTTTCGCAAAAATCCTGACTTTGTCCAGTAAGATTTGATAATTTTTCGGCGATGTCTAATTATCCGCGTTTTCGCAAAACCCCTAGGATTTCCGCGAAGATTCGAAGTATCAAATTATCCTACGACATATATACCAACTGGTCGATCGAGGTCTGCTCAGATGAAAATGGAGAAACATCCAGAAATCGTGTGGACTGCTAAAAAAAATAACAAGAAGAACTTAGTTAACGAAAAGAAAGAGAACAGCCCCCCTAGACAAGTCGCAAACGATAATCGTTAACGCTCGGTTCTCCCCAATAGATTTTCAACCTTATTCCTTCGAGTCTTTAGTTGAAAATCTATTGAAGATTTCGTGGCATTGTCGTTCGTCCCAGTCGCTAACGCTTAGATATCCTACATAGATTTTCAACTAAAGACTCGAAGGAATAAGGTTGAAAATCTATTGGGGAGAACCGAGCGTTAACGATTATCGTTTGCGACTTGTAGGGGGGCAGGTTCTTTCTTTTCGTTTACCAAGATCGCTGAGATTCAAATCCACGTCTTTGGTGTAGAACGCAAATTTGTGCAGGCAAATCTTTGTGCAGACGGGTAGCGGTTCGCGAAAAAATTCAGCTCGTTGCTCGAACCCAATATCTTATTCCTACTCGCGTCGCTTATGGTGTTCTATAGGAAAGATATAAAATTCCAAAAGGTTTACTTTTGAAGCTTCTTTCGTGCAGATTTTATATTAATCCGGTGTCCCCTTTTCCACTAAAACGCCAATTCCATAATCAACCCCTATTAAAAGCCCTAGAGATATTAAATTACGTTCTTTTGAACTTAGCTATTTAAGCTAAAAGGGTCCGAAATATTTCGGGGACTGAAATAAAATTGATTGTTTTAGAAATGATTACAAACGAGCTCATAATGCTGTAAGTAAGGTCTATTAAAATGTTAAACAGAAAATGACACTGCCGAGAATTGTTATTACAGGCCTACCACGAAGAGATGGCTAGTTATAATGCAAATCACCATTATATAGATTGCTTAGGGAAGACAGATTGCTTAACTCTACTGGGACTCCGAAAATAGAATCCGGTTTTATGCCAACTAAATATGAAAGGAACATTTTAAGTATCTTCTTAACGCATGTTTATACTCAGTGTATTATGAATGTAATATTATTCGATAACTAAAGCAATAAAACATAAGGTTAATTACATCCGTTCCAATAAAAGGGATTATATTCCAAAAAAAATCTAAACATCAAAGAAAATGTTTGGAACCGAGCTTCCTGGAATCGAGTAATATTCGTATAAAAGTACCAATTTGTTATTTTATGTAGTAAAACACAAAGTCGGGTCTTGAACAAGTGACCCTGGTACATAAAGGGCTATTGAAGGAACACCGTGGATTTTAGTCAGTACAAGTCTGACAGTCCCTCCTCTCCCGCCCTGGGCGGAGGACTCATTTGATGATTTTGCCACGATAAAATAAAAGAAAAAAACGGTCTTGAACAAGTGTCATTGGGACCGGCTTGGCATGGCGCGACCACAGCTTTGTACGGCCACTCCATGTACGAGCCAACCTGGGTGTTTATTTAGGAATTGCTAAACATGTGATGACTACTTATATTATTAATACGGATTTCAACACCTATTTCAATTGTTTGTTTTAAAAGCTGAGACAGAGCGCATGTTGGGATCTTAGCATTATGTCTATAATTATTAGGCCACATCTGAATAAAAACTATAATCTTTTTTTTTAATATAATATATTAAATCAGTAGAAAATTGGTTAGGCGGAGAACTGGCTATTAACAACCGCACAGGCCGATGTATAAAGTTCTGTGGATGGGAGAACATACATCATAACGAATTCCTTCATGTTAAACTGTTGCTTACCGGCTGTCGATTGTAGTTCGTTATTAGTCGTTGGTGTTAGTCAGAAGCTCGAAAGTCTGACAACCAGTCTTTCCAATTGGTATTGTATTACCCAGTTACTGGGTTGTGGAGAACAGAAGATAGGCAGTCGCTCCATGTAAAATACTGATTTTCAGTTACAGCCGGTTCGACTGGGAGCCAAATCCATCATAGTTGGTGTAGGCTACGCATGATGGAGCTTTTAACGAAAATTTTGATTAGTGCTTAAAGCAATTAAATTATCTTAATCCAGACACGAAAATAAAACTTTGCCATGGCAGTGATAATGATAAAATAACAGTGTTCATAAGTGACAAACGATTGAAATAACAGTAGAACAGTGCACTCGCTTTATTATGTAAGGGTTGCGTTCTTGACCACGCAAATACACGCTCTGAGTTCAATGTTCCTTACCAACTGCAAAGCAGGACACATAGATATAAATCTATGTGTCCCTGTATGTAACAGCTGCTGGTCATTCTGATTCAGAGAATTTAATAAAAATCTTCTCTATCCTCCAGATTAACAAACCCTTTGAATAAATTGCCTTTAAAATGCAATTTCAGTTAACATTTAAAAGTAAAAAGGAACAAGTGAGTCGTTCAGCCACGAGTTCACGAGTCCTCGGCTACACGCGACCACTTGTTAGCGACCGTAACCCGGTGTTAACGTTAGCTCGCCGGATAAAACTGACAAGAAATTACTGCATTTTAACTCCACTGCTCGCAACTATCTGTTTCTGTCATATATATTACTTTATATATTTTTATTTCTTTTATCTATGAATAAAATACTGACAAAGGCAGTCTCTGCTCCGAAAAATAAATTTAAAAACAGCTACATTTAGAAAAAACGCTCCAAAAAACTTTGTTTCTAAATAGAATCATAATTTCGTCAAGTTTCGGTTGTATATTGGAAAACTTTTCAGAAAGTTACATAATTAAGCTGTTGCGAATTCTTTATTCAAACAAATTCATATTTGAAAATGATTTTTTGGTTTCAGGGTGCTGATCTACATTTTAATCCTCTAGTCAACTTTGTTTTGCATATAATAGATAACGCATTATTATTGCTTTAATACAAAATAACTTCGTTAATATTAGTACATTATTTTATTTTTAATTGCCAATTCAATTTAAAAAAGAAGGGCGAGCTCACTCAGTACAAACTTGAACTCCTGCGCACCAACGGAACACAGTAAAGACTCCGATAGAATGGTACTCGCTAACCAGGCGGCCCTGGAGGCCTACTACGGTTAGTGAAATCGTTCAGCTATCGATGCCGGATCGAACCGCCACGAAGTAGATTCTATGAATAATGGTAGTGCATTAGCAGATATCAGTTATAACGACAATTAGTTAACTATAGGGACAGATACCGGGAAGCGAATGAAGCGACTTTGTTTTATACTAAGTATGAAGTGATTGATGTATTCATGAAGGCACTGGGTTCAGCAACTCACACAGATAGATTTATTTCTTAGAAGATCTAAAGATCGCGTAGGCCTTTTTCACAGAACTCAAATAAACTCAAAAGATATCAGTAGATACAAATATAATTTTATTCAACAAAACCTTCTATAAACTATTCAAGTTTCAATAAATAAGAATATTATAAGGGCTTCATTGTGTGGATACAATTTGTATGAAAGTAAACACGACCTTCGAGCGACCGATCGGATGCCAGATCCCGACAATAGGAATATCAAACTGAGGGAATCCCATGTGGCCGACTATTGTCGTCCCAACAAAATTGCCCCAGCCTCTAGTTTCTTTACATTGTTTGAGAACAAGTACAATCTAATAATAACGTCTATAAAGAGCACAAAGACATGAAAAACTCTACATCTAGGTTTACTGAAGCTATTGAAATAAAAGCAGGGCTACCGAGAGTGAAATCTATAGAATTGTGTAGTATTTATTGAGTTTGCATAATATATCACAATCTGGTTTCTCAGCTGACACCGTAACTGTTCAGTAATCTGTGGTGTAGCTGCTACAGATTATGCTCCGTGTATGTTGATAGGCTTGCTCTCTGGCACGTAAACCTCAAAACCGATACTATGATATTGAACCTACTCGTACACTAGATACATTCCGCCAGCTTTTCATGAAGCGTATAAACTTCATCTGCGTCTTATTAACTACAAATAGTTTATAATACAAAAATTTGTCATCTATTTCAGTTCAAAATGTTTCCTCGCTGTTTTCAACAGCAGTTAATCGGAAACCTTGTTTGCCGACTCACTCAATTTTGTTAATCCTTTTCGCCGGCGAACAGATATTAAATGCAGTTTGCGTTGAATGAAACTGTGAGCTTATCTACGCATCTCCATAATATCCATCAGTTGATACGAAGCAGCTTTAATAGACTCTCATAAATAAGTGATTCACTTTTATTTAATAAAGTGATACAAGCGCCGGGAATAAGCTGCAGCCGCCGCACCGCGCCGCCGAGATAAAATCTTTGACATAAAAACCATGCCTTTGAAAAGCTTGAACAACCGCACAGTAGATAGGAATCGCTGTGATCGCTGATAGAACTTTTGATTCAGTTTCTATTGTTAATGCTGTAAGGATTAGAGTTATGGATTTACTTGGTTCTTTCTGCCTGCGCTTCAGCTATGACTTTTATATTTTTCATATATTCCAGCTTGCCTTCTCATGCTTTATTTATGTGAACCTGGTTTTGCATACAGATATGCTCCACTACTGATATTCTATTCAAGCTACAACCACTAGGTTACGCGTCACACACAAATAATGTGTCACGCGGCTTAAAATAATCTCACAGTCGGATGACATCCACTTGAATAAAGTTCTTACGAGTAAATAAGTTGGATGCTCATTCAACACTGAGGCAACCACCTAAATTCAATTAATGTGGCCATATTCCACTTTCATAAGTCCCCGCGAATTACCAACAGGAGCATTTAGAATGTAAGAAAACCTTTTTGCACCTCTGATCTCCCAGCCGTCGTCGTCGGTTTGAATGAAAACCAAATATTATGAATAATGTAACACAGTGGATGTAAAACGCATTTCTGTGATTGTAAAATTTTTATGCAGCAATCGAGTTCTCTTCCTGATATAAAAATATGTGTTTTCTATAATTAAATATATTACCTACGTAAACACTTAAAACGGGTTATTTGCTACTTTAGTTTGTCACAAAACTATTACAATATGCCTCCGCCTTTCTTATTATACGATGATGGAATGTTTTAGTTCACATTATAATTACTTGATAAATTCCGAGGTAAACTAACCCGACCGCCATACGACTTATTTAATTAAATACCGCAACTTGTTTCGGTTTTCGTTATAATAACTAAGTGGGTGTGTTTTCTCTTTGCTATAGGCGAATAATTGAATTTCTCTAGGAAAAATATGATTAAAGACTTGTTCAACAGAAAAAGGTCAAAGTTTACGTATCAATGTCCGGAAGCAAATTGCACGGACTTTGCTATTAAAATGTCGGATCCCATTGGATGTTTAGATAAAGGAACACCGCATGAAAATAAAAAAGTGTAAGTGAACAATACAACACAGACATGTATTTGAACGTGATAACAATAAATCCTTCGGTGCGGACGTTTGTGACGTAAATAGATCACAATGAACAAGCCTTTGAATAAGGTTAAAACAGTTCATAAAAATACAATTTCGCCATCTAAACATAATGCTGAGATTTAATTTCTAAGTAAGCAGTGGAACTTTGATAAATCACACACCCGAGGGAAATACAGACGGTTGTTTTTTTTTACTCCTAAATGAAGAAATTAGGAAAAATACTTGAGGTAAAATGTAGTGAGAATTGAAATGAGTGGTTTTATAACATACCTCTTGTAACAGGAACCAGCCGAGCGCCGACAAAATAATATAAAAGGTAAAAAAAACCTATGTTTGTATTTCAATAATGAATATCGTCCTAATTTATTTCTAAATAACCTGCTTTTAAAACAGAGTAGAGTGAAAATCGTTGTGATAGGAAAGTATATTACATGAGGTTAAATTGATTCGAAAAATCTGGAAGAGAAACCACAAAATTCTCGTTTTTTCTGATATTATATGGGAACTTTATTTACACATCTTTATTGTAGCTGACTTCTATAAACTGAAGAGGTTATTTATCTGCAACGTTGCTTTACTCATTAGCTTGAACAGAACCTTAGAGCGCACAACAAAATGCACAAACATGACCTACAATTTGGCGCAGCGGTCCTAGTATGGAAAATATTTCTATTTCCAGTGCGGTGTATGTACTTGTGTAGGGTAAACATCGTTTGCGGCGCGGCGACTCTCAGTCTACCTTGTCTCATTCCCGTCTCCCGCAGCGGCAAACTTTATTATCGTTACGAAATGCTTTCAACCGCTAACGTTGGTCCTGTTTCAACTGGGCAACAAGTAAACATGCATAAACCACATCCGCTTCATAGAATTTTCTATGTTAGTTATAAAAAATTTTACCTTTTCATGACGTACTGTCTTACAACTACTTACAAAAAACTTTTGTTTTATCACGTCCAAAACGTAACAATAGGTAGGTTTACGTCCATAACACTCAGTACCGGCGTTAGGGTAAGGCGCGGTTAGGCGACCGCCCAGGGCGCCGAATACGAAGGGGCGCCGCAGGCCTACTTTCTCGTAAATTTCCCAATTTTGTTCATCCCATTTTTAGGGGATAAACCCAAAACCCGTCTAAAGAAAACACAAACTGACATAATTCAAGGAACGTTTGTGCAAAATTACATGTTTTTCGTCACTCAATTGAGTAAAACGCCATCTATTGCAACCCATTGCAAACATGCACAAATCTATAGAGCAGAGCACCACTGCGGCGGTGCTCTGCTCTGCTCGCCACGGCGCGCCGCCCGTGTCGTCACAACGGCGATAGTTGGAGACCTTTCGTGCCCGGCATTGGTCGAGGCCATGCTGCGGAGTGAGACGGAATGGGAAGCGGTCGCCTCCTTCTGCCAAGCAGTTATGCTTGCAAAGGAGGAAACGGGCCGCGTAAGGAAGAGGACAGCATCCTCCCTCCACCCCAGACGCAGTGGTAGACGCCCACGGCGATGGACGTCGGCAGACGGTCTCTGGGCAGGCATGCGGGCGTTGTTGACTCGCTGTCCGACTATGGACCATGCCCGTGTCGACGGCGCGTTCCACGCGTCCACGCGTTCATTCCACGCGTGCCTCAAAGAATGTCAGCATAATGACGGGGCCACAGCCTGCCGAGGTCGCGGGACTCATGAATTACCGTGACCCCGGAACGTAAAGGGCTATTGAAGGACAGTCTCTCCCGCCCTGTTTTGAGTGGGAGGACACATTTCATGATTTTACCTCGATAAAAAAAAGTACAGCTATATCATTCTATCCGAAATTCCGAACTAGACCACGGAGACAAGCTACCTGCGACATAGTGCCCCCCCCCCCCCCTGATTTAAAAGCTGGATCCGCCCTTGCAGTTAGGGGGCGCCGTAGAAAATCTCGCCCAAGGGCGCTGGTAGTGCTAAAACCGGCACTGATAACACTTAAAGAAAACATTAAGACTGACCCACCACGTCGCGACAGTTTCCCAAAATAAGGCGATTTTATTAAACGGTCAAAACCGATAGTTTCTTTTTACGCGAGCCATATAGATATTAGCCGTAAAAGGTACGGTACGTTACACAAATGTTCCTTCGTTATAGTTGGTATTCCTACGTGTGTGTGCTTAGCGTCTGCCCCTAGGCCTCGCTACTTACATACCTGTGCACTTCGCCTGGAACTGAGATAAACGATCGCGGTTACGGTTAGATTAGGAACAGTGTTCTCGGTTAATGGAGAATCATGTGGCTAATCAATACGTTTGTATTCACAGACGATGTTAGGCTACGTTTCAGGGGATCTTATCTCTAAGCACGAAAACCGTGGTTTCTGCCTTAGTGACAGATGTTTTGATAACGAGCCTGAACTAAGAATTAATGATATTACGATTTGGCAAATAGTTCCTAGAGTCCGCGCTATCACTCATGACCTTTTTTTTTCTTTTTTTTTAGCGTGGTAAAATCATCAAATGAGTCCTCCCACCCCGGGCAGGGCAGGTCGGGCAGCTAGTTGCCCTTTACTCGCTGCCCGCATACCCGCGCCTACGGTGGCCGGAGGATCGTCTAGCGACGTCCGTCGCCGTGGGCGTCCACCACCGCGGGTGAGGCGGAGGGAGGACACTGTTCTCTCTCACACGCGGCCCGCCTCCTCCTTCGCGAGCATTACTGCTTCGCAGGAGGAGGCGACCGCTTCCCACTCCGTCTCGCCCCGCAGCATGGCCGCGACCAATGCTGGAGAGAGGTCTTCGCCTATCGCAGCCGTGAGGACACGTCGGTGCTCTGCCCAAGCGGGGCAGTCTTGCACCGTATGCTCCACCGTGTCCTCCGGGCGATCACTGAAAATTTGGGATGCTACATTTTTTTAATGCAATTTTCATGTAATCATATAAGTAGACGCTAGCGCCGCGTCAAAATGACTTCACTCGTTACAGTATTAATCCGTCCGCATTTTTATTTTGACGTTAGTTACGTTCGTATGCTCCGGTGTTTTCGTTGACGGACTTAGTAAGTTAGACACCCAGAAGAAGTTCATGAATGTCGATTTGTCGGTGATTCGATGTTGAATTATAATTTAGAAGTACCAAATCTCTAATGCAATGTTTTTTTTTATATAATCCACGGGTACTTAATACTGAGATTAGCGTGTATTCTATGTGTTATTACTGATTAAAATCTGTCTATCAAAACTTTCGCATTTGTAATAGACATAAGATGAATCACGAAACGTGTGAGACACATCTACACATCCACAAATAAAATAAAATAGAAAAATCAAAAGATTGCCACAAAACGCACTATGCCAAAAACATTAAGGTATAGAAAAATATTGTCACCCAGAAAATACGAACTTTGACTTTAACTCAATGAGAGAGCTATATAATGAAAATTATATGCAGCTCGGATCTCCGAATATTTTAACGAGTCGGTACAATTTGTCTAATTACAATTTTAATGTAGTTAACAAGCAATGAATTCCGCCCTCGCGGCTGTTAACGATGGTAATACAGTTTGTATCGTATTTTCTTAATAAATTACTTGCATCATATTCAAGGAAGCTTAAGTAATCACATTGGTAATTAAAGCAGGTTACTTACATGATTAAATACCTCTCTCTGTACGTATACGTTTTTCATTAACAAGTATGTAACACCCACGTCAGTCAAGTTAATTTCAGTCCCATATTCCATTATAATGAAGGAAGATCAAAAATGTTTCTATCACTCATGCTACATAATATAATTCAACAATTAAACTGTATAAATTAGAGGTAAACCTTCATTCCTTCCCCTTATACAACATTATTTTTAAAATATGCGAAACCTGAATATTACAGTTTGTTCAGAATCAGTAACTGATTCGATTCCAATAATGTTTACACCATGTTATATATTTATTTTTTTCAATAATATTTCAATTACGTTTTTCTACCAGTTAATTACAATAGAATCACCGTACGGTTAGGTACCTTTTGCCAAACTATTAACACAGGAGACACGGTTTACGCGGGTGTACCGCGAATTATGCATGATTTTGAACAGGCAACCAGGTAATGTATGTACAAGCTTTTAACTTTGTGATTTTTTATGATACGATTTTAAAATTAGATATATAGATTCTTTACACAAAAATATTGGACAGGTGTATCGGGGTTCGCATAAACAATAAATAATATTTTATGTTATGACATAAAAAATATTACTGGCCCTTAAATACCACTTACCTTTTACCCTTTGATTATGGGATTATACATTTAAACCCACGTTGGGCGGATAATGATCATACAATAGACGATCAAAGGATTTTTGTGAAACCTTACCTTCCCGGCGGCGTACCCTGATCCCAACTACATATAAAATTTTGACACTGATAGAAAATAAGGAAATCTTCTTCCTTCTAAGCTTTGAATAAAAATATTATTTTATTTCGATTGTTATTGTTATTAACCGAACTATTTATAGTGTTTACATCAAGTGACATGGTATGAAATATAAAATGTAAATGCGGACATGAATCTCAATATAAAAGTATAATTTAAATATTATAATTGGTACTCCCTTTTTAGTCATTCAAAGTTTTAAACATTTTGCAATTCAAATGTGTTTCTACTTTTACCTAAAGGTATTAGATACGTACCTACTTATGGTAACAAAAAAGCAGTCTATTTTCAGAGAAATATACCAACTTCCAGTAATTAATACGACGTTCTCATGAATAAAACAGAAAGCTGTAAAAGATAAAACTAAACGATGGTAAAATACGATGCAGGTTTCAACGTTATAGCGGATCACAGCCCCGAAGGAATTATTACTAGCAGATGTTTTGACATTAGCAAAGACTAAGTAGGTACAATGTTTCTACTGCACAAAGTAAACTACTAGAACAATGGGGTGTTACTAAATGTAAAAGTAGAAAGACCTTTGATCTTTCGTGATTCCTAAGTGAGGTTAAAGGAGATAATTCATTTAAGTAGTTAGACAAACAACAAGGCGCCGACCACCCACGCATGTCTTCTTAGAGGTCACTCAAGGACTCACTGTTTCACTAACACTCGTAATTTGGACTATTTTTCTACTTATCTAAGTCTAGAATAACAAATTTAACAACTTTGTACATGAAAGTTCGTAAATGTGTTTCAAATAATTGTTCAAGCATTTCAAGAAGGTCTTTTTGCCTCACTCAATACCAATAAATTATCAATCTGACTCGCATCATTCTATTCAGCGTTAAGTTCACAATAGATGGTCGCGGGACTAACGAGCTACCGCGTGACCCTGTAACGTAAAGGGCTATTGAAGAACACCGTGGATTTTAGTCAGTATACAAAACTGACAGTCCCTCCTGCCCTGCTCTGAGTAATAGGACTCAATTGATGATTTTACCACGCAAAAAAATCTACGCTAGATAATAAAAGATTAGGGGTTACCACTGATTAGTAAGGTAACTTATCTTTGATCTGTCTTGTGTCTGCAATGCCAGACAAAGACTTGCTCATTAATAGAAGATAATGCTCATCTTTTCAACAATTAACTTTTCATGTTGAGCCTTTGTGAACGCTCATAATTCAAATATTTTTTTAAAATGCTATTTTTAAATAAGCAGAGTTGCTAAAGAGCTTCTAACTTAAAACCGTTATATCTAATGGGTGTTTTTATACTCTGAAACCGTTACAAGTCTTTCGTCACGGAGCTGTAACGACTTAAGTTTTGGAATATCTCCTTTAAAAAAAATTGCGGAAGTTTGGTTAAAATGAGAGCCAAAATATTTCCATTATTCTTTAAATGCTATTATGTGAGGTAATTTCGTAGGAAAATAAAACATTTATTTGGATGTATGGTTAAAAGCAAGGCAATTGTATGCAGCGGCGTTTAATTGACTAGAGGCTGCTGTAACAGTAACAGGCAATCAGCGCAGCGCATGAACTCATTACCTGCGTGCACGTAAGTGATGTATGTATATGAGGCTGTACATTTGACATTTGCATAACACTACGGACTTAAAGCGTCTCAATATACCTGACGCAGTAGCATCATTATACAGTGAGCTACATGATACTGCTAGTGAGTTTTTTTTTTTTGTGATATGTGAACTAAAGCCCTTAATTCCTCAACTCGAAATCAAGAAAATCGTAATGATTTGTCGTTGGAAACATTTTTTTGAAAGTTTTTTTTTTTCATATTACTCAATATGAAATGAAACACTTTCAAAAATAAATAAGTAAATATAATACTCTGAAATTGAGTTAAGTCCTTATGATCTGGAAAGTAGCTTTAGTGGAAAACGATAAACAAAGGGTTGCTACGTAATGTGTGTATTCGCGTAATGTTTATATTGAACCGATAATTACGTATATAGCTAAATTACAATTACGTTAATCGTTCGGCTTCCGTGGAAATAATATTCATACAATTAACCGAAACTCTGTTATCTGAACTGGTTAGCAACTAAGGTAAATTATTGCAAATGTTATAATAGATCAATATACACCGTTACTTTTTAGTCGTCTTACAAAAGGGGTCCACTTAATGTATCCGACCTAAAATACCTCTAAGCAAGTTTTTTTTTTTAATCGTTAATAATATTTTTTATTTTTAATAAATAGGTACATTAGAAATATGAAACACCCTAGTGTTAAAATGTTTACGTATCAAGCTGTAGAGTATACCTACCAAGCGCAGTAATCGGGCAGATCACTCAATCTAAATTTTCTATGAGACAAGGGTGTTTCTAACTACGCCTTGCGTGATATTATCGAATTAAAATTTTAGTTTTAAAATCTCTTAAATACCTATTTTTTTATTATAAACGTGTTCTAGTCATTGAATACATAAACTGGGCTGATTTTGTAAGACGACTAAAAAGTTACGGTGTATAAAAAAATAAAACTTAAACAGTTTTAGAAAGAAAGAAAAACATTTATTGGCACACGCCACAAGTGCACACAGTAAACAAAAAACAAAGAAAAAGAACTTAAAACTAAACAATTTAGAAAATAAATTTATGTTTTAGCGGTTAGGTATTGTCCTAGTTAACATTGTTTCCGCATAAATAAAACAATAATAAAATATATCTACATAGAATAATGTAGATATACGATAATATACATGCTCATTCTTTTAAGTTGACCAACAGGAGGAAAACTTTGCGTAAATCCATAGGAGTTACGCAAAGATTCCGATTTTAGGCTATTTCTTTTTTTGGTCAAGCGTTAGTTGTTCACAAAAATTAATAAAAAAGGCAATTTTTTTTAATTATGTAAAAACTTCCTGAGAAAGTGCTTTCGCTCCTTAATCTTTTATCCCTTATGTATTAAATGTTTCCCCTTTTAACTAACTTAAAAGAATGTCTATGTTAGGAGCTTATATTATTAAAAAACTTAATTAGATTTTGTACACATGGAATCGACTCGTATAAATGTATACAGATCACAAATTACATATTGTCATGACATTTTTTTACTGACTTCGGTGAAGTCAGTAAAAAAATGTCATGACAATCATCATCATCATCATATCAGCCCGGAATCACCCACTGCTGGGTATAGGCCTCCCCCTTTTTCTGCCACATCTCTCGGTTCTGTGCCTCTCTCATCCATTTATTGACATGACATGACAATAAGAAAGTTAAATAAAGTGACCACTAGCGCTGTCTAGTTCCATTCACAAACGACATGCGGTTGATGGATGTATGTCGTTGACGTATGATCCAGCCCACAATTCACCCCCAGCCTGCAAAAATGCAGTTAGTGAAAACTATTTCCAGTCTATATCAATAGTTTTCTAACTACCCGCGGCTTTGTATAGTTTCACATTTTTGTATTCAGATTTTACCACAAACATCAACCGAGTTGTCAGTTGATTTTCTAAAAAAATATATTTCGTCATATAAACATTGCCCTGACAATTACCATCTTACCAAAACCCAGCCAAGATTGCGGTATTCTTAGTGATAATCGTCTTCCGATACAATTTTAACAACACAATGTTTTTTTTTCTGTAGTTTTATGTACTTTCATGGACTTGTACACGTAAGACTTGACGAGATTTTGGAAAATCATCAAATGTGTCTTCCCGCAATGGGTGGAGAGGAAGGGGCTGGCCCGAAATCTATTTTTCAGTTGCTCTTTGCGGGCTGCAACCCCGGCAGGCATCAGTACTTTTCATGCACATTCGGAGAAATTAGCATCATGTGAAACCGGCGCGTAACCGTAAAAATCTTTTTCAAATAAAACTTCTTCAAATAATTATAACTTTAATAATACAATATCTGGTTGATCGAGCTTCGTTCAGTTTTTAAAATGTCTATATCTTGGGAACCGTGCTTTTCTCGAACTTGGGGCCTTGATAAATCGATTCCTTGAGCCGAAAAACCACTAATCTGTAACTTTCATGAAAATCCTTGGAGCCGTTTCCGAGATCTTGATTATAATTATTATTATTATTATTATTTATTTACTTCGGACAGAATCCATATTTTATGTGTTAGTAAAACAATTTGCTTAAAAACTATGTTAGTATATAATTATGTATGTACAGTATAAAACTATTAAATTTTTAATTTAATTTCTTCCCGTCACTATTCCCACCCAGTGGGCCTGCATGGGACAGTCGTGGCGGGAAGCAATCATTTTCAAAATGCTGTTGGTGCTACCACGCAGTCTTTGGAATAATGACGCCACTTTCTTACGCATAATAGCGTGGAAGCCATCAACGCGTGCATTGGCAAACATTTGTGACGCACTACAATAACGCGGTAACCCCAACAGCATTCTGAAAGCATTATTGTACTGAATACGCAGGACGTTGAAGGCTCGTTGCGTATACCGAACCCATAGGCTGCTCGAGTAGAAAGATTGACAATATGCCTTAAAAAGAGTTATCTTTACCTCCTTACTACATCGAGCGAACCTACGAGCCAACATATTGCTCCTTACCGCCAACGCCCTGCGTTCCCTTTCTATATCCAGGTCATCCTTTAAGTCCTCAGTGACCAGATGACCCAGATATTTAAAACTTTTTACAATTTTCAAGGCCTTTCCATCAATCATGATCGGAGGCACAACACTAGGTCTCTGATTTTGTGCCTTGAAAATCAACACCTCACTTTTTTGTGTGTTGTACCTAAGACCATGCTCGGATGCATAACGTTCGCAAATCTTAAGCAGCGTTCTCAGCGCATTGACCGAGGGGGCCAGCAGAACCATGTCATCCGCATAGCTTATGTTGTTGACACATGTTCCGTCAATGTAGCATCCGACATGCGTCCTGCTGAGCCCCTCGATCAACTGGTTCACATATAAGCTGAAGAGGCCGGTAGACGTGAGACCACCCTGCCTTACACCGCATTCCAATTTATATTCATCAGATAGAGTATCGCCCCATCTCACATGGTTGGTCTGGTTTTTATACCAGAATTTAAGAATTCTGGTATATTCCGACGGCATGTCTGTTTCATCTAGCTTTCGCCACAGTATGTCATAGGCAACTGTGTCGAAAGCCTTTGACAAATCGAGGAAACAGGCATATATCGGCGTCTTTCTCTCCGTATAATACCTGACGGTATGCTTAAGAGATAAAATAGCACTCTCAGTGGATAGTCCCGCCCTGAAACCGAATTGTGCGTCATGCAGATGTAAGCACCCACTGAGACTCCGCTCAAGCAAACCGTCAAGTATCTTAGCAGTTGTTGTAGCTAGTGAGATGGGACGATAATTTGCCCTATCAGATACATCCCCTGTCCTGTTCTTAAGAATGGGCACAACCAAGGTTTTCATTAGCGACTGCGGCAAGTATGTATGACCGATACAAAGCGTAAAAAACATAGCCAGAACACGCGGCAGATGTACACCTGCATTTCTGAAATGCTCTATACTGAGACCGTCATACCCTGGAGACTTACCCCTCTTCATCCTCTGAATTGCCATTGCAACCTCCTTAGCCGAAAAGCGGGTTTTTCCCCCGGGCACCACGGCCTCAACACCACTTGTAGTGTCTGTACCGGTCACCGCCGGCCCTAGTGGAGATTGTACCATAAAGTGATGTCTAAAACCATTGGAAATACCTTTGGGATCACTGATGCCACCCACGCTCACAGGCATACCCGGCATAGGGCTCATCTTGCTAGTACTCTTCCAAAAGGCAGAAAAATTCCCCGTTGAAAGATTTGAGGCAAGCATATCCATTTTTATTTGTTCTTGCCTAATATATAAATAAATATACAAGAATTGCTCGTTTAAAGATATTAGGTAGCAAGTTTAGTAACAGTAATAATATTCGGCAATTTTAGCTGTCACGGGCATTGTCAGAATTATAACAGGCTGTCAGTTGGTATGAGTCAATGTTGAAGCTCTCTGACACGCTTGTATTGCTTTGAAAGTGTTAACAATGCCGGCTCTAACAGCAGCCGCGGGGCGTCTCCTTACTTTGTGCATGGAACTTTGAATAATGAATTTTAAACAGAACAGTTATTAAGCGACAATTACGTCGTTTATTCGAAATAGAAACGGACTTTTACATTGCAAATATTTATACAATATGAACAGGTAAACATACTATAAGTGAGCTTCTTTCAGGGAACTGAAATTAAATCCATTAAAACTTTTTAACTTGCTAATCGATCTGTCATTATCTTTAAATGAAAAAATAATTAAAAAAAGGAAACAAAAATAACACTCAGCAAGAATAAACGAATCAACGTCGTGTTACAAAAAAATAGGCTTTTAAAGTCGTTTTCAACATTGTGACAGACTTTTTCAAACCTGAAGTATATTAACTCAACATTCGGCTACGGCAGGTACACGAATTAAAGGTTTTTGAATAAATAAAAACGTCTGACAGTCTGGATTCCTTCCCCTTTTTAATCTGCTATGGACCATTAAAAATGCTTTAAAAAAATAACAATATTTAAGCTTTGAAAATTAAAAACCTCTTTTGATGGAGATTAAAAAGTCAGTAATCCTTTAGCTCGGCATGAATAAAATACGTGCTAAAAACATTCGTGGAAATATGAAAGACGTTCCTGAATAATAAAGTTAACGTTTTAGAAAAGAGAAAGATGTTGCTACAGTAACAAAGCACTCTTCTTTTTAAGTTCATAATACGATTTACACTTCTAAGTTTCTCAAATATTCATTATCTTGTTAATATTATTTCAAACAATAATAATCTTTATAAAAGCGTGTATGACTTCACAATATGGCGCCATCACAGTTTCACACGTCTTATCATGGTCACAGCACATGTTATGATTTTAAAGTATTGAAATCCTAGTAGCTAAATCTGAGTACTTATTGAAATTAGATTTTGTAACTTTATATCGCATAGAAAGAAAGGAACAAGTACTTGGCTTCAAACCAAAGATATTCTAGCGGTCTTGAGGACTTCAAGAAGGCCTTGTACAGGTTTGTGCGTAAGGAACAGTGCGGCATCTTGCCAGGATACGAAAATAATATACTTATAATTAAGTATATGGGCTAGAAAACTTGCGTTCTTAGTATCAAAGTTGGTGTTTTTCAGACATTATTATTATATTTGGACTAGTGAATATCGAGGTCAAGCTGTGAAAACATTCGTAATTTTCGTTCTTATTCTCCAGTACTATGTTATTCACAACGTCCATTGAAATGATCAAATAAAACATTTTCAAAAGGCTCCGCGCGTCCTACTGAAAAATATAATAATATTTGCTGGGACTATCTAAGGTACTATTTGCGTTCCATATAATGAAAAAAGATAATTCTGTTTGAAACATTTATTACTCGAAAATAATCTTCCAAAGACAGCTGCAAAATAAAGAGGTAAATTGCTTCCTGGAGAAAATGGCTGGAAATGAGAGCACACGCGCCTTTATGCTTTATAAAACTTATACTTGAACTTATTCCAGTGCGTCCGGGTAACTGACGTAGAATTTCTTGTGCATGCAAACAATCTTAGTAGTTAAAACAAAGCTCTTTTAATAGAATCTCAAGAAACCCGACTTGACGCGACTTGCGATGTTTGTTAAGGTACTGATAGACTTGAGCATTCAATCAGAACATCGAGAGTTCGTCGTTTTTAATTTTGTCGAACTAAGCAACGAACAGAGTCAAGTACATAATCAAACATCGCTACGAATATTTTCACGATCTTTCTAGTGAACGCCATAGTTGATGGTCGTCAAAAATATTTTTTCATAAAGATGTCAAACTTTATAGTCTGCTCGGCAAAAAGCTCAATAAAAGATCCTCGTTTGTTCTTCTGTAATGTAACATTTATAAGAATGCTCATTACACGTGAATGCTCAAGCTTATCAGCACCTTCAGCCAAGAAACAACAATATATTACAATTCGTGAAATATGCATACTTTGTTCAGTCTCGGGATGAATGAAAATAATAATAATATTCCACAATTATCACACAACGCCATCTAGTCCCAAGCTAAGCAGAGATAGATAGATATAATACACTTTATTGCACACCAAAATTGTTACATAAAATGGTTTTACAATATTTCAAATTCTATGGTAACAAAGGCGGTCTTATCGCTAACAGCACTTGACAGCAGAGCTTGTGTTATGGGTACTAGAAAACTGATAAACATACATACATTTATAAATATTTTAGATGAATTACACCCAGGCACAGAACAAATGATCGTGCTTATCACACAAACATTTGTCCTGGGTGGGAATGGAACCCACGACCTCCGGCACAGCAATCAGGGTCACTAACCACTAGACCAACCTTGTACGGTGAACCGCACATCATCATTTTATTATGTAAAGCTAAATCATCAGTTTACGCGTTAACGCCAAACGACCCAAATTGCATATAACTTAGTACGTGATCAGATCGCAACTAGTGCCGTCGCGCGTGCTCCCTCGCTCTTTTAACAAACATTATTTGTAACATTCTGAACAATACACAGTTTTCTGTGAGCATTTCAGTCTATCATTTAACATCCCAATCAGCAATCTCTACATGGTCCTTCGAGCCATCGAGCGGGACCTCGCGAGTTTTTGATAGTCCTCCGTCCGGAAGGAGTTGACTAGTGTTAAAGCAAACCAAAAATTAGTGAGGACACTCGTTCGTTGAACTTTTAACATTGTGGAAAAGCAGTCCGCATCGTAACAACAAGCAAGCATTAGCAAGACGTCAGCAGCAGTACATCGCCAGCAGCAAGGGAACAGTCTCAGCAGCAGAGCTGTTTCCGCAATCATCAATATACAACTAGCAGCCGTAAGAAAGGAGAACTCAAGTAAGATCTTTCCTTTTTAACTAACATAACATTAGCAAAGCAGTCCTTTCACTAACACAATGGAAGGTCTTTACGACTCACAACTGGAGATTAGTGAGGCGATGAAGAAGATGAAAATCAACATTAAAAAGGACGGAGCCGAAAGAAAGACGGATGATTATTTCAGACGTCGTTCGGAGTTACTTGAGAGTTACTGGTTAGACTACCAGAACAATCATTTACGTATCTGTGCGAGTGGGGTCAGGGAACATAAATATTTTCAAAATTCAGAGCATGAGCAAACAAGTCAGCTATACACTAGCGTTAAAGCATTAATCGCCGAGCAAAGCTTGGGATTAGCAGTGAGAGTTATTCCTCCATCACCAAACAAACGATCTCAATCCAAACAGGAAGATCGTCCACAAGAACAAGCAGATAGGAGTCCGAGCACCAGCCAAGCCAAGTTGTCAAAAGGTTCGACTAGTAAACTCGATGACATGGTTCGAAAGCAAGCGGCCAATATCAAAGCCTTTAAGAGGGCCGTGAGTAACATCGATCTAGAAGACCTGAATGAGAAGTGGGAGCTAGAGGATGCCCTAAAAACTTTACAATCAAAATGGAAGCAGGTTGATGAGCTACACTGGGAAATTGACGGAGAAATGTGTGGCGTAGATGAAGAGTACGACAGCATCTATAATGACAATGAGAAAACATTCATCAATCTCAAAAAATCCATCAACAAAAAACTCTGGTCAGTGTCACACAGAGAACATAGCACTCCACAAATGGATATTCCTATATTTACAGGAAAATATCATCAATGGTACTCATTCAAAGATTTGTTTAATGAGACCATACACAGCAATCGGTCACTATCAAACGCGCAGAAGATGCAATTTTTGAAAGGGAAGCTGCGAGGTGAAGCAGAGAAAATTATACAGCATCTTCCAATAAGCAGTGACAACTACAACACATGTTGGGAGCTTTTAAACCATCGCTACAATAACAAGAAGCTTATCTTTAACTCTATCATTAACACTCTACTCGGTTTACCCAACATGCAACAGCAATCGTTGAGTCAAATCAAAAAATTGCATGACGTCACCCTTGAAAGCATACACGGGATAAAAAATCTGGGTGTCGACATCAACACATGGGATCCACTCCTTGTGAACTTATTGTCACAAAAATTGGATCATGAAACTTTTGGGGATTACATCGATTCTTTGAAAAATGCAAGAGAGCTGCCTGTACTACAAGAGTTTCTCGACTTCTTAGAGAGCAAGTTTACAAGTCTAGAATCTTCGCGTAGAAAACATGAAAGTATTACACAAAAGCCAAATCAAGACTCAAGAACATCGAATGGAAAAAATCCTCATAGCAACAATCATCATAGCAACAGCAATAAATCATTCTCCAAAGCATTACACGTGTCGGCGCCGTATAAGTGTCAGCTGTGCGGTCAACAACACGGCCTATATAATTGCAAAAGGTTTTTAGAATTGAGCAATGAAAACAAGATAAAAACAGTTGCGAAATTGAAAACATGCATCAATTGCTTATTCGATCATAATGGTAGACAGTGCACTTCTACAAAACGGTGTCGCAATTGCAATGAAACGCATAATACAATTATGCATGATGCTTGCACAAAATCTAGATCGGCATCTTCCAACAGCGCGGCCGTTGCCAAGCGTCAGCAGAATAATGAAGACCCAATAGTGTCTGTCTCATCACATGTCACTGGGAATAAATCAACCACTAATGAGGTGATGTTAGCAACTACATTGATCAAGGTTGAAGCGATTGATGGGTCTCAGCAAGTCTTAAGAGCCCTGATAGATCCAGGTTCACAAGTATCTCTAATCAAGGTTGATGCAGTGAAAAGATTAGGACTACAAAAATCGCGGTGCAAAGGGATCGTAATGGGTATAGGAGAACAACATAACAAATGTAAAGGTAAACTTACTATCCACTGCTCATCAATACATAACAACTTTTCATTTAGTACAGATGTGCTAATTATGGAAAATTTACTTGAAAACTTACCTATCAAAACATTTGATCGACCTAATTGGGGTCATATGGAAAATTTAAAGTTAGCAGATCCCGAATTCAACTCAAGCAGGCCAGTGGACTTACTACTTAATGCTAACGTTCATGGCATAATATTACTGACTGGATTAATCAGAGGAGAAACTCCATCCCAACCGATAATACAACAAACACAACTGGGATGGATTATCTACGGAGGTGGTGAAGAAACGACGTCATATCAATGCAATGTTGTACTGAGCAACACTCAAGACATACAGCGATTTTGGGAGATTGAAGACATCAGTGAAGAATCGCAAGTGTCGTCGGAGGATCAAGAATGCATAGATTACTATTTGGCAACAACAAAACGACTTGCAGATGGGCGTTATGAAGTCAGACTCCCTTTCAAATCAGATACTGAGGGAAAGTTAGGGTTCTCCAAAGAAATGGCTGTAGCTCAGTTCCTCAACCTGGAAAGAAAATTCCAAAAGCAGCCAAATTTAGCAGAGCAATATAAATTATTCATAAACGAATATCGACGGTCCCTACGTACAAACGGACATGTCGAAATTGTCATTTTTTTTTTATTGCACAGTTCGCTTTAGATTTTAAGACGCACATATCTGTATATTTATTTTTTTCTTATGTTACGTATTTAACGAGATTTACCAATCGTATATGAGGACAAGTATTATATTTACAACGAATAAGTAACGTAGATGCGGACATCTACACATAACGCTTTGTACGGTGTTTTAAATTGCGCGCAAACGCGGTCATGTCTGACATAACGTCATTTACGGCGGGGGTTTCTCAATAGGGCATGTACATGTCCTTATTGTATGTTTAGATGCTAAGAAGATTGTTAATTAACAATAAAAAATTTCGCTTCGGTGACCTATTTGGGAATTTGTCTTTGCAATTGTACGATGTTATGACTACCGAAAATAAACGTTTGACATAATATGTCATGCATGCCACTGTCCGAGAAAATCGATCCGACACAGTCATTATCTCTAGGTGTTCTTGTCTGACTAATTCAAATTCAATTTCATTTATTTCAATCAATTTCAGATCACACACCAATATCAAAATTAAATTAATGGAGAATATTTGCATAGACACAACCTCGTTTCCAGGATTATCCACCAGCAAATTGCTTTCAAGTACAACCTTGAGATATCAGAAGTGCCGCGTAATATAAGTATGCGCCTGACCCTGTCGGTCGCGGCACTAACTGTGACCCCGGAACGCAAAAGGCTTTTGAAGGACACCGTGGATTTTAGTCAGTACAAGTCTGACAGTTCCTTCTGCCATGCCCTGGGTGGGAGGACTCGTTTGATGATTCTACTATGTTAAAAAAAATGTATGCACCTGACTCAGTTCGCGAAGATGGCAATTTCGTTGTATTGGGATCGACCTGTCATCACTGACAGAACTATTGTTGCCAAAAAGCATGACATTGTGGTGATAGATCGATCGGAACGTCCGTTACGCAATGTTTTGTTGTTTATATATCGTATCCGTGTGACTAGAACCTCGTGAAGGCAGAAAAAGATAAATATTCAAGTATCTTGATCTGGCTCGCGAGGTTGTTGGCATATGGAAAGTGAACAGCAGTCATTATGCCGATAGTCGTGTCGGCTAATGGCTTAATTGCCTAGAGCCTTGACCAACATCTAAGGAGGCCCTCGCTTGGCCAAGCGTCTGATTCAGAAGGCAGTACTTCTGGACACAGCGCGCATCTTTAGGAAGTTCGTCTCTCAAGATCCCTGACCACCGGTAGCCCGAACCTTATTCCCGGTGCTTGTGGACTACTATCTTTGAGGACTGACTGAAGATGCGCCATGGCGGCAGCGTCCGCCTGACGCCTGACGCCTTGTGCGGAACGCCCGGAGAGCACGGTCGAGCATACGGTGGATCTGCCCCGCTTAGGCAGAGACCGCCGTGTCTTCACGAAGCTGATAGGTGGCGGCAACCTCTCGCACCCGGCATTCCGCCGCGGGAGACGCCCATGGCAACAGTTATCACAAGGCGATTTCCGGCCACCGTAGACACGGGCGGATGGCGAGTAATGGGTGACTCGCCGTTCGATGATGGGCCATGCCTGGATCGACGTCGTGTTCCATGCGCGCCTCAAAGAGCTATCAGTAATCTGACGGGACCCCCATAGAGGACCATAGCCTGCCGGGGTCGTGGGACTATTTTATGAGGTAACCATGACCCTGGAACGTTAAGGGCCATTGAAAGAACACCGTGGATTTTACTCAGTATAAGTCTGTCAATCCCTTTCGCTCCACCCAGTGGGTGGGAGGACTCATTTGAAGAATATACCACGTTTAAAAAATTCACATGTCTTTATTTACATTGCAAGAACTATAGACACTTCGAATGAATGAAACCGCGTATAAAGCGATATGTCTTCTTCGATGTATATTTTATAACCAACGGTGGTGATTTTAAGATGTTTAACTTATCCGTTTGAAAACTATAACATTGTTCGACGTTTTCATAAAACGTCTTATTTAAATTCTATGTTATAAACTGATTTCTTCTTTCCTACGTATAAAAAGTTATCTAAGACATGTCCGACATTCTTTTATTTTAATATCAGCGTAGAAACAGTCATCTATCAGTTTTTCTAAGAAAATGAAAAAAAAGAAAACATGTATAAATACCATTATATAGTTCCTAAAGCTAATAAAACATTATAGAAAAAATAAATTCAAAATTGTACATAGAATTATTTCTAGAGCGATTTGAACATTAAAATCGCTCTCCTGAAAACCTCGGTTTTTGACATGTCCGTTTGTACGTAGGGACCGTCGATATCAGTCATTAGGTCATATGGTACCTATTGAACATAACAATAACAAACAAGCAGTATCATGTTACCTGCCACACCACGCTGTACAACGAGCTGAGTCGACAACAACGAAACTTCGTGTCGTATTCAACGCGTCTGCCAGGACGTCTAGCGGGTGCAGTGTCAATGACTTGATGTTGAAGGGACCCAATATGCAACAGGACCTTCAGAAACTCATCATCAAGTGGCGTCAATATCGATACGCGTTTACCGCCGATATCGAAAAGATGTACCGGCAAATAATGGTCAACGAAGCAGATCGTCGATATCAACAAATAGTGTGGAGAGATTCGCCACACAAAATAATCAAAACTTATCAGTTAGCAACAGTTACTTACGGGACTAAATCAGCACCCTTTTTAGCAATGATGACCTTGCGTCAATTAGCAAAGGATGAAGAGCAAAAATATCCGGACGCATCTAAGGTCTTAACAGAATCGTTTTACATGGACGATCTGATCCACGGTAGTCATTCAATACAGGATGGTAAACTACTTATAACGGATCTTAACACTCTACTAAAGTCTGGAGGTTTTCGATTAAGAAAATGGTCAGCAAACAGTCCAGAACTTCTAGAAAACATTGACAACAATCAGAGCGAAGGAGAAATTATATTAAATTTTAAAACAGATGAAACAGCAAAAACATTGGGAATACGGTGGAATGCAAAAGACGATCAATTTACTTTTAAGTACAATTTAGCAAAAAATAGCACAACATTAACAAAGCGAATACTTTTGGCTGAGATATCCAAATTATTTGACCCGTTGGGATGGATATCACCAGTGACAACAAAATTAAAAATACTTTTCCAGAAACTATGGGTAAACAACCTGGACTGGGATGAAGAAGTCCCTGAAAACATTAAAAACGAATGGAATACGTTACAAACAGACATTGTAAACATCAATGACTACAAAATACCACGATGGATCGAATATCAACCTCATGACATCATCGAACTGCACGGCTACTGCGATGCGTCAACTAAAGCTTATGCTGCAGTTATTTATGCGCGTATCAAAAATCATAACAAATCCTCTGTAGTATTAGTTGTGGCTAAATCAAGATTAGTTCCGGTTTCGAAAGGCGTATCATTGCCGAGATTGGAGCTGTTGGGAGCGCATCTACTAGGAAGATTGATGAACAAAGTTATCAGCTGTTTAGGAGACCTTAAAATGCAGGTATTTGGGTGGACAGACTCGATGGTTGTCTTGGGCTGGTTACAAGGCGATCCCGGACGCTGGAAACCGTTCGTAGCAAACAGAACGAGAAGCATTACTGAAGTCATAAAACCAGATTGCTGGCGATATGTTAAATCAGAAGAGAATCCAGCGGACGCAGCAAGCAGGGGAATGTTACCATCTCAGCTAAAAAATCATAATCTGTGGTGGCAAGGACCTAGCACCTTGACAACATTCGATATAAAGGAAGCTTCAAAACCAATATCTTATACAACAGACCAAGAACTTAAAACGAAATATAGTCAAGGTCACAAAACAAACACTTTGACAACTCATCATCAAACGACAGATGCAGAGAGCATTATAATGCAACTGTTGGATAAACACAGCTCCTTCAGTAAAGTTGTCAAAATACTGGCGTGGTTATTACGAGCTACAAAAACAATGCAATTACATAATGACGACACAACAATTAAACACAGTTCATTGCCGTCGTATCTCACATTACTTGAAATGCGAAACGCCAAGTTATTAATTGTTAAGCATGTACAAAGAACAGTATTCTTAGAAGATATAGAACACTTAAAAAAGCATGGTAAAGCAAACAACAAGAGTGATCTATTGAAACTAGATCCGTTCATTGATCAAGAAGGTATCCTTCGAGTAGGTGGTCGTTTAAGAAAGGCAGACATTGGAATGGAGATGAAACATCCAGCAATACTACCAAACAACAGCCGACTAACAACACTTATTATTAATCAAGCTCATCTTCTAACTTACCACGGTGGGCCTCGTTTAACACTAGCAAACATCCGACAGAAGTATTGGATAATTGGAGGTAACAGAGCCGTCAAGAAAGAAGTTAGAAACTGCGTTATTTGTAGAAAACATTCACCAAGAATGCAGCATCAATTGATGGGAGATCTACCAGAATCCCGAAGCACACCCGCTCCCCCCTTCTATCATACCGGGGTAGATTATACCGGCTATGTGGAAGTAAAAAGCAATAAAGGACGCGGGATAAAGACAACAAAAGGCTACATAGCAATATTCGTGTGTATGGTGACCAGAGCTGTTCATCTGGAACTGGTCTCCGACTTAAGCAGCTCTGCGTTTTTAGCAGCACTACACCGAATGGCAGCCAGAAAAGGAGCTCCTTGTCACATATACAGTGATAACGGAACCAACTTTGTTGGAGCGAACAGAGTTTTACAAGAGCAATTTCACGATTTACAAAGCATGGTCAACAACAACTTATCAGCAGAATTAACGGACTTACAAATACAGTGGCATTTCAATGCACCATCCTGGCCAAGTGCCGGGGGATTATGGGAAAGAGCCGTGAGAAGTCTGAAACATCACCTCAAAAGAGTGGTTGGCGAGCAGAAACTAACTTTTGAGGAATATTCAACTATCTTAGCAAAACTGGAGTCATGTCTTAACTCTAGACCGCTCTGTGCTTTATCAGAAGATATAGATGATTTGGAAGTGCTAACGCCAGCTCATTTCCTAACTGGAAGGGCAGGAACATCAGTCATCGAAACAGAGCAAGATGCACGCACTAGGTGGACTCTAGCAGCTAAAATTGCACATGACATCTGGAAAAAGTGGAAGGCAGAATATTTAGCAGAACAGTCAGTGCGTCCTAAATGGATGAAGACTCAAAACAACATTGAAATAGGGCAATTGGTAACTATACAGGACGACAACCTCCCGCCAGGGAAGTGGATGATGGGCAGAGTCGTAGAAGTTCACCCTGGACAGGACGGTCTCGTCCGAGTAGTAGCGTTAAAAACCAAGAATGGTGTCATAAAACGACCTATTGTCAAAGTATCGATTCTACCGATTCCAACTAGCAAACAGGAAGAGATGGAAAAGGGACAAGACGAGAATAAAGAAGGCGTAAGAAAGGTAAAAATAAAAGCAAGCAAACCTAAATCATTATTTACATCAATGGCGATTTCTTTGATATTTGCTATGGCATTGATAACAACATCGCAAACAACAGAAATAATATCACCATTACCTAACAACATTTCGCTATATTTTGACTCGATCAACAACATGCAACTGGTACGAGATAAATGGACCCTCGTGGTATACTACAATATGTCTCCATACTGGGATGGCATGACCACAGCAACAAAGTTCCTGAACTATTTAGATAAAACATGCAGCACATTAACAGAAACAAGTCGTTGCGGTATGTTACTACTCCAATTACATCACGAGTACTCAGAATTACAACATTACAACCGACTCTTATTGAATCAGCATTTTGACGCGCACGACAGACAGCGTCGCGGTCTTATCAATGGAATAGGTAACATTGCAAACGCATTGTTCGGGGTATTAGACGAGAGTTTCGCCGAACAATATAAAAAAGATATCCAGCTTATAAAACAAAATGAGCATCACCTAACAAACTTACTTAAAAATCAAACATCCATCGTTGAGGCTGAGTACAACGTGCTAAAACGGACTGAACAACATATACAACTGCAACACAAAACAATCAACAAGCATTTGAACGAGCTAGATCGAGCAACAAACATAATTAAAGAAAATATAGACAAGTTAAGCGATAGTCAGGATTTCACTTTGTCAGCACTAACAGCAGTGAATTTACTTCACAATCTAAAACAAATTCAGGATACTCTACTGGATACCATAACAGACGTTTATCATGGCAAGTTCAACACTCATTTGTTGACGCCTGATCAATTAAGAAATGAACTACAGTTCATATCTGGGCAGCTGACCAAAGACGTGACCTTACCAATGGATAATATACAGTCAGACCTTAGGTCAGTCTACAGCATGCTGAGAGTAAAAGCAAGAGTAATGACAGACTATGTCATATTCGAAATAACATTCCCATTGGCTAGTAGAGACAGTTACAAGATTTATAAGATCCTCTCAGTTCCTCATCAAATCGGCACCAACATGCTTAACGTAATGCCGAAAACAGAGTACGTAGCAATAAATTTGAGAAAGGATGCTTATGTAACAATATCATTTGCGGAGCTTCAGCTATGTCAACATAATGAGCATACATATTTATGTACAATCGACAAGCCAGTAAACTATCTTGCCATTGACGAGAAGTTCTGTAAAATCAACCACGACAACCATCAATGCGCAGTCAGCAAATCTCCATGCAGCGATATGTGGATTGAACTGAGCGACCCAACTAAGTATTTATATTTTTGCTGCAATACTTATCCGATCAGGATCATCTGTCAAGATCAAGTTACCCACAAGCAAATCAGTGGAGCTGGTATAATTAACTTGAAGCCTAAGTGCATGATTAAAGGCAAAGACTTTGCTCTATACTCTCGTTCCCATTCGGGAAACATCTTAAAAACTGACCCTGAAATAGAAACTCCACAGATAACAGAATTCCATCATTTAGTAAACATTTCACTATCAGACTACACGGAATCCGTAGATCCGCTAAATCAAACATTAGAAAACATCGGCAAGCAGATAAACCAGTTGAAAACGGCTACGGCAAACACTTCCGAAGAGATCGATAGAAACAACCAAGGCTTATCAACACATGACGTTCATCAGTACGTCATTTGCTATATCTTGCTGGGCGTAGCCATCGTAGCAGCAGCGGTGTTGCTGTGGCGCTGGAGGAAGGCGTCTACAAGGGGCCTCACGCAGACGGAACCGACAGTTACGTTTTCGCGAAACATCAGTGCTAGTGAAGTGAAATTTCCGCGAAAGCAGAGCATAGTGGCTGACCGTCAGCCCAGTGAAGTGAATGTGATAGCTAGTAACGCTAGTTTAAATACTGTACACAACAAAGCTACATCCCCTAAGCCACAACGACGTAATTTTTACACTGGGGATGATATTGTTTAAATTTTACTTTCTTTTATTTTTTATTGTTTTTAAATTTTATAACATTTCGCCCGGGAGCATGTACGGTGAACCGCACATCATCATTTTATTATGTAAAGCTAAATCATCAGTTTACGCGTTAACGCCAAACGACCCAAATTGCATATAACTTAGTACGTGATCAGATCGCAACTAGTGCCGTCGCGCGTGCTCCCTCGCTCTTTTAACAAACATTATTTGTAACATTCTGAACAATACACAGTTTTCTGTGAGCATTTCAGTCTATCATTTAACATCCCAATCAGCAATCTCTACAAACCTGTCATCAATTAATAATAACTCTGGCCTTTTTCTTATTTCAGAACGTTTTAGTAAAAGCAAACTTCTTTCCATCGTCTTAGGAGATATTGTTAGTTTTCTCTGAGAGTGACCAGTGAAGAAGTTCCTTTTGATGCGCATGACTAGCTTCCGTCTTTGCTTATCATAATTTCCTTCAGAGTCCAGAAGGGGTATTACAACGTTTTAAAGGAAGGCTTATTCCGGCGACTGAAAGTGTGTCTATACAAGTTCTCTAGCGCCATCTCCTTCACTCACTGGAACAAGCCCAGTACTTTTTCTATCCCTAAGCAATACATTTATTTATCTCCTTGTTCTTTGAAATCTCGTGGATACAGTTTGCCCGAGGTGATGACATGATGATGATGATGAAAACAGTTTTCTGATGATACGTTCTCGTACAGTATTGAACAACGTTGGGGACAGGATAGTGGTTCACCTTGTCTCACTCCTCTATTAATAGGAAATTAGTCTCATTCTGTTTCCAATTTAAACATCTTGTACTCTTTCTGTAGAAGGATTTGTATTTATGTGTTTCCAAAGTACACTTCATTTTTGTGACTAAAGTATTTTTTCTGGTTTTTTTTTGTAACTTTTCCTTTAGTCATGAGAGCAACAGCTCCATAAACATCGTGT
This sequence comes from Agrotis segetum, assembly GCA_036375495.1. NCBI lineage: Eukaryota > Metazoa > Arthropoda > Insecta > Lepidoptera > Noctuidae > Agrotis > Agrotis segetum. The sequence goes on along the minus strand of JAQSVV010000094.1, from coordinate 537,759 downwards.
GAACTGTCAATGTCGCTTGATGTTTGGGTTCTGGCTTATGCTATAGACTACAGAAATTTTGATACTGCTTAAGCATCGATTAGGTTAAGTTCGCGAATTTGTTTTTAATCTTTTTCCACTCAACTGGTTGTATTCTCAGTTGATAAACTTATTCTGGTTTAAAATGCACTTGACAAACAATACATGATGGTATTTTCGTGGAACCAGAACACTCATGATCTCAAACGCTAGTTATAAATCTTTGCCTCCAGTACTATAAGAAGCTCAAACATAATCCAATAAACCTATTTCCTTACTCAAATAACACGGGGAAAACCAACTTCAAATATTTACCATCCAACAGTAATTTAAAAATGTTTTAGTATATTAAATATTTGTCGTACGTTATCATTTTAGCGACTTTGTTTTTCCAAGAAATTGACTCACTTTTTTGGCAGTGATGGCGCAATAGCTGCCTGACGTCACGTCAGCTACGTCACACCCCACCCTAATCCATTTAATAACCTAATTCATTCAATGTAGTAAGTATATATGTTGAACATATTTTTCATTACCTGCTACACATTGATATTATACTTCGTAACGAAATTTTCTTGTTAATATTTCAATTTTATCACATGATATAATAATAAATAAAGTCGTATAAAGACATTAAAATGCAAAAATAAATATGTACAATTATTACCATCAAAATGTCCGGCAGCCGGTTTTATTTCACTTTTTATGTCGCAGAATCATGATTTATGGTCCATAACAAATAGGACATAAAATTTCGGTTAACACTCACATTTACTCTTACTTGTATTTGAAATTCTGTCGGAATATTTCGTTGATCCCGCGTCAGGTAAACGTCTCCCCTGGGAGACTTACACATAAGTAGACAGTTACTGAACTACAATTCAATTAAAAGTCGCACTCACGGATGTTTGTCTATACGTAAGCGATATGGTCATTAAAATTGTGACACCTAAATACTCAACAATCTAAATTAGTTATATTTAGTTCACCCTCATCTTAAACTTCCCCGACCAAAACGGCTCTTTATTCTGTGAATGCGGCAGCAAAACACACATTAATTTTATTTAACTGAGGCATAATTTAACACTGATTAAGCTCTCCGAATCCGTCTTAAATGTTTGTATTATGTTTATAAATAGGTATTAGTACCTATTTAAGATTAAGTACCTAATCACGCCTTGCGTAATTACACGTGTATCGGTTAGTGAATGTTTGTCACGATAGTTCAATATCGCTTGGGTGTATTGTAATGTTTTTAAGTAGATGTCACTCCTCCGTTTTGAGAAGCTATCGATTTTATTCAAAGAACCAATAACTTTTTCCCTGTTATAATGGTAGCTGCAAGCTTCTGGTACGGAAAAAGACATTTTCATAAATCTTGCTAGTTCGATCATTGGTATGTAGGTAAATCAATAAAATGTTCATTTTGATGATTTGCAAATAGTACGTTATGCAGGTAATATAAATATTTTATTTCTACTTTAATAGTTATTTATCCTCATGAGAACCGAACAAAATACGATAAATGCTTAAAATATAAGTTTAAAAACTAAAAATGAAATAATTAATATCCAAAGTTCTATCCGAAGTTCTATCTGAAGTTTGAATTATTAATTGATTTCATAAACATATTTATGTACACATTCAGAATAATTCAAATGGATGTTTTTTAACACTTTCACTGTCCGCGCAGCAGACACAATAGATAAACAATGGTCGTGAGTCACATGTGATTTATCGGACAGGGAAGTGGTTAATATAAAATCGATTATAAAAAGTTTGTTAATCGTGTTAAAGTTTACCGTTAATTGTATAATCACCCTTGTTGATCAGTTTGTTGGTTTTACCAGTATCGGTAAAATATTCCAGGAATAAACTTGAAAGGATAACATTGTCACCTTATAAGGTCATTGACACATTACTCTAAGAAAATTACTCTCAAAGGACTAAATATATGCACGTGACATTGGATGGAGATGTGCCGACTGCCGTACCTACACATCAAAAAAAAGTTTACGATCACTTTGAAAACACGTAGTGATTAGAATATATTATGATTTCTTGTTCTTTTTAGATTCTTCATTTAAAAATTTCGATTTAGGGCGACTTTCACCAACAGTTAAACATGTTTAATATTTTATCTATATATATAAAAGAACAGGGGTTTTTCTTTTGACACGACTACAGCCGAAACCGCTAAACGTAGAAACTTGAATTTTGGACAGCATTTGCAGTCTACCATGTAGATTGGCAATAAGACGGGATTTTGCGAAAATCCTCCTCTAAGGGGGTGAAAAGGGGTGAAAACGTTTGTATGAAAAATCTTATTCCTTGGGTTTATAAACTTGAAACTTACCACGAATGAGAACACAAGTAAATAAATAAGATTAGCACCATTATTTTTTTAAAACTACCCTCCATTGGTAATCTAGGGGTTGTTAAAGTTTGTATGGAAAAATCATAACGCGTGAGCTGATGAATTTGAAAATCAGTATTTATATACTAGATAAGAATTAATCAAACACGTGTTTTTGGATTTTTCGAAAATCACCCCCCAAGTTGGTTGAAAAGGGGTATTCAAGTTTTAAGGGGAGGATATTAAACCACTAAACGTAGAAACCTGAATTTTGGATGATAGTTGCAGTTTATAATGTAAGTAAGCATTAAGAAAGGATTTTGCGAAAATCTACCTCTAAGGGGGTGAAAAGGGGTGAAAACCTTTGTGTGCAAAATCTTATTCTTTGGGTTTATAAACTTGAAACTTGGTACGAATGTGAGTATAAGTAAATAAAAAAGATGGACACTATTCTTTTTACAAAACTACCCTCCTTTTTGGGTTTTTCGAAATTCACCCCCTAAATTTTGAAAAGGGTTGATTAAGTTTTAAGGGAAGAATTTACTGCTTGCTTCGATAAATTCTAAACTTGGCATAAATTATCTCTCAATCGAATAAAAGATGCGTAATAACCCCTAGCGGGGTGAAAATCGGAAAATCAGTTGTCTTCTATGATTGATCGTTTGTATTGTATTGAATAAGCTCCAAAACTACCAGAGCATTTTTAGATTTTCCAAAAGTATCCTATAAGTAGGGTGAGCGCCGCGGGAATTAAATTCACTGAGTTTGAAGTTAGAAAAACGCGCAGACGAAGTCGCGGGCAAAGTGCTAGTTTAAGCACAAAATTCAATAGAATTTTGACACTAAATCAAATTTTAAACATGTTTAACTTTTGGTGAAAGTCGCCCTTAGAATATAAAACAATAAAAGTACATTTGTTTTTCTAGGGTTTTTCATCAAATTAAAAAAAAAAAACAGTATAAGTTAGGGATCGCAAGCTTTTTTGATGTGTGCATTGATTTGCAGACGGTCGGCCGGTGAGTAACTAGTCGGCAAAAAGCGCTCATTAGTTGGGTTTCTTGTTAAATACTTTACTGATTATTACTACCACGGTGTCACGGTTACCTGTTTAGAAACACCCGCGACCTCAGCGAAAGTACTGCGATCCATCAATACCTTTTTTATACGTGGTAAAATCATCAAATGCGACCATCCAGGGCAGAGCGGGACGGAATTGTCAGACTTGTACTGACTAAAATCCACGGTGTTCTTCTCTAGCCCTTAACGTTCAAGGTCATGGTGATGCGATAAGTTCCGCGACCCCGGCAGGCTTTAGCCCTCTAGAGGGGGGCCCCGTCATCATGCTGTCACTCTTTTAGGCGCGCGTGGTAGCACCCTACTTAGTATAATTTTCAAATCGAACCATTAGTTCCTGCCATTAGCGAGTCAAGTCAAACAAAATCTATAATATGTATGTATTTAGAAATATATAAGTATGTTTATCAGTTGTCTAGTACCCATAACACAAGCGCTGCTTAGCTTGGGAATGGATGGCGATGTGTGATAGTTGTGGAATATTATTATTTTTATTTTAAACTCTTTCGCTTTATACTTCTAGCATACATATTTGAGTTTCTTTATTTGGTACTGAATAATAAGCGACTTACGAGTAGCTTTACATCAAACATCAGTGACATTTTTGATAATGGCCTTTTTACAGCCAAGTCGTCGGATTTAGATTTGGATTTAGCTACGTAAGTTAAAAATAAACAATATTTCAATAAATAGCCCATAAAATGAGAATTTGTCCCAGTCATTTTCGTCCAATTTCCATTCTCCCCTTTTTGTCAAAAGTACTTGAGGCCTGTGTACACAAGCAATTCTCCTCCTTTGTTCACCAGAACTCCCTCATCAGTCCCCTCCAATCTGGGTTCAGACCCGGGCACAGTACTGTCACAGCTCTCCTTAAAGTGACTGACGATATAAGGCCCCCGCCTTATATGACACTAAGGTTACCGTTTTAGTACTGATCGATTTTTCCAATGCTTTCAATACCGTCAGTCACGAAGTCCTTTTGTCCATCCTCTCCTATCTTAAGGTCTCTCACGATGTATTAGACTGGTTTTCATCCTATCTTCGGGGGCGTCAGCAGTCAGTTCTTGCTGGTGATACTTCATCCAGCTGGTGTGATCTTCAAGCTGGCGTCCCTCAAGGCGGTATTTTATCTCCTTCTCTGTTCTCTATCTTTATAGACCTTTTAACTACTGAGCTTCAGTGTGCGTATCATCTTTATGCTGATGACTTGCAGCTTTATTGTCAGGCAGGTGTTGACAACGTATCCGATGCGATTGAGGAGCTGAACAGGAATTTAAAAGCGGTGAAAAACTGGTCTGATCGATTCGGGGTAGCGGTTAACCCAGCCAAGTGTCAGGCTATCATTATAGGGAGCCGCTATAGCTTGCGTAGGCTGAGTGGGTTGACTCTGCCTCCACTCATCTTTGATAGTGCTGTCATCCCGTTCAGCTCTGATGTCAAGGACTTGGGTATGCATGTTGACACTTGCCTCGACTAGCGTAAGCAGGTCGCGACTGTGAGCAAAAAAGTCACTGGAACGCTGCGGTCCCTTTATCGGTTGAAGAATATTCTCCCATCTCGCGTGAAGGCTATGCTCGTTCAATCCCTTATCTTCCCCATAGTTGATCATGGTGATGTGTGTTACTATGACCTGAATGCAGATTTACTCAATAAACTTGACCGACTTCTGAATAACTGCATTCGATTCGTCTTTAATCTCCGAAAATATGACCATGTTACAGAACACCGGTCACTTTTAAAGTGGTTGCCCATTCGCCAGCGCAGAGCATTAAGGGCCTTAACCACCCTGTTTTCTCTTCTTGACAAACCTTCTTCTCCATTCTATATGACTTCTCACTTCCAATATTTATGCTCTGCACATAACAAGAATCTTCGATCTTGTAATAATCGCCTTCTGCGATGTCCCTCTCACCGTTCTGGTTTTCTAAAATCTTCTTTCCCAGTCCAGGCAGTTTTCCTTTGGAATGCGCTTCCTTGGAATATCAGGACGGTATCCAGTCGGTTCACTTTCAAGTTGAAAGCTCGTGAGTATATTACTAAGAAGCTGGCAGATTCATCTCTAAATTAACTGGTTTTTAGTTTCCTTTATTTCTCTAAACTGTGTAGGTATGTATGTATTGAATGTATGTATTGGGTATGTATGTATTATATGTATGTATTGTAAGTATGTATTGTTTATATGTACAAATTTATATTATTTTCCATATTTAGTAATTGTCTTTTATGTTGCACCTACTTTGTTTTTATCTCTGCATCACCCTAAGGTAGACTGGGAGATAATGCCCAAGGCATTAAGTCCGCCTTTGTACATGTTTTTGTAACTTGTGCATAAAGTTTAAATAAATAAATAAATAAATAAAAACCCAACGTAATTACTAATTTACAAAAGGCAGTAAACCGGATTCTTACTTTTGGAAATCTACATAATATAATATGTGTGGCATCTCTATGTGCGGGAAATACTATAGGGGTAACCTACGCTTGAGTGAAACGTACTGTGTTTTCGAAACGTTATGTACGCACTCCAATAACAAATTATCAATCAAAGTTGAAAACAAACGCGGGCGTGGGAGTCGTACGGGGTGGGGTGCAGGGCGAGGGGGTGTCGCGGGGGCGGCTGATAGGCGCCAGACTGGCTGGCGCGCTGACTGCACGCGGGTGCATCCTGCGCAGGTGCTCACACCCCGCCCCGCGACCCGCCAACCTCTCGCATCCCGCCGAACTTCGACATGAGATCGTGACACATTATAATAACTAAAGTACCGACTGTAACTAGCCAAATCGAAAATAACACACCGTAAACACAAAAAAAAATGTTTACTGAACACTTTTCACCGACGGAAAAGTTTTTCACGCTTTTCGAGCATAAAATCGAGCGAAACCTGTTATCACCATAAATCTTAGAGTTATCTGCCCTGAATAATATGTTTGCTATTATATTCATGTTGAGACTGATACTGCTCTATTTCATACCGCAAGTGCTAACAACAAATGGGGAAAAGCCTGTCAGGGTAGCGGGACTGTCTCATCAGGTACCCGTGATCCTGGAACGTAAAGGACTATTGAAGGAAGCCGTGGATTTTTGTCAGTACAAGTTTGACAGTCTCTCTCGTCCCAACCAGGGTGGGAGGACTCATTTGATGATTTCACAACGACAAAAAAAATGCTAAACAACCCATACTTATAAATATCGTCGTCGCCAGTCAGACAGCAAAGGATTCCTAGTATTTACATGAACCGATAGCCTTATGGCCTCCACAACCCAGTAACTGTTTCATAAGATAATCCTTGCCTAAAAACACGATACCCTTCTGAAACTAGAAATACCCTTGTGTCAGAATTTCATCTTTAGAAGATTACTTATTACTACCTGTAATGACTGTCAAAGGTATAAGACTTCGTTAAAACCAGCATGTTGTTGTTTACTTGGTATAACCTAAAAACTATATCGTCATGTTATGATAATTCGCTAGCAAAACAAACAATAATGCGTCAAGTGGGATGCATTAACCCGATGTGTTCCAGTGGTCTTTAATGAATTGTCCCGCCTACGCGGGTTAATTAATCGGTTAATAGAGTTAGTTAACTAGTTCTGTCTGGTTTATCAGAACAGTCGCACGTTACAGTTAACATAATGTAAGTGGCATTTACAAATAGCTAACAATTTGTCTTATCGTGCCATTTGCCGTTTGATACAAAATTATTGAATGTTTTTCATTGTATTATCTACAGTGTCTTCATATTCTCTACTTCGCTCATCGAATTACGATAAAACATTTATTTAGTGCTAACATTAAAAGACAAAACGCACTTTTTTTTTTTTTTTTTTTTTTTTTTAGCGTGGTAAAATCATCAAATGAGTCCTCCAACCCCGGGCATGGCGGGAGGGACTGTCAGACTTCTACTGACTAAAATCCACGGTGTCCTTCATAGCCTGTTACGTTCCGGGGTTACGGTAAGGGAATAATCCCGCGACCCCGGCAGGCTTTGGCCCTCTGAGAGGGGGGCCCCGTCATTATGCTGACGCTCTTTGAGGCGCGCGTGGGACACAACGCGCCGTCGACCCGGGCATGGTCCTTGGTCGGGCAGCGAGTTGCCCTTTACTCGCTGCCCGCATGCCCGCGCCTACGGTGGCCGGAGATCATCTTGCGACGTCCGTCGCCGTGGGCGCCTACCACTGCGGCTGGGGTGGAGGGAGGACGCTGTCCTCTCTCGCTCGCGGCCTGCCTCCTCCTTTACGAGCATTACTGCCTCGCAGAAGGAGCTGACCGCTTCCCACTCCGTCTCGCCCCGCAGCATGGCCGCAACCAATGCCGGGCGCGAGAGGTATCCGCCTATCGCAGCCGTGAGGACACGTCGGTGCTCCGCCCAAGCTGGGCAGTCTTGCACCGTATGCTCCACCGTGTCCTCCGGGCGATCTTCGCAGTGGTGACACCCAGGCGTCTCCTCCTTTCGCATCAGACACAGGTACCTCCCGAAACTTCCGTGTCCGGTGAGGACCTGCGTCAAGCGGTAGGTCAGGACGCCATGACTTCTCTCCAGCCACTCCTCAAAGAGGGGTCTTACCGCCGCAATTGCGGCGTGCCCAAAAAAGACAAAACGCACTTAGCAATTGTTTTATCTATCTTTATTTAAATAATAAGTACTAAGCTCATGTAGATGTTTTTCATAGTTCAACTTTTTGTTGAAACTGTAGCAGAGTACCTATGCTTGTCTCTATATGGCACTAGACACTGTACAGTCGACGCTCAAAATTGGTTGGCCGCACTTACAAGGCAATAGCTTAACGTCTAGTTTGACTTATGACCTTCTACTTTCGAGAGACACATGTATCATCAACTACTGATTGCATAGGATTCATAATTTCAACATTGTAAAGCGTGTCCAGTTGACTTAGTGGTTAAGCGTTAAGACAACAAAATTACTGTGATCAAAAAGACGCGAGTTCAAACCTCACGAAGTGATAATCTTTTTGTAGGTTTTACTCAATTGTTCGTCTACTCAGTTAAATAACCAATAACTAAGTTATTTATTTAAATATTGTGATGACATCAAAGAAACAAAAACTGCAAACGTCTTTACTAAGATTCGAACTCAGATCCATCTATTGATCGTGAATCCACTTAGCCTAACAGAAACAGTTATCAGCACATGTTACTCGTAGATCATTGCGAATGAATGCAAAGGAATGTTAAGAACCGGTTTCCACTTTTGTAAAACACGGTTGTAGCACAAAATTGTGCGCCTGATTTTTTCGTTTTCAATTTCTTACTAAAGGCTCTGATAATGATGATAGTTTAATAAAGGGTTTAGAATAAAAAAAAAATGCGTGATAATTATGATATAACAATAATTATATTTTTGTTGTTTAATGATAATATAATAATATTTAAGTAATAAAAATTCGTAGATATTTTTTTTTATTATTTTAACAAAATTATGAAATGATTCAATGGACTTTCGAAGCTATTAAACAATAAATAAGAAAATTCAACAAATCGAAATAAAAGTAAAAAAAATGACTGTACTAACCCTTACTAATGTTTTATTACATTTTAACAACAAAATAAATACAGCGTATTTTTTATACATATAGTGCGGACATTTTATTTTAATTATTATCTTTTAAGAAAATGAATAAAATCGTATAATTACTTTACCAAAAGAAATATTTCAGTTATGGTTATTAAAGTTGATTATTTTGAAACAGTAACAACATGACACCGCGACCCTGAAATTTAATAGACTATTTGCCCTTTGCGATCCAGGGCAGTAAGAGCGAGCGAAGTGAGCTGGGGACTTGGGTCACCCTGACTCGCACAGGTTAGGTTAGGTAAGACCTTAGAACGCAAAAAGCTCATTTTCCTTTGCTTTGCCGGGCGGCGATGCCCTTTTACGGTGTCAATATAAGTGTTTTAGCACCGTGACCCTGGAACGCAAAGAGCCAGTCGATCTTTGCGTTCCCAGGTCGCGGTGCCAAAAAAGGTTGTGCTTTGACCACATCAAGTTTCTTCGGCTTCACCAAGTGCGATTTAGCAAAAATAAAGTTATATATTACGGAAACGATATTATTATAAATAAACTACGCACTTCATAAAAAATACCCTGTATAGGATAGCGAGGTTACTATTAGCTTAAATATCTGTTTCATTACGAAAAGAGGATTGAAGCTCAATAACCTCGAATCTTAATCCTAAAATAAAATATAAGTGTTAATAAAACTATGTTAACGTTTCCAGTCTATTTACAATAAATAAATAAAAAAACATAATAACATAAAATATTCTTGAGAAAATCTTAAACGTTTTTTTTCCTGTAAAACGTAAACGGTTTTTAGCTGATGTTCGATGATATAAGCCTTGATAAAGATAAAATATAATGATGAAAGATATAAGTGTTGAGTGCACGGTGAACGGTTATTAATTTAAGTTACTCATTGAAGGAAACCTTATCCTTCGTTTTCGTTTACCATATTTTGACGTCCATGCATATCCTTTACAACAATCCGTATCCATAACAAGTGTTCCACTTCGCTCTCTTCAAGCTTTGTTTTTTTCTTCTCATATCCCACAGACTCACAGAATTTCAACACTAGAACAAAACAAGTAATATCTTTATGGGAAATACAGCTGTTGATTTATTTTAAGAAAAATCTATACACATACTAAGTATCAATCAGATTTTTTTACTTTTAAACAAACCGATTTTAACACTTTTTAATACGGAATCTTATAATATAATCAATAAGAACATTAACATGTGAAATAATTAAAATTTAAATGTTAATACTCACACTTAGTCCGGTTTCATTTGACATTTGTGATATGTTTCATTCACATTTATGTAGGGCTATAATATTCGCCCCCAATCTTTATATGTAAAAATTCCATTGTTTATATTTCACTGCAAATCGGTAATTATAACAAGTGTAATCGGATATTCAAACACTCGTCACACACAATAACCAGGAATCAACAAGTCAACGTTCTAATAAAGGTGATTCGAAACGAAGGGTCAGAGCCCATTCGTACCCTGAAATTCGTACCCCAGCATTAAAGTTGTGGATTCGGCCCCTTTATAGGTGCCCATTGGTCTCCTGGTAGGGTACCAATTAATATTTGAATAAAATATATTATTTTTAAGGTACCCATTCGTACCCTCTAATATAATACAATAAAAGTTAAAGATTCGGCACCTATTCAGGTGCCTATTGGTCCCCTGAGATAAAATTAGCTATATTTTACATAAGAAACAGTTAACAGAGTACACTTGTGAACAGTTTATTAACGGAATTAATTTAATAAATCATAACAGCTCATTAAAAAAAGAGCTATGATGAATGATAATCCCTCATGATAATAATATTACCTGTCGATAGGGTTACGATGTAAAATTGTCTCTCTACGAATGGCTTGTTAAAAAAAACGGGGCTGCCTCGGTGACATATTGGTTCTTGAAAGTGACTGCGAATACGAGACTGTTCAATGTGTCTTTGGTCTTTTATTAAATGAAGTTCACCTAACGAAATAAACTTTTTGTTTTTCTCACCGACTTTCGAAAGAAAAGTTATTTTGTAGGTTTTTTTTATTTTTTTTTGTGGTTGTTTTGAAGTCGGTCACATTTTTTTTTTTATCCTTTTTAGTTTCACTATTCAACCCAAATTTTATTGGGCCAAATGGCAGATATTCTAAGTATATCGAACAAAAATAGAATCATCGAAATCGGACCAGAAACCTCGGAGTAATCGGTGTAGACAAAGTTGAAAACTTTTAAGGTTTTTGTTGATTTTTCAAAAAGTGCTAGTCCGATTTCGATAAAATTTTAATGGAACCATTCCGGAAGTATACCCTATCCAAACAAAAACAGGAATTTTTCAAATCGGTTGTTAAACGACGGAGTTATGCCAGAACAAACATAAAAAAAAATACAAACATCCGAATTTAGAATCTCCTCCTTTTGGAAGTCGGTTAAAAATAATGAACGTTCTAACATTAATTTTGTTTTGCTCCAAAAATTGCGTTAAAATTGGTAAGTACTCTCCAGATGTGCGCGGGGTGTGGAATGCCGAAGCGTGAGGGGTAATCTTAGCCAGAGAATCTGCGCGCAAGCAAATTAGATTTAAGTTATTATGATTTTGCATGTATGTAATTGGTAAACATACAAAATAAGAAGTGATTATTTACTGTTGATATGTTCTATTTTTTTTTTTTGCATATATTATTTTTAATTTTGATTTATATAATGGTCAATCAAGGCTGATTTTTGAAAAAAAGAGTTGTATTTCGTTAGTTTCTAGGACATTGTGATTTTGCATGTGTATTTGTTGGTAATGAAAATGTCGATTTTACGTAGTTGGTAAAGACTGATTTTACTTTTTATATTTCTTTTATACAAAGTTATTGTAATATTGCATTATTTTGTAGATCTCTAAGACTGTACAAAGTAGTAACAATGAATTGTTATTTTTGTTATATTATTAGTAATATCTGGTAGACCAAGCTTCGCTCGGTTTTTAAAATGTCTATGTCTTGGGAATCGAGCTTTTCCCGAACCTGGGACCTTGATAAATCGATTCCTTGAGCCGAAAAACCCCTAATCTGTAACTTTCATGAAAATCCTTGGAGCCGTTTCCGAGATCCTGATTATATATAAATATAAATAAATATACAAGAATTGCTCGTTTAAAGATAATATAAGATTGATATTTGGTTATTTGTTTGTACACTGGATGTAAATTTATCTAAAATTCAGTTATTACTGAAATTTTATTTAAATAGTTACACAGTTTTATTTTACTGCATAAAGATTATTATAGTTATCATATATTTTGCTAAATATTTACAAATGTACAAGAAACTAAAAGTTGATTAATTATTTTGAAGACTGACTTAATGCCTAGAGCCTAGAGACATTTATTAAACTTAATCTTATTTGAAATAAACATGATATCTACCGAATTACTATATTTTTATTTTACCCATTTCTGCGCGACTGTACCAGGACTACCAAACTGCAGTATACACATGTACATGTACTTATATTAGAAGAATGAATAAAAATAAATATACTTCAGGGTACGAGTGGGCTCCTCAAAACTTCCAGGGTACGAGTGGGCACAGGGTGCGAATCTTAGGGTACGAATGGGCTCTGACCCGAAACGAACTAACATATTTGTGTCTACCCTACAAATAATTTACTTTTGTTTTCTGAGATCTACCGACAAAACTTTATTAATGAGAACATAACAAACTATACACACAACACTAATGACGATCGAACTAATATTAGTAATTATAAAAAAAACGAATTTTAACTAACAAAATCCTTTTAAAAGTGTATTAAAAATAACAAAAAGTATAAAGTAACGATTAAAAATTAAGAAAATGAAATTATGAATGGTAAAAAAAAACACTAAGTAGGTGATTTGAACTCACGCCACAGCTCGTCAGTTAACGCACTGAGCGGTATAGTTTACCACTGTGCCAACATTACTTGTAGGAAACTGGTTGAAATTATGAAGTATACCATAAGTTGATTTGATTTGTATAGTATTAAAACAACTTATAACAAAAGGACGTAAGTCACAGCGAAGCGTCAGGCTATTGCGTTGAGAAATTGACACAGGATTTTCGAATTCGACTGTACATTGACATGAAAATTATTTACTAATAAGAATTTAAGAGAATTAGTTCCTCGAAATCAGTAACTCTCCTGGCACAGATTACTCCAAGTCAAACCATAGAGTAAGAAATTATAAGTTTATTTTCTGGGAACCGAGTCACTGTATGAACGTTGTAAAGTCAACGATCAAGTAAACAACACAATATTTCTTGTATGAAAACGTCAACAAGAACCTATGTGCGTAGGTGAGTCGAGTGTAATGTATCAGGTTATTTTTAAAAACATTAGGTACTACATAAAACTTAAACAATATCGACGGAAATTATATAAGGATTTCCAAATACAGTGACTTATATAGCTATAAAACACTCTTACAAAAAGCGATTACGTTTTATTGCTTTTCAAATACTTATCAAAAACATAGCAAAATCAGTCAGCTTTACCTTTTGATCTAAAATTAATCCGGACTTTCTTCGACCGTTGATCCGGTTGAAGCTGCCGTATCGAATTCGTCTGTTCAATTTCCCTAATTCTTCATATCTACCTTAATAAAATGAAGACTGAAACAAGATTTAGCAATAATAACTAGTTTTACCAGAGATAACCCATTACTTCATAACTAAGCAGGTCCAGGGCTTGCAGGTGTAATGTATAATATCTCGAATTTCTGATTTACGTTTTGCAACCCGACCTATGCAAATCCGGCTTATGTGTGGGTAGTTACACGCTATACTACTGTTTAGTCACCTTATTACAACACTTCACGCTTATTTTACGACACTCATGAGAATAGGAGCGTCTATTCTTAGCGGGAACAAGCTGTGGGTTTAATTAAATCCTAATTTTGAACTTGCGGGTTAATCTCGTTCTGGCTCATGTTGGAAAATAGCAACCTTCTCGTTTCCTTTTCCTTTCTTTACCTACTACTGAGCTTCGTAAGTGTTACCTACTTATAGAGCTACAAAGAATAGACATTCGGCAAGCAGAAGTTTTCATTGCTGGTAGTCAATGTATGTATATATCGGAATCGACTATAAATATCAACATGTACGCATGGACCTAAAAAAAAGGCGGACGGAACTTCACTAAGAAACAAGTGAAGCACCACAATGGCGGCTGCTTAAATATGTGTGGGTGTGTATAGGGATGCCAGATGAAGGAAAAAATTACCCATTTTTAAACAATATTTAATTAAGATCTCCCTTGAACTTAAGTTTAATTACAATTTTTTTGTTACGGATATTCTTTTTTTTAAATAAAGGTAAAATAATTTAAACACATTGGATATTAAAATATTTACAACTCGTTTAATGTTAATAAAGTTTTACAATCCCTTTTGTTGATTCAAATTTTTGTAGACTTGTCTTTTGCTATCGACACATCTAGAAATCCCTTCTATTTACTTAAGTGGTGAAAACGAATGTTTAAGTATTTTTCGGGGGTACATATTTGAATATCGAAGAGCGCGGGATTAAACAGGTTAAAATATCTACGCTTAAAATATCGATGTTCAGAATATCGAAAATTAAAATATCGATTGTAACGAAATATCGAAAAATGTTACATCTACGTTTAAAACGTCGAAGATTAAAATGTCGACTGATTTAAATGTCGAATGATTCAAAATATCGAAAGACGTAATGTCGAAATTCAAAATATTAACGTTTAATACATCGCAGTTCATAATATCTACGTTAAAAATACCTACTAGTTGACTACTACTAGTTATCTTGGCGATGGCGGGGTCTTTCAAACCCCGCCATCCTCTTCGTACCTGACCTGTCCAAGTCGGGGTGCCCCAAGTCCCGGATAAAAAGTCGGACTCGCTTTTGCATCCTTATTTAAATTGCTGATAACCACCTACCAAAGTAAGTTATTTCTGTTTGCAAGGTTTAAAGTAACCTAACACGAAGAGGATGGCGGGGTCTTCCAGACCCCGCCATCCTTTTCGAACCTAACCTGTCCGAGTCGGGGTGCCCCAAGTGCCGAGCTCGCTTCGCTCGCTCTTGCGTCCTTAGTCAAATTACTGATTACTACCCAACAAAGTAGCTGGACGGACTTCG
Organism: Agrotis segetum; assembly: GCA_036375495.1. NCBI lineage: Eukaryota > Metazoa > Arthropoda > Insecta > Lepidoptera > Noctuidae > Agrotis > Agrotis segetum. Next base: position 522,627 of record JAQSVV010000094.1, on the reverse strand, counting down.
GATGCAAGAGCGAGCGAACCGAGCTCGGAGCTTGGGGCACCCCGACTTGGACAGGTTAGGTTAGGTTAGGTTACTTTAGACCTTGCAAACAGAAATAGGAGCCTACTAATAATACTAATACTAGACTTACCTTGTCAGGTTCGATATTTCGGACATTCGATAATCTGTATTTCGATATTTAGATCTTTCGATGTAACTTCTGTAGATATTTAGATTTTAGATATATTGGACGTAGATCATTTATTCATTCGATATTTAAAGCTTTCGATATTTTAATTTTCGATTTTATGGTCATTCGACATTTTAATTTTCGATATTTTGAACATCGATATTTTAAGCGTAGATATTTTAATCTTCGATATTCAAATATGTACCCATTTTTCAGCTATAAATATTTAATTAAAGCTATTTTATGTTCCATTCCTACACGTCTACATTCCTATTCCATGTCTACACTCCCTTATTATTTTTATACAATCATTTTTCCATGCATCATTTGCCGAGGGAAATCTGTAAAAATACAGAAGAATACAATAACAATAAACAGTAACATAAAATATAAATCTCCCAATTTTAAAATAATTTGAACCTTGAAATAGTTGCAACACTGATTGATTTCGAGATGTTTATTAAATTTATTGACGTAAAATCGAGAAATAAGCTTCAAAATGACATGCTTAACTATGAAAAGTGATCCCCTGGCTTTTTTAATTGAACTAATAGTGGTTTAGACAACTTTTTGCAACACATGACGGCCATACTTTGATATTTATTAGACAAAATAACGCCGAATAAGACGCGAGCGTCGTTCGAAGCGTAATGGCCGACGGCTGACTTACTATGGTGTGAATGTGTGCGTGCTGGCTTGTCCACAATAACGCACTGACTTACTATGGGTGCTTCAATTGTTTCTTAGTGAAGTTCCGTCCGCCTTTTTTTTTAGGTCCATGCATGTACGTATTTCGCAATAATAGCGCTAGTGTTAAAACCATGAAGGGGTTTGCCCACAAAAACTTTGTTATGTTTGAACTTATTTACACACTTAAACCACTTGGACTGTAACCTACTTAAGGGGTAAAAATAAAATTTCACAAGAATAGCAACGAAAGGGAAACGGCCCCATTTTGTACCGTTTTAGTTATTTGAGACCTCACGCACGCATCCATAAAGTTTATTTTTAGCTCTACTTCGACGTATCCGACGATCGACGATTACACCTGAAACCCCAATTAAGGCTTACAGTACGGCCTAAAATCACCGTGATCTGCCCAATTAGTCGAGTAATTTAAAAGCCGCGCCGTAGCACAAGCACTCGACAAATTGGAGCCTATTGCTGCCATCAATCTGTATAAACATGCTTATTGTCGCACCATTAAAATGAAAAATAACTTGCTTTTAAAATACGATGTTCTTGTTAAATTATAAATAGCCAATGGAAACTTGGTAAGTGCTCCGTAACTGGAAAACTGGAATAACTTTACTGTTGAATAAAAAATCTTTCCAACTTTTTAGTAGTTCTAAAAATATTGAAGTTGGACATTTCTTCGATGCTTTCTACGGTTGTATAATTATACATTGACATATTATACATATTATTTAAAATAGATTACAATTATTATTTAAATCTAAATATACAACCACGGAGTCGTGTGTCAAACATCAAAGTCTAGTCAAGTCAAATGTCATATTCACAACACGTGATGATGATGATGATGATCACTAAATATCCACCAAAATACAAATATTTTAATGGCTAACAATCAAACTTTTATTTTGAACTCACTCACGCTCCGGCTTCGGTAGGGTTTAACTTTTTGGCTTTCCCGGTTTTTCCAATATTTTGGTATATTATTTGCCTTCGATATCAACGAACACAACAAAACATATCCAGTTTGGTGCAGTCATCAGAAGTAATGCAGGTACGCATACTCTTATTTCAGAAATTAATTTCTATTAACATTAATAGAAGGAGAAGATACACCTTACAGATTGTAACAGTTCCAATCAATTACCGCCACTTTTGTACTTCAGTGAACTAGTTGCATTTATACATCATTCATAGAGTAACAAATGGTGATACTGAGGAACTTCACATAAAACGGCAGCTTATCTGGATATCGGCTCATCTTCTCGCACGAGCGAGCAAAGCTGAGAGACGAGGGTCATACTGATACAGATTTATGCCGGAGCCCTATCTAATTTTCATTCACTTAATACGCTTTAATAATTCACACAACGTAACCATATTTTAGAGTGTCAAAACTTTTTACATAAACATGATGAAGTTTTACGTTCGCTACACGTTGACCTCTGAAAGTACCGTAAAACTAAATATTATGAACATAATCGTTTTTGGTAGACTTATTAAGCTACAGTAAGCAGATAAGTCTACTACAAGGGAAATTACCATAATAGACAACTTATGAGATTATTTTAGGGATAAAATGTACAGATATTACCATCGTAGCCGCCTCGTAGCACGCTGCTACGAAGCGCTACGAACACTGATAATATCGAATTGAGACTTTAGAAACGTTGAATGAATTTTGTGTCATGTAAAGTCTTGTTAAATTATATCAACTGCACAGAAAATTACAGTTTATTTTAACATAATGAAATATAAAGAAAACTTTTAAAATAAATTAATAAAAAGTGTACCTAGTTGATTAAAATCCTCTGTAGTCATAATATTGGGTTCATACATGGCTTACTCGACTACGTGTACTTATTTCTATCTGAAAACGATACGATAGAAGAGGATGAGAATGTAAACACCGTAAAATGACCTGTATTCGAGTTCCAGTTGCAACAAATATAAACAAGCAGATTAAATGGTCTCTGAAAGACGACAAAACTATTAGATCGTGGGCTGCTTCAGGAGCTAACGAGTGTGTCGGCGGCGTCTGGCGCCGCGCCAGCCGCAGCCGAGGCATAAATTGTGGTCGGATGCTCGCCACTCGCCACTAGCCACTCGCCACTCGCCACTCGCAGCTCCCTGCAGCTCGCCCTCGCCTGCCCCACTCTCACCGCGCGGCAGCGACAACAAGTGCCGCCATCACAATTAACTTTCAACCTCCAAGCTTCTCATTAAAACTCCGTACAATACAACGAGGACGCCCTCTAATTACATTCAAATAATAATTACTATTTATAAAGAAACCTTCCAGTCACTAACAATCCCTCTGTGAGCAGTTACAAAAAAAAAATATTACACTTAAAAACTTTGTGCATTTAACTCTTTTCAACCAAATTAATGTTGTTTTGTTTGTTTACTAAATTAAGGGCGATTTTCACCAAAAGTTAAACATGTTTAAAATTTTATTTAATGTCATAATTCTATTGAATTTTGTGCTTAAATAAAATTTTAAACATGTTTAACTTTTGGTGAAAGTCGCCATAAAACTTATTATAAATCCGCATAAGTAATATTCGTTTGTATGGGCCTTAACTTAATTGGACAGTATATTTATTAACTAATAAATTGTTCCTAAATTATCGAAAAACATGATTTCTTATTCGAGGAATGGCATTGTTTTCCAATATGCTTCCTTCAATTTATTTGAAATACTAAATTGCTATAGCATAAAACCAATTTTGAGAGGCAATAAAGTATGTGCATGATGTAGTTTATGGCATTTATGGAGAGGATCGGCGTGAGAGGCGCGGGAGGGAGAGGAGTGAGGGCGCGGGGCGCGGGCGCGGCCGCCACATGGCGCACAACGACTTCCGGCGCGGGAGTTCGACAGTGCAATAGGCGGAACTATAACACAGACACGGAGCTACAGCGGCATATTGCCTATTGTTTGGCATCTCCGACTGTTGGCATCGAACGTTAACTCAGCGTCGACCGACTGCACTGTCAGCTTAAGTACTTTACCCCTATAATGTATGAATATTAACCATAAGTTTGGAAATAGAACCATTCGCCTGTCTTCGCTTGACAAAAAGAAACGAAACTAAATGCATTTCCCAATCAAATCTTGTTCATGGCACTCACAATCAATTTCTTCATATACATTTAAAAAAAAAGACGTGTTTCATAATTCATTCGTATTAATAATTATATATAGTGAATAGTAGTTGTTAGTTACAAATACTAGATTATTTTGAAGCTAAGCGGTGTTCATAGCAACATAAATAAATTCGAGCCATCGATTCTTTCGCCAATGACGCACAAAGCTCACGTCGATATTCTAGCCGCTATTTAGTAATTTGATAGTGGTAGATAGCTTGAGACAAAGAAGTACGAAAATATGCCTTGTTCATCCTTAGAGGTTAAGTAAACACAATCACATTCATACAAGATTGCCCAAATCATAACCCTTTGTTAGGGTTATCCATGAGTTGTATTAATAAGTTCATGTATATTGTATATATTTTCTGTTTATTCAATCAATGTTTTGTTATTTTTATACAAAAAAATATTTATGTCAGAGAGCTTTATTACTAAGTTTTGTTTCACATTGTAAAAACAAGGACGAAATTCTCGTTTCCCTTCCTAATGTTTCCGTACCCTAATCTAGTGCGTGTATAACAAACAACCAAACGACGTACACTAATAATAGGTCGGTACCTGTTACTACTTGTGAACTACGTCAATTAATTCATTGTTGTTGAAAGCAACTTTAATTTTATTCACATAGTTTAGTTGGCGTTTACTGACCTTCTAGAACAAAACTGCGGTTAAATTATTATAAGAAAATTAAAAATAACTCTCCAAAATGCCTACACTCATGCACATGATGAATAATATAATAATGCCCCTTACGTAATGTCAAATGACGTCGCAGCAAAATGTTTATTAAGAACTCTAACAGTTTATAGCAGATGTTTACCCACAGGCGGTATTAAAATAAACGTGACCTTTCTGTTTTTAATATGACCCTTCAACCCGCTCATCGATGTTGGTATAAATATCCCCCAGTGGTTGTAAGGAAGCTACATAATTTAGTACTAAGCTCGCCGATCGATGGTGTTTGAGATATCATAATGTTGCGCCTTCATTACAAGTCCACTTAGAAGGAGGACAGACAATCTGATGACCCACAGGATCGCGCTGGACACAGGAAATCTATGAAGGAGGCCCATGTTCAGCAGCGCACGTTTTACGGCTGATATAATGATGATGATTAGGTATAAACACAAGCAATTCATGTACAAAACAAAGCTTTTGAGTTAAACTCAAAAAAATTTAAAACATTGCACAGAAAAGTTATTTTACGCTTTTTTGTGTTTGTTTTTGAAGTCGGTTCCTTTTTTTTACAAAAAGTTCATTTCAACGTTTTTATTATACATGAAAATGGCTTATGAAATCTTATTGGAATTGATTGTCGTGCAATATGAAGAAATCGTACACTCTCTATAGAATTTGTTGGAATGTTTCGAATGACAAACAAATAAATATAATTATCATGAGTATTCCTAAAATTTTGATAATTATGATTGTAAAGTTGCTTATTAACTTTGAATTAGGTTTAAGTATCATTACTGTTTTGTGACTGGTTTTGAGAGAGGGTGTTGAAACGCGCTGGGAGCTGCAGGCGGTGCACCAACGCACAATGATTTTAACTTCTAAATACGGGAGTAAAGTTTCACTCTAGTTTACACCCTTAATACACCAGTCTTCCATTCCTTTACAAATTACTAAATTATATAATTAGTCAAATGTAGATATGAGATGACTGGAGCGTTATCAATTGTCTTTTTTTAGTTCGTAAAATCACAAAACGAGTCCTCAACTTTGGTTAGAGCGGAAGGGATTGTCAGCCTCGTACTGACTAAAAGCCACGGTTTTCCTTAGCCCTTTACGCTCCAGAGTCACGTTTACCAGGTTAGACAGTCTCACAACCCAGGGTTGTCAATAGGGTCTGAATGAAAAACAACTACACTAAAGAGCGCAGAGAACGGAGATTAATTCGAAAATATTTGAATGTTTAATATTCTATAGAAAAAAATACAACACAATGACGTGAAAAAAATAGGTTGCTGATGAAACTGGAGTGATCTGCTTAACACAATGCAAAAACGTAACAGTGCAGTGGAGCAAGATAGGCGCACGGCGGGAGCGGGCCGCACGCGCCCCATTGAGCCACATTCAACGGTCCTATATCGGCGCCCCATTGAAGCAATAAAGTATCGTAGCATGATTAATGGGTTTGCAACCTCCTTTCGACGCCCACCCATTCGAGTAGAAGTCTTGATCATAACTCAACAACTATAGGATAATACAACATAATGGCAATAAAAATAATATTTTCATATGTTTGTACAACAACATATTCCTGCTCTAGAATTACGAGTATTAAGAGCTGGAAGGTCTTGTATCTATAAATAATTTCTTGTATATAAACAAATAAAATGAAAAGAAAATTACGAAGCATCTAGTATCTAAACAAATATTATGTTTCCGTAGAAATAAAGGTCCATTTAAATGTCGAGGTCATACTAATTGGGTAAGTAAATATTTATAACGAATCTAATTAGGCTGTTTCGCAGGTATTCAATGAAAGTCGTTTATACTCGGACTAAAGCGAATACTTCTCTATTAATAAAAGTAATTAAGTTTGCGGGTTTATTTAAAGAAAACAAAATTAAAAGTATCATATAGTTTGACTGGCCTGTTGGTCTAGTGGTTATATATTGATCCTGACTGCTATGCCGGGGGCGTGGGTTCGATTCGCACTCAGGACAAATGTTTGTGTGATGAGCATGATCATTTGTTCTGTGTAATTTATATCTATAATGTGTATGTATTTAAAAATATATAAGTATGTTTATCAGTTGTCTAGTACCCATAACACAAGCTCTACTTCGCTTGGTACTAGATGGCGTTGTGTGATAGTTCTGGAATATTATATTATATTATAGTTACGTCGATTATATAAGAATATAAGTAGTTACCGTATAGGTTACCGTGTAAAACTCGTTATTAGTTATTACTATAGTTTCAATCTTTGTTTCTTCAGTCATTTATTATTAAGTTTTCTAAAAATGAGTATTAAAGGATCCGTAACATTTCCCTAAAAAGACAATAAAATTGCTTAACTATATTCTGCTATGATAAGGATCTTCTCTTAACAACATTTTAAGTAAAAAGGGTCCATCCTTTCGATGTTCTAATAATACATGATCAAAGGGCTTCCGTCACAGCCGGAAAATTAAACCTACTTTTGTGCGCACGTGTACTGGTACTGATGAAGTCGTTCTCTATAAGACTTGTAGCGGTCATTATCTCTTTCCTCCTCACGTAAAGATCGCTGCAAAGGAGAACATGCGACTTACGAGCGCACATCTCTCTAAACGACAGATAAAAGGTACTCTGCATAAACCATCTTTTATTTCATCGTTACCTTTTATTGTTAGCTGTAATACAATGTTCATTTCTCACCTATGGCTACCAAAAGAACAAAAGTAATTCAACCGTTCTATACTAGTCTATTGTAGTGTATATTTATTCTATTTTTCCATTCATCTCCAATGTTCCTTGATTTTCCTACAAAACGATTAAAATTCCAGCAATAGATAAAACCTGAATATAAAATCTCGTAAATCTGAAACTTTTCTCAAGCTGAAGCTAAAACTATACGACTTAACAACAACTATTTTATTCGTCGCTGATCGATATACTTTGTTACTTGCAAAGTTTCTGTCTGGTTGAAGATCATATTTTCTTTAATGCCAAAATGTTATTTTGGGTTACTCGAATTTGTGGGCAATAAACATGTTGTGGGCAGATAATTTATCATGGCTATAAATGACTCATTCAGTATCAGATATCTCCCAACCCATTTAAATTGTCTATGGAGTAATTTGTATTTGCAGAGCTACGAACTGCTCACGTAGCATGACTGCTACGCAGCAAAGTAGTTACTGTCTACGCCGTTCGTAGCCGTAACTGCTACGCAAAGCACGTGTTATTTCGTATACCATTTGCTTTGACTGTTGAGGTAATCGTACTTAGCAGTTCCGTGATAAGTAATATGACTGTTTCGAAGCAAAGCATTCGTTAAGCACGCCGTCTAAGTAGCTTTAGCAAAAACGCCAAGAGCGGTTCAATGAGATACATAATTTATAAAATTTCGTTTGATTTGAATTGATGGAAAAGCTACTTTGATACGGCCATGATATAGCCATGTCGCGCATCGTATAGCGAGACTGCTACATAGCAAAGTAATTCCGCCTACGCAACATGTAGCCCCGTGTCACCTACGCTGTGTGAATATTTTTTAAGTCGTTACTGTATTCAAAAAATATTCCCGACGCAAAGCTGAAAAAACTTGTCTATGCAATTTGCACATGACGTGAAACAAAATAAAATATGACAAAGCTTTCACGTTTTACTTTAAAACTAAAGAGATATACAAAACATTATTTTTAGTGACCGACCGAAATTTCGGTTTCGGTTTCGGTTTCGGCCGGTTTCGGCCAAAAAATCTAGTTTCGGCCTTAGTTTCGGTTTCGGCCAAGATATAGCCGAAACTTTGCCGAAACCGAAACCTGACGAAACTCAAGTGTTCGTGCATTTTCGTGCGTCGTTCGGTAACATTCGTAGTCAACACGTGCTTGAACAACGGCGGGGCCCCGGCGCTATTCGCCACCGTTCTAAATGAACTTGAAACACATGAAATCGTGAGTTGAGGTTATGTTTTCGAGTTTACTGCCATTGACATTTTTATTATAACACCTTATTGTATTGATACCTGCATTTACGAATAAATTCGATTTGATTTGACTGCCAAGAGTAAGTCTTGTATATTCATATAATAATAAAATATATTTTCAAACTTATCAATCGACAAGGCAGAAAATATAGATTATGGGTCAGTAGAAGTTAAATAACATAGAAAAATAGCATTTTCTTAAAAACCTATTTTTCCCATAAGTTTGCCGTATAACATTAATTTCCAGAATTTGATCCTTATTAGCAATAGTGTTGCTATTGCGAATGGTGTAATAATGTGTGTTTTTTTTCCAAAATCTGCGGTTTTGATTCCTGACCAGGATTATTGATTTTTCTAAAATCCAATGATGCAGTTTTTGTTTTCGTCAAAATCGGTCTTCAGTCATCCTGTAATTCCTGTATAATTATACACTTCTTCTTAAGTGTTAATAAATGTTGGAGGCGACTACCCTCCAGCGCGTCTATGAGTGGCGCGTGGAGGCACAGCGCAGGGGCGTGACCCCGCTGCCTCGAGAAGTCGAGGCGCGGCGGCGGGAAGAGCTCCGGCGCGATCTCAGGGCAGTATGGAAAGAACGACTGTCGCGATCGAAGGCCGGGCACGCCGCAATTGCGGCGGTAAGACCCCTCTTTGAGGAGTGGCTGGAGAGACGTCACGGCGTCCTGACCTATCGGATGACGCAGGTCCTCACCGGACACGGAAGTTTCGGGAGGTACCTGTGCCTGATGGGGAAGGAGGAAACGCCCGGGTGCCACCACTGCGAAGATCGCCCGGAGGACACAGTAGAGCATACGGTGCAAGACTGCCCAGCTTGGGCGGTGCACCGACGTGTCCTCACGGCGGCGATAGGCGGAGAGCTCTCGCGCCCGGCATTGGTTGCGGCCAAGCTGCGGGGCGAGACGGAGTGGGAAGCGGTCTGCTCCTTCTGCGACGCAGTAATGCTCGTGAAGGAGGAGGCGGGCCGCGAGCGAGAGAGAACAGCGTCCTCCCTCCGCCCCAACCGCAGTGGTATATAGGCGCCCGCGGCGTCGGACGTCAGCAGATGATCTCCGGCCACCGTAGGCGTAGGCATGCGGGCAGCGAGTAAAGGGCAACTCGCTGCCCGACCAAGGACCATGCCCGGGTTGACGGCGCGTTGTGTCCCACGCGCGCCTCAAAGAGCGTCAGCATAATGACGGGGCCCCCTCTCAGAGGGCCAAAGCCTGCCGGGGTCGCGGGATTATTCTCTTACCGTGACCCCGGAACATAACAGGCTATTGAAGGACACCGTGGATTTTCAGTAGAAGTCTGACAGTCCCTCTCGTCCTGCCCGGGGTTGGAGGACTCATTTGATGATTTTACCACACTAAAAAAAAAAAAAAAAAAGTGTTAATAAATGTAAAAAAAAAACATAAAATTTTAGAAAATAATCGAAATTTTAAATGTTTAATAAGTTTCGGTTTCGGTTTCGGTTTCGGCCGAAACTGAGAGCAAGGCCGAAAGTTCGGTTTCGGTTTCGGTTTCGGCTGAAAAATCAGTTTCGGTCGGACACTAAATTTATTTTGTTACGGCACTTTTAGTTTTCGTATCTTTATATTTTTAAGAGTACTAAAACTGAAAATGGTTGCATTACAACAAATATTGTTTTCCGGAGAAATATTTGAAAACTCACTCTTTTACTGAGTTAATAAAAACGGATCACGTAATATATTTAAAACAGATAAGCTTTTACAAAGCTCACACGCTGGTGTGTAATACTTGTCGATGCTTCAAAGTACCTGTTAAGTCGGATTATCTTTCTCTTTGTGTTTGCCGAACTTCAAACTTGAGTATGGCAAATGATAGAGTGAAGAATTGGCAACATACCTCCTTAACAATAGCGTCACGTACTGCGACGTCTTGTTAATATTTATCAGCTTGTAAGGTCTTAGTAGCCAATCGACGCCCACAAAAAACATAGCACGTGCTCGAGTAAAACCACTGCCAATCAATAAACCAAAATATGTAGTTCAATTACAAGAACGAAATTTAATATTTTATGCTAAATGATTTTGTTGAATCAATTACAATTGATTTACTTCATATAGTAACTTAGTCTTTACTTCATATAGTAACTTGTTCTTTTGCTGTAGCAAAATGTAACACTACTTAGACTGTGGGGATACTTTGTACGTCTTTCACACTAAAGTTTCTTTATTATATTAAGCACTTTCGTTTTAGTACACTAAACTCGAAACAAATAAAACGAAACCGGTCATTGCTGTGAAGTTTGAGTTAAATCCGAAAGTCCGAGACCGAAGCTTTAAATCCAAGTTATAGCACGTGATTCCTGTGCGCTAACTCGAAGAGAATACTCAAAACGGTTCCACGTTCAGTACACTTACAATAAAAATCCATTTCTCACGAAGTGTTATTTATAAGAGTATCGATTTTGGTGAAGTCCGAGTGATACAACTTTGTCTGAAAAGTGGTTTAGGTAAAGTTACTTACGTTTGTCAGCTATAACGGGCGCGTAGGGAATAAACCGTCGACAACAATGGTCTGGTCATAACTCAAGGCGTTTTGGACATTTATATACAACACTTCTGGAATGAAAGTCATTCGATAGTGTGGTAACGACCGATGACGTATTCGACGCCGAAAAGTCTGCTGCGTACTCGTTCCCGCGATCACTATCATGAGTAATACGGGATAACACCCACGCCTGTGACGTATGTACCAACTTGGCGGTGCTTTAAGTAATCGCTGTCCGTTTTTATAACCAAGCATTTTATGCGATGATATAAATCAGCATTGAGGAAGTAAATAAAATGGCGTTCTTGACTACTTATAGCCGTTTAGTAGAATAATACGTCAGCTATTCGTAATGGGCCGCGCGACTGTCTAAGCAGATTACCGTGGCACTAGAACGTAAAGGGACTAAAAATCTACCCTATTCCCTCAATTGCAGGAATAAAAGCCTGACAGTCCCTTACCCTTTTCGCTTAACCCAGGGCGGAAGGTCTCATGTGTTGAATTTATCAGTCTTAAAAAAATAGCGATTTTGTTGTTAACACTAACTTATTTTGTCGACACAGTGTTGTGGCAAGTAGTAACAATGTGCCTGGCCGTTCAAGTTAGATTTCGAATGTAAACTAAAAGTATTCAAGCTTTGAACATGTAAAAAATGGTCAATATATTTTTTTTCTTTTCCGCATGGCTGAAGACACGGGGTGCTATGACAGGAAACCTCCACGTGCGCCCGTGGACTGGAGTTCCCTCTCGGATACGTCCGGGGGGAAGACCAGTTTTTCGGGCCGGTGCACCCTGGGATGCGGGCAAAAACTCTTCCTTAGGCACTGTGTGCCTAAGTGGTCTCTTTGCCCGTATGCGAATAGCCTGTCGTGTCGTGTGATGCTCCAACGCGTGTCCCTCTGATCAGCAGAGGGCACAGCGGCGGAGCGAGCTTGCGGACGGTGAGTGATGGGTAGCTCGCCGTCCGACCAAGGACCAAGCCCGGGTCGGTGGCGCGTCGTGTTTCGCGCCAAATGCCTGCTGGGGTCGCGGGTTTTTTCTTAACCCAGGTTACCGTGGCCCCGGAACGTAAAGGGCATAGGAAGGAATACGGGTGGATTTTAGTCAGTAAGAGTCTGACAGTCCCTTCTGCCCCACCCAGGGCGGGAGGACTCATTTTATGATTTTACCACCTAAAATAAAAAATAAATAAAAAGTATTCACAATTTTACCGAATGAATAATACCTATATCATATTTTAAATCATTTGTTGTTATATTATATAATATAGTGAAAAAATAACATACTAAAGTTTTATAGAAACAGAAATGTATAATAATAATAGATGCTGATTGATGATTAAACATTTTTACAAAACTGATTATTAGGTAGTCCTTAGTAGATACTACCTGTTTGTAAAACAAGATACAATGAACCAAACCAACACGGAGATAACAGTTTATCTCACTTCGGTGTTTCTGCATAGAGTGTATTTATCTAGTATTATATAGCGTCATAGCCAGCATTGTGTGAGTACCATGTGCTTCAGATCTATCATTGACTAGAAACCTACGTCTTTCATTGACTTGAATGACTCTGGCAGTTGAGAGTATGTCATGCTCACTCAAAGGTCTCGCTGATGGTGGCGTGTATGTCGGATCATTTAGTTCCCTTCAAAATGGTTGAGCTGAATGGTGCTGATATATGTGTCATGTTCGTGAACGGGCGCTGTCTGTTGGGACTGGTCATCTCTTAGCTGCCACGGCCAATTTTAATTATTAGTAACTTTATTTTGAATTGTCTTTTCATTTTACTATGGACACTATTAACTTGCCACATCGTTCTCACGTAATGTACCATCTGATGATGAATGATGTAACAAAAGTTTTGTAATAATTTTGGCGATTGAAAAAGAGTGTCCATGGAGTTTCTTGCTCATTCTTCTCCATAGAGATCTACGCTTTGGAATGAGCACCTACGGTACTTTCACAGTTTTTATGTCTTGTGACTGGGACTGTAGCACCATAACTATTTTTGTAATTGTTTTATTTTATGTCTTTTGACAATTCATAAGTGCCTGTAATTGGCCTAGTTGAAATAAACCTATCTGTCCGCAGAAAATCAAAATCAAAAGATTTTGATTTTCTGCGGACAGATAGGTACTTTACGTCTGTTAGTACAATCACGATAAAAAAAAGGAAAGCCTGACCAATTTTATTTGATTTAATGCTTCAGAATTTACTAAATGTTTAATTTGCGGAAATGTTAATAATAACCTACAAACTCATTCTCGTTTCTTTTTATGAACGACTAAGCTTAATAAAGAAACAGATGCGTGTTACACACGCATTATGGTAGATTTTCCCGGAATGAAACTAAATAACTTATAGTCGTATGCTTTTGAAACTATATTTTGAATTAGGTTTGTAGAAATATCTGCCAAGTAAATGGTACTTTATCTTTTTCACACTTTAAGAAAAAAATGCTGGAATCAATAAGCGCAATTTAAACAATGGAAGGGTGAGTTTTTTGATAGCATAAGTTTAGCATAAACAGCCTTCAATGTTCCCACTTCTGGGACACAGGTTTCTTTTTTGGGAGAGGGAGTGGGCTTATATGTATAATCCACCACGAAGGCCTATTGCGGTTTGGTTATTATAATTTTCTTGTATTTGTACAATTTAAATATTTATCAAGAAATGTCGTACTGTGAAAACATTAAAAAGTAGTAGCATTACGGGTCCTTGTAGCTCTGTGAATATCACCTGATTAGTTCTCTCTGCCGTGAAATGTCAATGTAAAAATATTTATCCAGCGCTTTTTGAAATAACTTTCTCGCTAAGTTTATCTTTAAATATGAAAACTTTCTAGTGACAAAACACATAAAATGGTTCAAGCATGTGAGCCTTTTTCAGCGAATCATATGATTTGAAAGAAAAATTTTACCAGTATGTTATCTCAAGTTTTGGAAGATGTCGCTTTTAGCGATAAGACTGCCATTGTAACCTTAGAATTTAACGCTATTATAAAATAGTTGTGTAAAAATTTTGGTATACAATAAATTATATTATTCTATCGATCTATCTATTTACTTGGTAACAAAGATCGCCCAGCAAATATATGTATCTGCAGATAACTACATATACAGTCGTCACCTAAACGTTAAAGTGCGTTACAAATGTTAGCTATTTCAAAAGTGCGAGGCCTTAAGGCATATTAAGATCCCAGAGGCGGCGGCGGCGTGTCACCCTGAATACTTGATGCAGCCTTTACGCGAGCACGCTATTTCACTTTTACAGTCGCCTACAGTTCCCTTTTTATAGAACAATGGTTTATTATTTGATGAAATGTCATTTCGGATATTTTAATATATATTTTAAAGGCACTTACCAAGTAAGTTTGAGTTAGGCCACTCAGTCTTACCACAGGTCTTACTCAGTGTTTTATTTTAACATATAGCAAACTTTATTATACTTACAAGGTTATATTAGTTTACTAATTTTGCCTCATACGTAAAAACGAGGTCACCATACATTTATAACGATAGTTATTTTCCTCATGCGAGGCGATCCATCAATGCTCTCGCTTATTACTTTATTATTTTGTCACGTTCTTAATCTTCATTCTTCACACTTCTGAAGTTGTTTTCCCATATTTTCATGAACCGTATTTTGGAAAAAATAGTGGAACAGGTTTTTTTATGATTCCGAAAACTCTATTTTTATATTCACTCGACTACGATAAAACCCAAAAGGGGAATAATAATGTATTTGACCTGTATTATCTTTTCCCGTTTCGTTGTTCCCTCGTCAATATTAAACTAATCATCTGATTCGTACGATAACTGTTAATAAAATATTTTTACATAGAATGATCTTATTTCTACATAACATATTATAATATAAATAATTATAATCTTGCATTAAACAGTACAACATTTCTCTACTCTGACTCTAGGTACGTTTATTTGCCTGGTTACTAATCTCTTTTGTTGACCCTACATACTCGTATAGGTACATATATATACAACTACAAACCTTAGGTGAATGAAGCAACTAGTTGTGTTCGTGAAGGACGTAGATAAAACTCACAGTACCCTAACAAAGCACCGCTAGTACCTACGAAAAATAGTTTCTCCCCGAGTTAAATTAGTTTCTCTTAAACCATGATAATCTCGTATATGTGAGTTTTATAATTGCTTTAATTTTATAATCTTTGAGTGCAGTACAGCTTCATTTATTTTATATACAATGTTACATAAGTAAATTACAATGTTACAAATAAATTAATAATTTGATTTGCTGTCATTGTGTATTATAAAGCTAAATAAATTGTTTGTTTGGTTCAATGCGCTAAAATCAGAAATGACTAGTTCGAATTCAAAAATTATTTTCGTGTTGGATAGTATATTTATTCAGCTCAAACTAGTCTCAATAACATCCTACTTCGGTCAAAAGGAGGGGAGCACCAAAGGTGAAAACTATTAACGGAACAGACAGCAGAAAGTAGATACTAACAACAGACACGTTGGGCTTAGAACTACCTTATCATGGCATCAATAATCATTGTCATCTAGTCTGTAAAAAAGACATTTCATCAATATCCCACTAATGCTACTAATATTATAAATGCGAAAGTTTGTGAGGATGTATGTGTGTATGGAGGTATGTTTGTTACTCTTCACGCAAAAACCACTGAACGGATTTGGCAAAAATTTGGTACACAGATAGTTTATAACCTGGATTAACACATAGGATAGTTTTTATCCCGATTTTATGTTCCCGTGGGATAATTTTCGAGTTGTAGCGGGTGAAGCCGCTGGCAACAGCTAGTAAGTGCATAAATCAATGACACCTTTTTTTGTAATTTTATAAAACTTAAAAACTCACTTATCCAAACCTAATGTTTAGGCTTTGTTTGAACTATTTAGTAGATGGTTCATATGGAGTTTGCACAAAATCGATCGAGCGGGTCTAGTATGAAATTTTTTGTAACAAATGAATTCAATAAATGGCGGATCATTTTGTGAATGTGAATTTTGCTGTCAAAGTACCGAAGCACGTACCGAGCCGCTAGTACGTTATACATTCGCAAAATTTCATTGAAAATGGTTGGGTTGTTTCGGAGATTATCGTGTGATTTTATCTAAAGAATGAATTCTTAAGCCACTACGTACCGCGATCGTGATACGCGTGATGTGTGAAAACACCCTGCGCTAAAACCACAGCTTAGCTGAATAAAGTATACAATGTGTACGGAAGTCTCCTTAATCTTCGACAGCTCGTGTCATAACAATCATCATCTTCAACCATGTTGGGCTCGGTTTCCAGTCTTAAGAGGAGTTACTGAGTAATAATTTTCAGGCTTCTAACTAACACTAAAAATAACGATAAAAGTGCTTTTCTAAACTTAGATGAAAAACTATAAGATAGATAATAGATAACAATGATTTATTAAAATACTTGCTCGTCCTTGCGATGTTACCCGCGTAAAGTTCTGTAATGGTCCCACGTGAATTTCTAATAGGATAAAATTTTGTGTATGTTATACCAGGCTATAAATTATCTGTGTACCAAATTTCACACAAATCCATTCAGTAGTATTTGTCTGAATGAGGTGCAAATATTCATCCAGCCTCACAAACTTACGCATTTATAATATAGTAAGAGAAGATTATGGAAAATTTTGATGTCTTCAGTTTTTTCCATGTTTTTCTCCGATTCATTGAAACCAATCCCTTTATTTTATTTAACTGAAGTGTTTTTGCTCGTTCAAAGAAGATCACTAATTATATAAATAGCTGTCTATTTTCTGTTGGTAAAAGAAAAACATGAATGTATCGGTTGCTTGTCTTCCCACGCAACTTATACAATTACGAAGCTACAACGACAAGAAATTAGGTTATCCTGATTCTCAGTACCGACTCCCGACAGGCGATAAATAATGACAGTCAAGTCATTTATAAATAACTGACTAAACGTAAATATTATCTAGGGATGTTTCATGTATCGTATAAGTTTAATAATCTTGTACTGTACAACACTTTTATTCTACTTTATCAGGAGTAAATTTAGAAGTTACTTCTAATAGAATCCGAGTTAAATCGGCTTTTATTGGAGGTAGCTATTTTGATTCGAAAGAAATTAAACTAAACCGTTTGATATTCAAAAGTTTTTACAACTTAATTTGCGTTAAAGTTACGTGTCACTGCTCCAAAATATAGAAATAGTTATAACAAAAGATTTGTTAACCGTAAAGTGCTGTTTCACGTGAACGGTACCAATAGCTGCTTACGAATGCACAAGACGTCGTCGCTGCCTCCCCACAAAGTGAATAGATAGAGGCTAAGGATAGAGGTGTATAGAGGGCGCGCGCAATCGAGCCACGGGCCTCACTTTCCCCGGCGTGGCTAAAAATAGACGCTCGCGATAGAGTGGCCTGCCGTCACAGTCTGTGTAAGCAACCAGTTTATTCGCAGAGTTTGGGAATATCGTACGGTTAACTGACCGAAACTTACAACCTCTCGGGAAAGAGCAAAGAGCTCTACTCACTTAATGCAAGCAAATGGATGAGAATATTATATTTTTGATGTATCGTACCGCTAACGCGTTCGCTGACTTTGCAAATTTATTTATCTAGTAATAATATATATTTTAGTACGCGTTATTGGTCTACAAAGGGCGTCATAAAAAGGTCATCCAAATATCATGTAGGTATTATTTTGCCCTACGCCAATAAAAAGTTAGATAAATATCAAGGAAACTTAATTTAACTTTGTGGGTCAAATAACATCAATATTTTATTGGGCTTTTTCTATGTATGTAAGAACTTAACTGTGGGGAATAAAATGTTCACTTTAATCCCTTGCAAGCCCCGCGTTGCCATGTTTGTGACCTATCGCGCTTCTTAGACTATCAGACTTATAAGAATTTATTACATACGTGTGGGTTTACGTGCGATGTTTTTCTTCCCTCGTTAAAAGGTGTGATAAGACCCTATTTATAAAATGTATTTCAGTCGAACGACACAATTTACAAAGGGAAGAGAAATCCGCGTTACTAAATCTCAGTGATAAACATTTAACAGAACTGTAAGTATAACACCCAGAAGGCATATTCTACTAACATGCTACATTAAAACTGAATTTAAGTTTAGTTAGATCAACTGCGATGAAAATTCCTGCCTTATAGCCTATCCAGTTTTCGACGTATTCCCAAACAAAACAATTATAGTTGTAGGATCTCTTTGATTTTACTTTAAGAGCCAAATATTATTTGGATAGGTAGTGAAACTCTTCCCAAAACGATTAAAACCATGAGGACAGGCCAATATCCTGTGTGTGTAGTGTGTACCTGCTTCATTAGTTCAGTTCATTAACCTCTTTCCAAGAGACAGACTTCGAAGCACAATCTACAAAAGAACAAAAATTCCAAAGTCAGAAGTGACTAGGTTTACAGCAGGGGTCAGAGTTCGTTGCCCTCCCTCGAATAATTACTATTACCATTTAAGCCATTATACTAAAGATACAATTTTTGTCTTGCGTACACGAACCCAAAATAAAATGAAACATTGCTTGGTAGCATGTAAATTTATATAATAATGAACACTAGTAAAAAATTTATTTTAATTTAGTATTTTATATTTATATAGTTTAATTTATGTTAAAAATAGTAAGCATTATAATTAAAATAAGGTAAAAAAATAATTTCATAATTAAAATACAGACCTATCAGAGAGATTGTCTTCGGAACAATTGTGCGTTGTTACATAGCCAATAATATAATGTAATAATTTCTTTTCATATTTAGAATTTATATTTATAATTTTCAATACCTACTACGGTCAATAAATAATCTTGAAAAAAACAAACAATAAATTATCGTTAAAGACTGATAAAAATAAGTGATTATAAAATTCATGAAATTGTGGTTCTGTGCGTTTCATTCCAGTAAATATTCGTTAAAACAATAATATTCAAAATAATATATAATTTTATATTAAAAAAAAAACAAATATCAAATACTTACTAGCTTTTCCCAGGCTTCGCTCGCACGCACCCCCCTCCCCCCTTTTTGCCTATGTCACTCAGGACCAAAGCAGCTTTCAACTGGTGAAAGAATTTTTGTTATCAGACCATTTTCTGTAAAATGAAATTTCTGTCTGCTAAACATTACTAGCAAATCGAGATAGATTATGAGTACAGGCTTGGATAATGGAAAGTTAAGGACAGAAGCCTACAAATTAAAGACCCAGTGCCTACAAGAATGTGTTGTGTTTCCAGAATGTCCACCGGCAGCGGATGGCATGGAGCGGTTCGCGTGCCCCACGCCCGACAGGCAAGGCCGCTACCGCTGCATTGACGACCACGTGCTGTGCGACGGCTTCATCGACTGCCCCAGCGGCGAGGATGAAGACCGACAGGCCTGCATGTTCTACAAAACGGTGATTCTATATACTTAGTAACCCATTGGCTCTATCATTTCCTTATCATAATTATTTTTATTTTATTTATTTATTTAAACTTTATGCACAAGGCTGATGATGACGACTGCGAAGCTAAACGGAACATGAATGATTTTGGCAGTCTATGTGTGTGTATATTTATATGTACTTTTGTATGATCCGCCGTAGCGCCTACATTACTGGACCAAAATTAATAAATGAGATTAGAAAAAAATATATTGAGGTAATCATCATATTTTAAACACACTGCAAATATGTTTAGTTAAAGTCAAAAAGGTATTAAATAAAAAATAAATTTAAAAAACCTATAACTCGACTACCTACTAGACAAGCCGAAAACTGTAGGTGCTAAAATGGTCAAGAAAGAGCCGTGGAGGACCCACATACACGTAGAGATATACCTAATCATAGTGGGTCATCATCATCTGCCTAGCCTTTTCCCAACCATATTGGGGTTGGCTTCCAGTCAAACCAGATTCAGCTGGATATCAGTATTTTACATGGAGCGACTGCCTATCGGACCTCCACAATCCAGTAACTGGGTAATACGATACCCCATGGTAAGACTGGTTGTCAGACTTTATAGAGCTTCTGACTAACAGTAACGACTGTCAAAGATCTACTAATGACAGCCGGGACCAACGGCTTTACGTACTTTCCGAGACACGGAGGAAACTCGCTATGACAGATGGTCACCCATCCACTGACCAACCTTGGCAAGCGCGGCTTAACCCGGAAGATCGGCCTGTGCGTCCTGCACGACCTAATTATAGTGGGTATTTAATGAAAAACACCCTTTACATGTCCTTTGCGTTCCCAGCCCTGAGGTATCGGATGTAATTCCCATATTAGGATAAATAAATAATTAGAGAGCCCACCGTTAGTGTCTTGATCAGGATAAATTAGTATCTGGGTAAATAAATGGGCACGTAGTTTGTCTCCGTAAGCACCCAAGCAGAACGCATCTGTGAATCGTTTAGTGTTAAACATTCTTCATTTTTCATTTATAAACGTGCTCTGTAAATTCATGTTTGACGGTACGATTGGCGCAGTGGCTGAGCAATGGACTGCTGCGCTGCGTGTCGCGGGTTCGATTCCCGAGAGGAGATATTTATATACACCGTGACTTTTTAGTCGTCTTACAAAAAGGGTCCACTTAATGTATCCGACCTAAAATACCTCTAGGCAAGTTATTTTTTTTTTTAATCGTTAATAATAATTTTTATTTTTAATAAATAGGTGCATTAGAAATATGAAACACCCTGTAAAATGTTTACGTATCTAGCTGTAAAGTATACCTACCCAGCGCAATAGTCGGGCAGATCATTCTATCTCCATTTTCTATGAGACAAGGGTGTTTCTAACTACACCTTGCGTCATAATAACGAATTAAAATTTTATTTTAAAAATTTTCAAATCTCTTAAATACCTATTTTTTTATTATAAACGTGTTCTAGTCATTGGGTACATGAACTGGGCTGCTTTTGTAAGACGACTAAAAAGTCACGGTGTATAATTATGATCTATAAGTAGTTGATATGTTCTGGGTCTGAGCGTTTGTGTATGTGAGTTTATATGTTTGTAAACGCACCCACGATACAGGAGAAATTCCTAGTGTAGGGCAACGTTTTAGTGTTATAGTCGTCAGTTTATTTCTTCAGCCAGTTGTGGCATTTAGTAGTAAGTCTAACGGCACGTGTGTGGGAGAGATAGTGTAATGTCTCGTTTGTTGACAGACGAAGGCCCACCTGGATGTCCTGGCCGACGCGCTGCTGCGGTGGGCGCGCGGCCGCTAAGGACGCCCCTCCCGGACCCTGACCCCTTAGTGCTCTAATACTCCGCCAGTGCTACACGGACCTCATGTAAAATATACGATCGATTGGCCCCCGTGCTTATATGCGATCAGTGAAAGCTGCGAACTCCCAGGAATAGTATTCGGGCGCAACCAGTCATAACTCGTACATGCGTTGAACGTAATGAAACATATCAAGTAGTGGTGCAGCCTATGCCAAAACATGACCACTTAAAGTGTAGTGTAAGGTTTCCGACTGCGACAATCGAGACAACAGATACGCCGCTAGCCGCCGAGCGCGAGCGCAGCGAACGAAGGAAAGCAGTGATACGATCTGGTTTCGTCCCAATTAAACTTCTCCGCAGCTGATTTATTTTCCATGTATTTCATACCTTCTAGCACTTATTAAACTAAAATG
Source organism: Agrotis segetum (assembly GCA_036375495.1). Lineage (NCBI taxonomy): Eukaryota > Metazoa > Arthropoda > Insecta > Lepidoptera > Noctuidae > Agrotis > Agrotis segetum. The sequence goes on along the minus strand of JAQSVV010000094.1, from coordinate 500,804 downwards.
TGAGACTGGTAGTCAACATTGTTAGACAGTAGAACATATACATAATACTTTAGAATAGTTCTTCATTTGGCAAAACGTAAATGTTTGTCGATTTGTTAAAAATATTTATTCACTTTATGTATTTACTCTACATTAAGTTATGACATTCCTTATTATAATGAGGGTTGTAAAGTAAATAAGAGAAATTTAAAAATATGTTGTATATAGATAGATACCTAATGAATTATTTTGTATTTGTTTAATTAATTATTAGTCGGCCTATAAGCTGCAATCGGCGACTGCTCCGGCGAGTCCGCTAGTACTTGGTGATCAGCCGTCGTTGGCACAGTGTCTATTACTTTTCCTGATTTGTCAATAACTATGTACTTAAGAACATTATTTTCAAAGACTTGTTTTTTATTATTAAAATGTGAGAGCATTATGTATTTTAACATAAATTAATCTCGACTAGAGGCAGCTATATTGTGTACTGTTATAAATAATCCATTATTATGAATAGATACTCATTTCTCTTTATTTCATCAATTTGTATAGTCATTAGTTCATGTATGGTTTACTGTTATGTTATGTTCAATATGGCTAGAATAAAGTTAGTATTTTGACTGAAAATTTAATTGTTATTGTCCTTTGCCGATCAAGTCTGGGGAGCCTACTGCACAAAATGAATCATTTCTAGTCAATTTTCAGTTCCTATTTCTTTATTATTTTGTACATTTTTAGGGTTCCGTAGTCAACAAGGAACCCTTATAGTTTCGCCATGTCCGTCCGTCCGTCCGTCCGTCTGTCCGCAGTTTAGCTCAGAGACGCACAGTACTAGAGAGCTGTAATTTGGTGTAAATATACGGATTTGTTGTGCCGAAAAAGTGGTAAAATAAAATCTCGTAAAATATTTTTTTTTAGGGTATTTCCTGTACTAACACGTAAAGTGAGGATTTTTTTTTCTCGCGTACCCCTTAGTGTGGGGTATCATTAAATAGGCCTTTAAAAAATAATGATAGTTTCCATTAACAGCTTTTTGATAAAAAAATTCGTTTGTGAAATATTAAGCTTTAAAGTGCTAAATTTTGCTCGACTCGAGTGTCCCCCCCATCTACCAGCTAAACGGTTATGTTTGGAGGTGTGAAAAAAATCACAATAGTAGTATATATAACGAAGTTTAAAAGAAAATTATCATGACCAAGTAGGTTTTACAACTTTACGAGTAATAGTGGACCAACTTATAAAATGTACTTGGAAAATATGTTTTCTTAAACAAAATGTATCGGAGAACATGCTCTTCAACTGCAAATGTAAGTTTGTCAACTTTATTTTTACAGCTTTAATAGGTATGTTTTTACGGTATGTTTTTTGGGGATAGGTAGGTTTTTATCGTCAACTAGCACTTTGCCCGCGACTTTGTCTGCGCGTGTTTCTAACTTCGAACTCAGTGAATTTAATTCCCGCTCACCCTACTTAAAGGATACTTTTGGAAAATCTAAAAATGATTAAGTAGTTTTGGAGCCTATTCAATACAATAAAAACGATCAATCGTAGACTATACGTATTACGCATCTATTATTCGATTGAGAGATACTTTATACCCAGTTCATCGAAGCAAGCTGTAAAATCCTTCCCTTTTTAAAACTTACTCTTTTCACCAATTTAGGGGGTGATTTTAGAAAAACCCAAAAATGGAGGGTAGTTTTGAAAAAAGAATAATTTCCATCTTTTTTATTTACTTATACTCATATTCGTACCAAGTTTCAAGTTTATAAACCCAAGGAATAAGATTTTTCATAGAAACGTTTTCACCCCTTTTCACCCCCTTAGAGGTAGATTTTTGCAAAATCCTTTCTTAATGTTCACATTGTTCACCTACATAATAAATTGCAACTACCATCAAAAATTCAGAGTTCTACGTTTAGTGGTTTAATATCCTCCCTTTAAAACTTGAATACCCCTTTTCACCAACTTGGGGGGTGATTTTCGAAAAATCCAAAAACACGTGTTTCATTAATTCTTATCTAGTATATAAATACTGATTTTCAAATTTATTGGCTCACGCGTTATGATTTTCCCATACAAACTTTAACATCGTCTAGATTACCAACGGAGAGTAGTTTTAAAAAAATTGTGGTGCCAATCTTATTTATTTACTGGTGTTCTTATTCGTGCTAAGTTTCAAGTTTATAAGCCCAAAGAATAATATTTTTCATACAAAAGTTTTCACCCCTTTTCACCCCCTTAGAGGAGGATTTTCGCAAAATCCCGTCTTATTGCCAATCTACATGGTAGACTGCAAATGCTGTCCAAAATTCAAGTTTCTGCGTTTAGCGGTTTCGGCTGCAGTCGAGTCAAAAGAAAAACCCCTGTTCTTTTGTATTAGACTATTTTAACTAACTTCAAAAAAAGGAGGAGGTTTTAAATTCGTCGTAATCTTTTTTCTTATGTATTTTCCCTGATTTCTCAAAGACTCCTGAACCGATTTTGAAAATTCTTCTTTTTAAAATTAAATTCAGCGAATCAGTTTAGTTAGTTCGCATAAGTATTTTGATGGGCAACTACGGAACCCTACACTGTGCGTGGCCCGACACGCACTTGGCCGGTTTTTATTATGAATAAGTACCTACTTAAATATTACTTTAATGAGTTAAGTATTAAATTACATGTTAGTTTTAATTTAAGCGAATATGTGTTAAACAGCAACTAAATGAAGCCAAATACGTAACAATCATCATGAATTCATTGACATAAAGTTGTGATCTCATCTTTAAAAAAGTTGTAATCAAATAATCTGAAATCATAATCTTTGTAATTTAACTGGTTATAAGTTTTTCAAGTGCTCTACCACTGTATAGAACATTCCGGTCAAAATACTCCACTAATGAGGAGACACACGATAACGCGTAAGGTCGTAACGTGTACCACGTAAGTACCACTATCCAGCCGTCAAAAATAAAAGGTATACGTGTGTAAGTTTATTTCATAGAACAAGCCATTATCTAATTAGTAGCCTATTTCATACAAAGCAAGTAGGTATAACTAAATGTTCACATCCACTATTAATTATAATAATCTAGCTATAAGAAAATGTAACTCAATAATAAAGTTGACTGTAGATTACACAGGCGTTCTATTATTGAGTTAGATATTAATAAGATCATAAAATTAGAAAAGATATTACGTAGATTTAATTAATAAAAACATTATTAATACAAAATTATACTCTCTAGAATATTTAATATGTGTATGAAGTAGCACATAGTGATCCGTCTACGTCGTTTGGTATTATGTATTAGTCAATATTGCACCAATTAATAGTCAATATTAATTTCTAGCACCCCATATTCTGTGTGTAGTTAGTAAGTAGAATAATCAGTTTGTCGCAAGTATTAAATTAAGATTAATAATTTATTATTGCATTGATATTAGGCGAAAGATAGAATAGATAAATTAGAAAATTTATATTATATTGAAAGTATAAAAAAATGGATGTGAACAAGTAAAAGAGATAACTCGTATTTGAGAATTAGGAGGCACATCGAAGCAGATTTTTGCATTTAAATAAATTTTCACAGACATGAAATAGTTCAGTAACAACAAAATTTGAATAAACACCGCTATAGTCTGTTAGAACGTTAGTTCTTGAGCCAACAGACTCAGCGGTATTTATAATAACACAACATTATCAACATCTGATGGAATTTTTTCATAAATTCAAAGAAATAAAATACCTGCTTTGATGTTAATCTCATTTAAGACTTATCGTATTCAGATTACAATATATATAGGTAGTTTAGTAATTACAGCCAAAAGTTATTTTCAGCCAATTTGCAATCTGTAGGTCCCTACTTATTGGACCACATGAAAAAAAAATACATGTTATTAAAAAATATTACCAGATCATATTATTATTTTATTGTAATTGACGTAGAATAATTATGTATTCAGAGCTATTACACCCAATCCACAGACAAGGTCAAATTTTGTCAATAATAACAGAAGAGCCTGTTCGTGTTAAATTTACGTAAAAATACTTTATTGACCTTCCCAATTTGGAAAGATAAATTGGTGAAGTTTATTTTTAGCTTAACAAGTTATAATTACCTACCCTGCTTACTTATGCATTTAGAGAATACCACTTGACTGCAAAAAAATAAAAACCAATTATTTAAAAGCCTACAACACTTCATCATTTGCATTACAACTGGAAAATCTTCGGAATTTAAATGATTATAGATTATGTCAATGAATTTAAGGATGACGTAGTAGGTAGTTGTTTTAAAGTTGCATATCATAAAATACTTATGTTACCCACCGAATGTTACAGAATACGATCTGCCAGAAAGTAGTTACTGGTAGCCGTTATCGAATTAGACTTAAAACATCAAATAACACCCCAAGACTACTCGGCATTTACTGAATTATGATGTTTTATGAATTCGTGTTTTATTATTTCACTTAAACATGATTAATTAGAACGGAAAATAATTATCTTTAAAAATTAATCTAATTGCACTAAAATTTGCCTGTTTCGTATGAGCACAGCAATTTATTGTGATATTTTAAATACTTATAGGTTAAGATGCAAATCAAGATCTCGGGAATAGACTATGTACCTATCAATGTGATTAATATTAATTTAAAATATATGTACTAATTACTAACGTATGATACCTTTGTCAGAATTATGTTGATCTGTATTAAATACAGGCGCCTCATGGTAAGATACAGTTTACGCTTCGCACATTGTATGGATACCTTATTTAATGTATGTCTTTTAGGTAAAGTTACCATGCAATTAATCAAACCTAATGTTGTTTCCAAAAAAAAAATGGCTCATATGTTTGTTCCAATGGCCCTGTTCATTTAGAAAGTTTTGCAATTTTGGTCAATTTTATGAATATATACCTACCTGTATGTGTACGTAGAATAATGAAGATGCTAATCGTTGTCCAGTCCATTGTCTAAGTAGTGAGCGGAGGCGGTGCTGCCTAGCGCGGTGCGACCGCGGCGCTAGCGTGGCGGGCCGCTCCTCGCTGTCACTGTGACCGCTCATGTGTCTGAGTAGTGAGCGGGAGCGGTGCTGCATAGCGCTGCGCGAGCGTGGTGCGATCGCGGCGCTAGCGTGGCGGGTCGCTCCTCGCTGTCACTGTGACCGCTCATGTGTCTGAGTAGTGAGCGGGAGCGGTGCTGCATAGCGCTGCGCGAGCGTGGTGCGATCGCGGCGCTAGCGTGGCGGGCCGCTCCTCGCTGTCACTGTGACCGCTCATGTGTCTGAGTAGTGAGCGGGAGCGGTGCTGCATAGCGCTGCGCGAGCGTGGTGCGACCGCGGCGCTAGAGTGGCGGGCCGCTCCTCGCTGTCACTGTGACCGCTCATGTGTCTGAGTAGTGAGCGGGAGCGGTGCTGCATAGCGCTGCGCGAGCGTGGTGCGACCGCGGCGCTAGAGTGGCGGGCCGCTCCTCGCTGTCACTGTGACCGCTCATGTGTCTGAGTAGTGAGCGGGAGCGGTGCTGCATAGCGCTGCGCGAGCGTGGTGCGACCGCGGCGCTAGCGTGGCGGGCCGCTCCTCGCTGTCACTGTGACCGCTCATGTGTCTGAGTAGTGAGCGGGAGCGGTGCTGCCTAGCGCTGCGCGAGCGTAGTGCGACCGCGGCGCTAGCGTGGCGGGCCGCTCCAAGCTGTCACTGTGACCGCTCATATGTCTTCGCCATCCTACTTCGTCGCACCCCTCACTACCTATTTATTATATTTATATCTAGTGATTGTTCCAATATATGTAAGCACGTATTATGAGCACGACTTGTCAAGTAAATATACTAAACGCCTACTTATAACTAACATTTACAAATCGTTTCTAGACACTTTTATACGACTCGCAGTATCCTGCGACTGAAAACCGTACTTCTACTATTTTTTGGAAATGAAAGAAGGATGCTCATTAAATCTTCCGAACTCAGTTCAAATTAGATATTATTGTAATATCTATTTCTCATAACGTACTTATACCTACGTAAAATATCTCTACAACTCAAATGGGGAAAAGTACTTCGACGATATTTACTGTTGAAGAACAATATTTTTAGATGTCACACTTGTAGTGGATAAATATTACACTAAAAACTCTTAATTTGGTCAATTAAATATTTCACATAAAACATTTTCATATAAATTTTGCTGCGTTAACCTTCGTCTTTCTCATAGATGAACAAAACCATAATTTTATTAGCCGTTCTTCTTGAGGAAATTATAGTTTAAAAATACAACTATTTTTGTAGATACATATTTGATTGATTACCACTAGATAGAGATTAACATATGTATATTTTCTCATGGAGTTGTGTTTGCCAAAAGACAAACAATTAACTATCTCTGACCGCACAAACCGGATCCTTGAAACTTTGTTGACTCACGATTTACTGGAGACTGCAATACACTGTCGGACTGTGTCGCACCAAGTGACGGCCGCGAGGCACACGACACTCGAGCTCCGGCCGCACAGACCGTTGTCATCGCATAGCTTGTATGGAAAATGGAATAGCCTCCGAGAGAATACTCTAACGCGTAACGATCACCAACTTAACGACTTGTATGAACGACTTCACACATTCCACAAAGATTATGCTTCATATCATAATCTTGATGATCTTTTCCACCTTCGTTCTCTCTGAGAATATTCCTACTTTTTCAACCGTGTCATGGAGTTGCCCAGACATTTCGCAGGACATGTAAGCAACTCAAATGGCGATAATCTTATAACGACTACGCTATTTTGTAGGCGTAATATACTTTTGGACTATTTATTATGTATTGTTAATTACTATGTATGTTGTATTAAGAAAAAAAAATGAAAAACAAAAATAAATGTTAATAAATGCCTCAGCCAGATAATACAAATGTTTTATTTCGGGGATACTTTTCTATATACTTGCATGTTCAAGGTGGTCGTAGCAGATTAATCTATAGAAGAAAAAAAATCATAGGTATAAAGTATAACGTGACAACATGTTGACTTTTTTGTCGTTTTTTAGTATACCGTACCAAATTTCCCAAAATATGCATATTTTCAGCCATTCCATATAAACGGTTTCAAAAAATGTAAGACTTTTTGTCTTACATTTTTTGAAACCGTTTATATGGTAAGCGTAGCAAGGTCTACGAAACATCTCTAGCTGCGTAGGCTCAGGTAGGTACCCGACGGGGTGGTACGAGTATGCACTGACTATTTCAAAGAGCTTGCCTACCTTGTCGAACAACACGAAGAGCCGATGGTGTAATGATACAGGGTGTGATATTTTTCCCAAAATCAGATGGTTCAAATTCTGGCCAGGATTATTGATTTTTCGAAAATCCAATGACGCAGATTTCGTTTTCGTTAAAACCGACCTCGAGACTCATTTCAATAGTTTTTCAATAGTCCTCGTAGTTTTTAAAGATATCCACGCCCAGTTGAAAAATTCACCCTGTATACTGAAGGCAGAGTTCAGATGGTACCCTGGCTTCAGTAGACTGGTTCCCTCGTCTTCCTACGAAGCGGACACCCCTCTACAAGTTGAGCGTTTTTTTAAACCTGTTTTTGAAGGCAGTCTCCAAATGGGATTATGGCAATTTAATCTAGTATTTTTCAATTTCAACTGCTAAGATTTAGGCGTGTTTTTTTTCAAAAATGACCTAGTTCGACCCGGCTCCATCATAACGTGGTGAAACCATAAAGACTGTCAACGTAAGACTAACGTTTATATCGATTTTCACTGCTGGTCCGTTCAAGTAGGCAAACGCTCAGTTGGCTGAAAAAAAGTTGGGGATCCTTACAAAGGTGAGGCGATACTTCACCCCTGAACAAACTGAGCTAAAGCACAGTTCAGTCACGATATACCTAGTTTAATGTCTTTGAGACACGTCACATGGAGCACTGCTCTCACCTTTGAAACGAATCTGCCAAATACCAAATTGATACTCTTGAGCCAATTGATAAACGGGCCAAGGGGCATAAAGGGCACGTTGCACTGGTGGACTGCTGCTTGGCTTGCCAACCTGTCGGTTTTTTATCAATTACATTTGAAGGAGTGGAACTTCACAATTTGATTCCGTCTAGCTCTTCCTAACATCAAGCAACAAAACATACAGCTAACGAGTGGAGTTCCATGTCAGTGTCCATGTTTCCTAATAACCTTGAAATCTTGAAGTCAAGCAAGATACAAGAGTGAATATTTTTTTTTAGCGTGGTAAATAAAATCTTCAAATGGGTTCTCCCACCCCGGGCAGGGCAGAATACAGTCGGATTGTGAAAATCTTCCTTTTTCTGGAATTGGTCAGGTAAAAACGGAGTTTAAAACATTGTCTGCCTATATTTATAGAGAAAAATACACATTTCGTAATACTATAATATATAATAATAATAATCAGTTTATTTCAGGTATTAACCCAGCAAGTACATCAATGCACACAATAAAAATAACATAAAAATCTTCAAAACATAAAAACAAAGTTAAGTCAGTATTGAAATTAAAATTAAAATGGGGAACAAAATTAACATAGAGCGAACATAAGAACACAATTGGAATCAAAAGTTAAAACTATAAAATAAACAATAACAAAAATAAATAAAAATAACAATCAGAAGTTAAAACACGAGATCAAAACATTTGAGATCAAACAAATAAAAAGCAAATCTCACAACATAAGGTTCACTATTCCGGTCTTAACAGGTACACGCAATTAAATACTTCAGTAACTAAGAGATTTTCACATGCACACAGTCGAGTTTGGAAAGACGCCCAGAGTCTCCTCATCAGCCCGTAAAAATCAGCAACTCTGCTGTCAACAAACATGCCAGTCGCACTACACCGCCAGGGTAACTTTAGAATAGCTCTAAAGGCGTTATTATATTGTACACGAAGAGTGTTGTAAGCAAACTTCGTGTACCTGTACCAGAGTTGACTTGTGTAGAACGACTGACAGTAAGCCGTAAACAGAGTCACTTTGACTTGGTTAGAACAGTAAGAAAAGCGTCTAGCCAACATATTACTTCGACATGCAATACTGCGCCTCTGTCGTTCCAGATCAGCATCGTCTGATAAATCATCCCTAATTATGTGACCAAGATATTTAAATTTGTTAACAATGTTCAGGGCAGTTCCACACAAGTTAATCGGTAAGATTTATCAGTACCTTTACCACATCTGAATATCATAACCTCCGATTTTTTGACGTTGTAGGTGAGATAATGTTCCGCAGCATATTTTTCACAAATCGCAACAAGTCTCCTTAACCCATTGTCTGAGGGACTGAGCAGAACCATGTCGTCCGCATAACTGAGATTATTCACAGAAACATCACCGATACGACAACCGACACGGGTTCTGCTCAGTTCCTCAATCAACTGGTTAGTATACATATTAAATAAAATCGGTGAAGTGAGACCACCCTGCCTCACGCCACACGTCAATCTATACGTATCCGAGAGGGCATTATTCCATTTAACCTGATTACATTGATTTGCATACCAATATTCCAGAAGGTCTACAATTCTTGATGGCACTTTACAATCTGGATTTCTTAATTTATCCCATAGTAAACTGTAATTGATACTATCAAACGCGCGGCTAAGATCTAGGAAGCACGCATATACACTCGTGTTTCTTTGTAGGTATTTATATACTGTATTCTTTAGGGTAAATATAGCCAAATCAGTCGACATGCCCCTTCGGAAACCAAATTGTGCATTATTTATAGGGGAATTATTTTCACTTAGATGAGAAATAATTAGGCGTTCAAAAATCTTAGAAAATACTAGCTGTGCCCGCGACTTCGTTCGCGTGGATGTCGGAATTCAACAATGTTTTCTTAGTGCGAAGCGCTTAATTTTCGCCTTGTTTTTTATAAATCATAATCGTTTTCATATAAACCCTATTATTATTAGAATTTATTACGATTTTTCAAGAATATTTGAGCTGTTTGTGATAAACGCCCTCTGTCGTTCAAAGCCCACCTAGCAGCGTTCAAAGCACCCATTGCATCCCGCTCCATCCCGCTCCATCCCGCTCCATTCCACTACATCCCACTCAATCCCACTCCATCCCACTTCATCCCTCTCCATCCCACTTTATCCCACTACATCCCACTCCATACCACTCTATCCCACTCCATTCCACTCCATCTCACTTCATCCCACTACATCCCACTCCATACCACTCCATCCCACTCCATCCCACTCCATCCCACTCCATCCCACTCCATCCCACTCCATCCCACTCCATCCCACTCCATCCCACTTTATCCCACTACATCCCACTCCATACCACTCCATCCCACTCCATCCCACTTTATCCCACTACATCCCACTCCATACCACTCCATCCCACTCCGTCCCACTCGATCCCACTCCATCCCGCTCCATCCCGCTCCATCCCGCTACATCCCACTACATCCTACTCCATCCCATTCCATCCCACTCCATCCCGCTCAATCCTTCTCCATCCCGCTCCATCCCGCTCCATCCCGCTCCATCCCACTACATCCCAATCCATCCCACTCCATCCCGCTCCATCCCGCTCCATCCCGCTCCATCCCGCTCCATCCCACTACATCCCACTCCGATACTCTCTATCCCACTTCATCCCACTCCATCCCACTCAGTCCCACTCCATCCCGGTACATCCCACTTTATCCCACTCCATCCCGCTTCATCCCGCTCCATCCCGCTCCATCCCACTCCATGCCGCTCCATTCCGACCCATCCCGCTCCATCCCACTACATCCCACTCCATCACACACTATCCCACTTCATCCCACTCCATCCCACTCAGTCCCACTTCATCCCGCTCCATCCCACTTTATCCCACTCCATCCCGCTCCATCCCGCCCCATCCCGCTCCATCCCACTACATCCCACTCCATCACACACTATCCCACTTCATCCCACTCCATCCCACTCAGTCCCACTCCATCCCGCTCCATCCCACTTTATCCCACTCTATCTCAATTTATCCCACAACATCCCACTCCACTCCAGTCCACACCATATTTGAATATGTAGTTTTTCTATTCCGAGCTAGATCGCGCTACTGAACTGCGCGTTCGGTGCAAACTGACCGTAATTTTACTTCTGGTACACTTTGAATTCAAATATCTTTTGATAGGCTGATCCGATTTCAATGAAACAAAAACTAAATGTTACTTCAAGTTACGGTCAGTCGTTGTGTATTAAAGTTATCTACATAACTTTCGTACATTTTACGTGATGCCCGAACAAATAAACATACAAACAGACAAAAATTCTAAAAATGCTGGAAATGGGTTCTATTGGTTGTCCTTTATAACCCTGGCTATATTTTTTGAGTTTTTTTTGAATGTACAAAAATTACTTTTCTACAGTTTTATTATATGTAGTACTAGCTGTGCCCGCGACTTCGTCTGCGTGGATGTCGGAATTTAAAAATGTTTTCTTAGTGCGAAGCGCTTAATTTTCGCCTTGTTTTTTATAAATGATAATCGTTTTCATATAAACCCTATTATTATTAGAATTTATTTAGATTTTTCAAGAATATTTGAGCTGTTTGTGATAAACGCCCTCTGTTGTTCAAAGCCCACCTAGCAGCGTTCAAAGCACCCATTGCATCCCCCTCTATCCCGCTCCATCCCGCTCCATCCCACTCCATCCCACTTTATCCCACTACATCCCACTCCATACCATTCCATCCAACTCCATCCCACTTCACCCCACTCCATCCCACTTTATCCCACTACATCCCACTCCATACCACTCCATCCCACTTTATCCCACTACATCCCACTCCATACCACTTTATCCCACTACATCCCACTCCATCCCACTCCATCCCACTCCATCCCACTCCATCCCACTTTATCCCACTCCATCCCACTTTATCCCACTACATCCCACTCCATACCACTTCATCCCACTCCATACCACTCCATCCCACTCCATCCCACTTTATCCCACTACATCCCACTCCATCCCACTCGACCCCAGTCCATCCCACTCCATCCCGCTCCATCCCGCTCTATCCCGCTCCATCCCGCTACATCCCACTACATCCCACTCCATTCCAATCCATCCCACTCCATCCCGCTCCATCCCGCTCCATCCCGCTCCATCGCGCTCCATCCCACTACATCCCAATCCATGCCACTCCATCCCGCCCCATCCCGCTCCATCCCACTACATCCCACTCCATCCCACTCAGTCCCACTCCATCCCGCTCCATCCCACTTTATCCCACTCCATCCCAATTTATCCCACAACATCCCACTCCAAACCACTCCACTCCAGTCCACACCATTATATTTGAATATGTAGATTTCCTATTCCAAGCTAGATCGTGCTACTGAACTGCGCGTTCGGTGTAAACTGACCGTAATTTTACTTCTGGTACACTTTGAATTCAAATATCTTTTGATAGACTGATCCGATTTCAATGAAACAAAAACTAAATGTTACTTCAAGTTACGGTCAGTCGTTGTGTATTAAAGTTATCTACATAACTTTCGTACATTTTACGTGATGCCCGAACAAATAAACATACAAACAGACAAACAGACAAAAATTCTAAAAATGCTAGAAATGGGTTCTATTGGTTGTCCTTTAACACCCTGGCTATATTTTTTGAGTTTTTTCTTAATGTACAAAAAATATTTTTCTACAGTTTTATTATATGTATAGATTATGACATCCCACGTAGTTACATCTACACCGATATTTTTTAGCGCACACAAACAGTCAGTGGTAGTGTCCATTAAAACTTTCAAGGCATTTCCAGACTCATTATTTATGTTTCTTTGACTAAGGAATGTTTTTAAAATAGAATTGCACAAAAACCTTTTATTATTATACCTTTCATTAAGTAAATCCCAACATCTATTATAATTTGAATCGCAAATAGGTATCTGTCTTAAAAGCTGTTCGGCTTCACCTGAGAGATATCCTTTTAGATAATGCATTTTTTGTACGTTATCCAATTGAGTGTTTGTATGCACCAACGACATAAACATACCTCTAAACGTTACCCATTCGGCATACGACCCGCTAAATGTAGGAATAACAATTCGTGGCAATTTAACTGTTGTTGACTTATCACAACTTTTTATATTCGACGGATTTTCAACTTTATTGAATGACATTAGAACCGTTTTCAGCTCTGTTTTTAACTCAATATATAATTCTTCTACAATTTCATACTGATCCCCTTGAATGTAATCTATTTCTTTCCCTTTAGCCAGTTTTACAATTTCCATATGATTTTCGTCAAATTGACTCCATAACTTATCTAAATTTTCTATTCTTATTTCAACATACTGCGCGGTTATTCTCTCTTTAGGAGACTTTTTGTAATTCTTTTTAGCCTTTAAAATATGATTGTAAATGTAATTTTGTACATTAATAAGTGCCTCCATGTTAAACAACCAATAAACTTAACCGAATGAGATATTAATCTTATTTGAAATTATGAGCTGCAAACTATTAAAAACAACTTATCACTATTAACTTTAGAAACACTTTACGTCTGTATTGCAACAATCATAAACTAACTAACAAAGACGCAAGTTTTACACAAGACTAAAATTTTACAAATTTTACACTTTCAAATTCTAGGTAAAATCGGGCATAGGTTCCCCGTCTCAACCAAATATGCTTAAAATTAGACTATCTCTAAATTAACACAACAAATTATTTTACAAGTTAATATCTTCAAATAAATAAAGTTGAAATTTGCTTAGCAATAACACAAGTCTTTCAGCACAATAATATTCGCAAGGAAATCTTCAAGTTTAAATTCAGGCACTTAGAAAAATATCCGTCGTTCACTTTGGCCTCGGCACACGATATATTAATAGAAAAGTCACTCACAGTTTGTTCTTGATTGTTACGATACCTCCAATGATGATGATGAAGCCCAGTCCAACTGTCTTCAAACCTGCACGCCTCCTCCGATCACCCTTGCTGACACCTGACGATGGCACCTGACACCGTCTGCAGTCCCGCTAGCTGCGATGACGTCACTCGCCAACGCCGCCACTTGCGATGACTGCTGCTGCTGCAGTACTGCTACTGCTGTGACCTTAGCACACATGTCGGCTGTCATATTGATGGAGTCTGCCTTAATAATATTAGTTATGCGGACGACATGGTGCTGCTGAGTGCTTCTGTAGGTGGACTGTCACAGCTGCTGGAGATTTGTGTAAAGTATGCTGAGCGACACGGGTTAGTGTATAACGTTAAAAAGAGTGAGTGGATGGTCTTTCAGACTCGGGGAAGGTCCATAAGTCAAACACCTCAAGTTAGACTGAATGTTCACCCCATTAGCAGGGTAGAACAGTTTAAATATCTTGGACACTTACTAACCCCGGATCTGAAGGACGATAGGGACATTGAAAGGGAGCGTAGAGCGTTGTCTGTTCGTGCGAATATGATAGCGCGCAGATTTGCTCGCTGTTCGAGGGACGTCAAGATCACCCTGTTCAGGGCATTTTGCACGTCCTTCTACACGAGCGGTCTGTGGGTAAGTTATACGCAAAAGCAGTATAACGCTCTACGCATTCAATACAATAATGCATTCAGGGTGCTTTTGGGGCTGTCTCGCTTCTGTAGCGCGTCAGGGATGTTAGCAGAAGCGCGCGTGGATTGTTTTCACACTACCATGCGCAAGCGGTGCACATCCCTGGTGCGCAGGGTGCGGGTCAGCCCGAACAGTATCCTGAAGGCCTTCGCCCAGCGCTTCGACTGCCAGTACGTGTATCACTGTGACATGGTACACGTACGGGCTAATGTGGAAATATTGTTTTAGTTATTTTGATTTGTATATTGTATTGTATTGTATTCTGTCTATTATTCTGAGTAATGTCAATAATTGAGTTGTAACTGGTCCTTGTTGGCTTAAAATAAAATAAATTATTATTATTAGCTGTTTACGGCAAGCGATCCACTTGCCCAGCCAAGACTGGTTACCAAAAAACTCCGGAACTGACTAAGTCCGGCTACGAAGGACCAATGTTTTAGAGATGGGTAACTCAGGAGAGATAGATAAAATTGATATGTATCATTCCGTTTCACTCACTCACTCTTTGTATCAGTTCAAATCCGAATGTATCAGTGTATCCAAGTGTATCTTTTGCAACTCGTTCAATCGTCGTCCTTTTGTATCTGTATCGCACACACAAGCATGAACGGCTAGCGACACGGTGTCTCTTCGTTCGGAGAGTCCCGACTTCTCTTTCGCACCCCCTATTTAGAATGTTCTGTCGCACTCTCTCCATAGCGACGAGAGTATGTGGCTGACCATTATAAACTGATATACGTGAGTAAAAAAGGATAAATAACTCTGTTACTGGTGCGTAGGGTTTAAAGTCGTAAAGCGGTACGTGAACATTGCAAATATTATACTGGTTTCCTTTTTAAAGCACTTTGCTTAAAGTTTTAGTAAACAATACAAACTAATTACAGTCTTAAAGTTATTGCTATTAGGATCAAGATAGAAAAAAAAGAAAAAATAATATTTGCGATTAACAAAATAAATATTCAATATTTTTTTAGTTAAAGCTCGACCTGCGTCATCAATGTTATTGTTATCATACGGGTTCGGAAGTCGGAAGTAATTTGATAGTTATTGTTTTGTTTTCGTTGCATCGACAATCAGTGTAAACAATTTTACAAATAAATAAAAACAATACCTACCTATGTCGACTCCGTACTAAAAATCAAATTTCTTTGAGATCAATCATAAAATACGAGTAAATACATAAAAAAGTACGAAATAAGTAGTACCTACAATAAATCATAACAGAAAGATACGTAAGAGCAAGCAGTGAAGCAGCTATGGGCACAGCACGTGCATCTATCTTTCTATCTATGCTCTTACTGATTCATTGGATTGAATTGATCAATTGATCAATTGAGCGAAGCGAACCACGCTGAACAGTGTATCAGTGCAACGTCGTCGCTTCGTTTCGTGCGCTGATACAAATGATACAAAGATACAAATGAGTGATACATATCCCAGTGATCGAAAGATACATTTCAATCTTTTCTTTTCAGTGATACATATTGCCCATGTCTACAATGTTTGGTTCCAACACAGCCTTTAACTCTGCCTGCAGTACTCCGAAAATAGCAAGGATGAGGATATCAAGATAAACAACTCGATATGTTGATAAGAATTGCGTGTATTGGAGCTTAACATAAAAAAAAATACAATATTCGGACCCAACCAAATCATCTTCGCACCTTAACATCGCGATTCAGAAATTGCACTTAACCTAACAACGCCATCTATTGGCATAAAAGTAAACAAATTGCGATGAACATATAACCGGTGGCGCGCCCGAGTACCTACTTTCTGTAACACTATAATAATAATATTGTCCCCAAAATACTGTATCATGGACACACTATTAGAAAGAAACAGATTCCCAGTCTGTATGCCTTTCATTCGTTTCAAGGTCACCGATTTGGGATCGTTTTTCTAGTAAGAATCCCTAAGTCCCGTATCTCTATGGCTATTGCGCAAGTCTGCCAATGCCGCGTCCACACCGGCCGATGCAATGGGCGGGATGGGCCCACAACTGCGATAGACACTGGAACTGCGGAAAAAAAGATGCTACTCCCACTAGACTAATGCCGGCCATACACGGTACCAGTGTACTTGTGCAAACCTAGACTCGCACAAAGACAGGACAGTGACTATGTAAAAAAGTGTAAGTATCATCTTCCCACACACGTTACAGAAAACTTCCGCAAGTCTGGATTTGCGCAAGTTATGTTAAAACCGTACCTTTTCAGAAAGCCCACCGTACTTTTTTGAGAAATCAAACTGGCAACATTGATGTAATGTTACCAGCATGAAAATGAAAGGGGGAGAAAGGAAAGCAACACTTTTTTTTTAGTCTGTCTCTCTCTACTTAGTCTGTGGTCTGTCTTTACTCTTTGTTAGTCTTGGGCATTCTAGTTCACTACTGAGAGCGCTCAATCTAGTTCGGCTCTCTTAAACGAACTAGTTCGTTCTTCTAGTTCGTTAGTTCCTAGCTCGTAATAGAGACAGACCGATCAAGAGCGATCAAATCGTTCGCTCGCAAAGAGAAGTCAGATTTAGTTTGTCTTTGTTCGCTCGTTTTAATACGGTTCCTGCTGCATGCGACAATTTGTGTAAAATGTACGAAACGGAATGCGCGCATGATCGGTGAGCGAACGGGAGTATTATAGAGTAGTGCTGTCCCGCTCCCGTGCAACGATCATAGATCAGTCGATCTCTTTCATTCTGTCCGAACTACTGAACTAGGGAGCGGAAAATGTGGGAGCTAGATCACTAGTTCATCTGTGGGAGCAGTTCTTTCGAACTAGTTCGTTCGCGAACTACACAAGACTACTCTTTGTTGTGGTCTTTGTCAAACAGTGAAAAATAAATGTCTTTGTTTTCGTTTGTTGAAATTCATCGCGAAACGTTGCTTTGTTTGTTGTGAAATGTGAAGTATTAGTTTTTTGGGAAAGAACCTTACAATTTATCAGTCTCGCCGTTAATTATAAAGATAACAATGTCGGCTAGTGATACTCAGAAACCTGAAACTTCAAAGGACAATATATCTAGCAATTCAATCGATGAGGGTTTGCCGAGAGAACTGAGTCAGCTAAGTCTTTCAAGTGCTGCAAGCCAAGATGAGTTCTTTTGTGACACAGGACACTCGGGGGCAGCTTTGAAAAATATATTCGGCTATTATCAATCTCAGAAATTATGTGACGTCGCACTTATTGCAGGAGGATGCAGGTTTGTTTATTTACATTTTTGTATGGCAGGTGAAAAATAAAACACTAGGTTGTCTATTGATTTGCTCTAGATAATTTAATAATACCTCATTTCCCACATTTTGTTTTTTTTTGAGTAGGTGCCGTTGGTTTTATTATTTTAACATTATGACTAATCTTTCGTCACTATGGGAATCCTTCGTTGAATTAAACACTTCTTGATTATTATTTGTTATTCATATTTACTTTCACTGCGTATACATAATAGTTCTTTATAAAAATAAAGACACATTTATAAAAAACATAATAAAATATCACTCAACCCAATGATATTATAAAGAAAGATACGCCATGTTCATACTAAATGGCGTTCAGATATCGTTGCGTTGTTATTATAAGTACCAACTTAATAAAACTTACAGTAATTTAAAACTACGACAGCGATAGATAATACGGAACGTATAAGATAGAAAGAGATAGCTAGTTTTAGTGTGTTGCGCTTGAAGTACAGGCCACAAAATGACAGAACACTAGAGTATCAAAGAGTTTGTCCATTTTCACAGAAGAGACATTGAATGTAATAATAGGAGGTGTGCGCTTGGTATAGTAGATTGTTATACAAGGGTGGAAAGGAATCAATTCCCATACGAGGTATTTAGACGCACGAGCGAAGCGAGGGCGGCTATAGTCCGAGTGGGAATTGATGACTTTCACCCCGTGTTAAACACTCTACTTTTCATTTCAAATATAAGGAAAGTAAAAAATAGTAGTTTTTCTATATTTATTGATAGTAATAACACGAGCAGTACCTATTTAATAGTCTTTTTTAATTTAAATTTCAAATATGGAACACACCGCCCGCGTCACCGCCGCGGGCCATCCCACTATAATATGTTTTTTTTTTTAATTCACATTGGCCGTATACACTCACAAGACCGCAGCATTTTTTTTAATCGATATTTTTCTTAATTATTAAAAAAAAAAGTATAGCCGACTAACAACTAATTTTAGTTCTATTTTTAAAATTCATTCCCGCCCTAGGGAGGGAAGCAATTACTATGAGTCTTTCCCGCCCAAGGGAGGGAAGCATCGTTTTCGACCCGCTGCTCTGATCAAACAAACACTACTTTCCGAGTATGAGAAATGAAAAAATTATTTATTATTTTTATGTCGATTACCAATGTACAGCTACTAAGTACTGCGAAGGAAATTTTATTTTTTTACAATATTAATATTATATTTAAGATACTATCGAATATTTGTATCAAACTGAAGACAATTTATTTATATTTATAGTTTAATCGAATACGTAATAGCTGTTAGTAACATTGGCGACTTTCATAAAAATGAAATAAATGTGTAGGATTTTGAGTAATTAATAATATACTTCAACACAAGCGCCTGTGATGATGAATGATGTTTTAAATAAAACAACAAACATTTTGAATTCTATTTATTACAAGGAAAACAAAGATTTTTGTATTTACGACTGACGTCTTAATAAGGTGTTCCTATGGTTCATAATGTTATTACTTAGTCCGTATAAAAAATAAACACTAAATAATATTATTTTAACAAAAAATATGTGGGCGCCCTCTGCTCCATCTAGGGGACATAGGATCTTAAGTCAAGTATGAGAAAATATGTTTTATCTAGGTACATTACTACATACATTCCAACTTTACTAATAAAATATGTAACAGCCCGCTATAACTAACCTCATTCTATAAAACTTTAATCATAAAAAATTGAAAACGCAACGCTATAATTGTGCCTAACATTTCGCTTCTGTTTAATTAATCTATGACCCGACTTATGACGGATGCTATTTGTCTCTGTCACGCAGCAGATTGCCATCCTATTATCTATCCTTTTCGAACCATTATGTCAGTAATATGAGATTTATTTGAAAATGAGGAATAACTCGTAAAATAAATAAAAATTTGATATATTTTATAAAGACTTACTTATGGTATGTCACTCCACAACTCTTATTTATCTTTGCACCATAGTTTTTGCACTTTCTAAACACACAACTTGGCATTTTTGTTACGCCGCGCACTCACGTTACCTCGCTCTCTGATGTAACCCGACTAAATCAAGAAGGCAACAATTGGGTTTCATTCGCCTCAACACTTTGTGCGTGCTAGTGCGATATCTACCTCTTTTTATTTATAATATCATTGACTCAACCATTTCGTACAATTTACTTCGATCACATCAAGAATATTTTTCTCACAGTGACAAAACACTTCTCTTTTTCAAATTCAAAATCAACGGAACACATCAAAATAAGAAACCATAGATTATGCTTGCCAGTAATAAACTTATAAAATTCCTTTCAAACCTAAACCTTCAACAGGTGCTGCTGAACAGTTTTTTTTTTTTTGCTTTATTAGATATTAATTGAGAGACTCAAAGAACAGATTAAGATTTATGGTTTTATTAATAAATTCTCTCAATTTAACCCTCATTTTATAATGAACCACTAAGATGACCAAAAATAACACCAAACAAAGGAATTGTTCATAAAGTAACAAAGTAAGTGACTTGGGGGAGAGTTTTGCCCAGCAGTGAGACAGTGAAGACGGGACAAAAAAAAAAGATTCGTCATGAATGTTTCGATCCAACAAATGGTGATTCTTTATTTAGCAAGTTTTGATTTTTCTCACTTAGTTTGGACCATTGTGCACAAAAACTATTATTTCTTATAGTCTATCTACTACAATTATTGCAGGTATGTAGTTATCATTAGAGGTATTATTTACTAACTTAATTAATAATTTCTTTATAACAGAATCCCAGCACACAAAATTCTCCTTGCATCTTGCAGTGAGTATTTTGCAGCTATGTTCACTGGCTCCCTGAAAGAGGCGCAGTCAAGTGAGATAACACTAGAGCGAGTTGACCCACAGGCACTTCAGGATCTTGTTCACTATTGTTACACTGGCACCATAGGCTAGTATCACGTTTTTGTCTTTCATATTTTGAAAGTGCTTCATGCACTGCAGTTCAATTTTTGTTTTGCCTCATTACCACAAAACAGCACAAAGCAATCAATTGTTGAAGTTGTGCTAAGCTATTATCCTATATCCATATAAACACTTATTTTTTTAGCTGCAGTACATAGGCACTATTACATTTAACATAATGTATAAAAATATATCTAATGCCGTGAACTGTTTGTTTAATTTGCAGAACTGAGAGAGGAAACAGTTGAAGTGCTCCTTTCAACATCAAGCTTGTTGCAGCTTAATTCTGTTACAAATGCTTGTTGTGCTTTTTTAAAAAAGCAGCTGGATCCTTGCAACTGTCTGGGAATAGCTTTGTTTGCTGAACAGCAGTCCTGTTTGGATTTACACAAAAGTGCTTTGAAATACACATACCAAAACTTCATGCAGGTTCTTAATATTTTACTGTTTTGCAAATTATGATTTGATTAGAAACCTTTTCTATTTTAACCATTATTTGCATTCTTATTATAAAAACGGAAAAATTATAATTTTAAATGCCTTATAAAATAAAACTCATCCATGTAATATTTCTACAAATATGTTTAGGTTGTGAAACACCAAGAATTCCTATCACTACAAGCAGACCAGATGGCCAACTTGTTAAAATCAGATGATCTCAATGTAGTCACAGAAGAGAATGTATTTGAAAGCCTAATGACGTGGGTGCAGCATGACAGTGCTAACAGGGAAAGTCATTTGCCCACTTTGCTGAAATTAATCAAGCTACCTCTACTTTCTTCCGAGGTAATGTCTAATTTTAATTCATTTTAAAATCTACCTGTGTTTCAACATTTATTTTATATTTAAACACACATAATGAGTCATGTACTGACATTTTGTGTGCCACAGGTAGGGTTGCCATCCATTCAGGTTTCACCTGATTTGTCAGGGGTTTCATTTGTAGTCTGGACATAAAAAAATATAATTAGAAAATAAATAAAAAGGTGATTATGACATTTTCGACTATTTTTCATTACACTGACTATGATCAAAAAAACCTGTTGACATGTCCAGGTTCTGGATTCTAAAATCCGGGGATTTCAAGCATTTATCCTGGTTTCCAAATTTTAGAGATGGTAACCCTAGCCCAGCCACAGGAAATGGAAGTCTGGGGCAGTACTATTATAACTTATATTCCTTTAAATACTATTGAACCACTAATTTCTTCCTTAGATGATGCTGAAATCAGTATTTTCATTGAAACATTACTGGATAGAATAGAAGTTCTGATGGAAAAGCCCTACCATGTAGTTCCTTCAACACAAAATGACAGTTTTAAACCTGGCATTACACTTTAAATAAAAGAACAAACAATTTGCTATTGCCAATACTGATTTACTAAATAAACATTAAAATGATAAACTTAGTAAATATGATGTTGTTTCAGTGATGCTCCAAAAATAAATAAAAAATCCTAGAAATTGAAAATTTTAGTTCAGCATCATTTAACGAAAAATTGCTCCTGAGCAGGCCAGATTTCACAGTAAGGTTTCAAAGGTAGTGGTAGCAAGAGTGACAGATATTTTAACTATTACTTTAAGTACCTAATTTGTTCTTAGAAGCCACTACAACACTGACAATTAAAGTAGCAGAAGTAATTTCTCTGCAATTGCAATTAGACTAAAAGGGACCCCTAACAACTGATACAGGGCTCATTCAGGTGTAACGCCTGACGCCGGGTGTGGCCATTATCGCGCCCCTGAGATTTTGTACCCTTTTTGTTTTTGAAGCTTAAGACAAAAAAAAAATGTGGACAACCGCTCTGCCGCGCTATCGATAAGAGCAGTAAGTATGATTTGCGTAGTTTTGAGTACTCGCCCCGCAAAGTTTTTGTTACAATTTTTGTTTTTCCAGACTTCTTTTTTTAAGTTATATTTATTCTGATGGTTGAAACGTGTAGCCCAAATAAAGCGCTTTTAAAATATACACTCAATAGAATTGTATTTATATTTGAATAGTTTTAAATGACAAAAATCCTTTTATATCTAGTGTTAGTTGAAGCAACTGAAATATCAATTGCATAGAATAACAACAGTAAGTACTAAGTTACTGCTGTTGTTATAAGCAACTCATACTAAGTTTAGGTTATCGCTTAGGAATAAAAACGGAGTCTTAGATAAAAACGCTTTCGTTTATTAATATTTCTTTACTTACGTATTATTATTATATTTAATAACAAGGTTCACTAGTTTCATTATTAGAGAACAATAAAATTTTAAGAAAATAAGCTATTATACAAAGGGGATAGTAGATTTTATAGTATGGAGGGTGGCCCTATCGGTCACTGGCCATTATATTTTTTTTTCTGAATCGCGCTGCACAACCAACGTTATATATTTAGATAGAGGTCACTTAGGGGAACAATAAATATAATATACATAATATTCTAAAGCGTCAGGTTACGGTTTAGGATCAGTTGCCGACTTATATCAGTGTACAACTTTAAAACCTGACGCTTTAGGATATTATCTACAATTACTTTTTGTTCGTCTAAGTATCCTCTATCTAAGTACATCATTTTCGTCGTGCACCGCGACAGTATTTAAACAGTTACACATCGACAGTATATACAGTTACTGCACATAAGTTAAGTAAGAGTAAAACCTAAATGATAGAGCTTTACTTAATAACACGGAGTAACTATACTTACTGTTGTTATGTTAAGGAAAATTTGTCATTTTTTGGACTTACTGCCTTTACCCTTAACGAAATTTACTGGTTCCCAATAAGCTATTAAAACAGGTGTCAGCACATCTGGTAGGGCTCATTGCGCTGATTCAGGATCAATATTTAACTCATTTTGTAAAAAATTTGACTTACTGCCAATATCGATAGCGCGGCAGCGCTGCTTGTGAAAGACACAGAACTAGTTGTAGTGGCCATGATTGGACAAGGCCTACCTTCTGTTGTAGACGTCAATCGGATGCATTATGATCCTACTCCTACTATAATCATAAATCAGATTAATTTCGTCGCGGTATTCTAGACACTTAGGGCGGCCACATACATCAGTTAGGGCACATACAAAACATCCACACACATTTGTATAATTCACTGTGTACGGATAGAAAACGGATCAGGATCCCTGATCAGGAAAACTGATGTATGTGGCCGGCCTTAAATTGAAGTCGTCGTGCTTCATTTCTGGTGGTCACTACAGTTGATTCTGGTTTCTCACAGCACAGTTGCTGTGGTTTGGGTGCATTGTGGCAGGTTTGTCCCAAAAAGAAAAAAAGGAAGATCTTTTATAATTCTAGTATCTATCATTAACATGTTATAATTTTTTTTTCAGTACTTAATTGATAAAGTGGAGCTAGCCTGTGGTAATGTGCCAGAGTGCCAGCCCCTTATCATGGAGGCTGTGAAATGGCACCTTTTGCCTGAACGACGCTCCCTTTTGTTCTCACACCGCACTCGACCCCGTACATCAACTATTGGACGACTTTTAGCTATTGGTGGCATGGATGGATACAAGGTATGAACTTTTTTTTTTTTATTGGTTTAATATCTGTTGTGATGAACGATAAATAATAAAAAAAATGTTTTAGGGTGCCAGTAATATGGAAATGTATGATCCCCGGACGAACACCTGGACCCCGTTTATGCGAATGGGAGCAAGGAGGCTACAGTTTGGCGTAGCTGTTCTGCAGAACAAACTGATTGTTGTTGGCGGCAGGGATGGACTTAAAACTTTAAATACGGTAATATTTTTACCCAACTACCTTGGAAAGATTATATTTTTTGCGCATTTTGTAAACTCCGTTACCTCATTACTCCCAGGACTAACTTCGATACTCAATGTATCATTATATTCACCTTTAAAACCCAAGTGTCCTTAAATATGTGGTTGAAAAAATTGTATTTTCTATTAATGCTTATTATTGAAATGGAAATAAAATTTTGGACGCAACTGTATTAGGTAATTAGCTACAGCTTGATATAAAAATGTAGAAAACCGGAAGTCGCCACTGTCTTCGCGCTACCAGCACTTTGAATGATTTTATTTTAATTTTTGTTCACTTATTACGTTAGTTTTATGGCACAATAATAAATCTAACAAACCTGCGTTCTTTGTTTACATCAAATGTCCAAGATTTTAAAACGTTGTCAGAAACAAAAAGATTAGTTCCGTTTCAATCCGTTCTGGCCAAGCTGTAATAGACTTATAAATGATGGATTTAATTTTAGGTGGAATGTTTCGACTTGACTTCTTTGAGCTGGAGTGTGTTGGCGCCGATGAACACCCATCGCCATGGACTTGGAGTAGCAGTTCTAGGTGACGGACCGAACTCCCCAGTGTATGCAGTCGGTGGACACGACGGATGGATCTACTTAGATTCTGTTGAGAGGTACTATATTATTTATAGAATAAATGAAATTGGTAATAAAATGTTCACAAACACAACCTAAACACCACTTTATAATTAGTTTTTCACCTCAAACGCACGCGGAAAGATTCTATTTGTGATTCGAAAACTGAGCGCTAAACTCTTCGGAAATTGGTTTCAAAATTCGAACACATCTTGCATTCAATTGTTTTCTAGACTGGCAGGCGAGCCGCCCCCACTACCCTCCTCCTCGCTGTGTGAGGTACAAAGTTGTGTGTTGCACTCGGTAGCAAAGTTATTCCGGATTCGTACCTTTATGGCAGCTCCACATTAGTGCCATGAATTCAAGCCGCGAATTCTCGCCGTCAATTCTCGGCACAATACCGACACTAATCGGGGAACAGGCGTGAACGCGCGTGAACCCCACGAAAACCATCCAAATTCTCGTTCACGGGGGTTCACGGCACGTCGGCACCAATAGAATAAGATTTGAGCTCCCGTGGAGCCGCCATTAAAAACTTCGCTACACTCAGGATTCAATATTTGAATACTCGGCGAGCACGCGCAGCTGTACGTCGATAGTCGGGATGTTCTATATGGGGTTGTGGTGTTGCAGATGGGACGCGTGCTCGCGCACGTGGACCACGGTGTCTCCGATGGCGGGCGCGCGCAGCACGTGCGGCGTGGCGGCGCTGCGCGGGCGGCTGTACGTCGATAGTCGGGATGTTCTATATGGGGTTGTGGTGTTGCAGATGGGACGCGTGCTCGCGCACGTGGACCACGGTGTTTCCGATGGCGGGCGCGCGCAGCACGTGCGGCGTGGCGGCGCTGCGCGGGGGCTGTACGTCGATAGTCGGGATGTTCTATATGGGGTTGTGGTGTTGCAGATGGGACGCGTGCTCGCGCACGTGGACCACGGTGTCTCCGATGGCGGGCGCGCGCAGCACGTGCGGCGTGGCGGCGCTGCGCGGGCGGCTGTACGTCGATAGTCGGGATGTTCTATATGGGGTTGTGGTGTTGCAGATGGGACGCGTGCTCGCGCACGTGGACCACGGTGTTTCCGATGGCAGGCGCGCGCAGCACGTGCGGCGTGGCGGCGCTGCGCGGGGGCTGTACGTCGATAGTCGGGATGTTCTATATGGGGTTGTGGTGTTGCAGATGGGACGCGTGCTCGCGCACGTGGACCACGGTGTCTCCGATGGCGGGCGCGCGCAGCACGTGCGGCGTGGCGGCGCTGCGCGGGCGGCTGTACGTCGATAGTCGGGATGTTCTATATGGGGTTGTGGTGTTGCAGATGGGACGCGTGCTCGCGCACGTGGACCACGGTGTCTCCGATGGCGGGCGCGCGCAGCACGTGCGGCGTGGCGGCGCTGCGCGGGCGGCTGTACGTCGATAGTCGGGATGTTCTATATGGGGTTGTGGTGTTGCAGATGGGACGCGTGCTCGCGCACGTGGACCACGGTGTCTCCGATGGCGGGCGCGCGCAGCACGTGCGGCGTGGCGGCGCTGCGCGGGCGGCTGTACGTCGATAGTCGGGATGTTCTATATGGGGTTGTGGTGTTGCAGATGGGACGCGTGCTCGCGCACGTGGACCACGGTGTCTCCGATGGCGGGCGCGCGCAGCACGTGCGGCGTGGCGGCGCTGCGCGGGCGGCTGTACGTCGATAGTCGGGATGTTCTATATGGGGGTGTGGTGTTGCAGATGGGACGCGTGCTCGCGCACGTGGACCACGGTGTCTCCGATGGCGGGCGCGCGCAGCACGTGCGGCGTGGCGGCGCTGCGCGGGCGGCTGTACGTCGATAGTCGGGATGTTCTATATGGGGGTGTGGTGTTGCAGATGGGACGCGTGCTCGCGCACGTGGACCACGGTGTCTCCGATGGCGGGCGCGCGCAGCACGTGCGGCGTGGCGGCGCTGCGCGGGCGGCTGTACGTCGATAGTCGGGATGTTCTATATGGGGTTGTGGTGTTGCAGATGGGACGCGTGCTCGCGCACGTGGACCACGGTGTCTCCGATGGCGGGCGCGCGCAGCACGTGCGGCGTGGCGGCGCTGCGCGGGCGGCTGTACGCGGTGGGTGGTCGCGACGGCGGCGCGTGCCTGCGCTCCGTGGAGTGCTACGACCCCGCCACCAACCACTGGACCAACTGCGCGCCCATGACGCGGCGCCGCGGCGGCGTCAGTGTGAGTGTACCGCTTCAGTTGGCTATATCACTGAAAATCTCTTATTAGTCCGTCAGATTATATGCGGAGATACAACGCTTTCTAAATTGGAAATACGGCACGATTGACGGTCAGTTCACACCGAGACGCGACGTGACGCTAATGTGTCTCTTTTCGTTTAGTAAATAGAGTTAGATTTTGAGTAGCACCAATAAAATGTGCACGCACCCCGCATCTTGGTGTGTCTTGTGAATTCAATAAAAATTGTACCCTTAGTACAATATTTATTGAATTCTGACGTCACGAGCCTCCTCTATCGAGTATGCGTTATATCTTGGTACATAATTATACACTGATTTTACAAAAAAAAAAAATAAGTGTCTGTATTTTTTTTTAACTCTTAATGGTTAGGTTTACAATTTATCGATACTGTCAAATAGCCAATTCAATGGCATCAACAGTAACACAGAATTAACAATTTCTTGTGAGTAAACACAATATTTATTGCTGAGACATAACTAGCTTTTTCGGTGTGCAGGTATGTGCAGCTGGTGGCTACTTATATGCCTTGGGTGGTCATGAAGCGCCGGCCAACGCAGTCGGAGGCCGACTGGCTTGCGTCGAGCGATACGACCCGATAGCAGACTCCTGGCTGCTTCTAGCGCGCCTCTCTTATGGCAGAGATGCTATTGGATCCTGCCTTCTTGGAGATCGAATTGTTGCTGTTGGTAAGTTAGTGTTTTAAATATATCTTCGTTCTTTTGCTATTTTCTCTCGTTGATTCAAACGGCTTATAACAACATAGACCAAAATATGTGAAATGTGTACGCGATTGATCTCCTGAGTTTTGTTATCTTTAGTCGGCCATGCAGGCCTGAGTAATAAACATACGACGGAATTAGGTAGAGTTAATTTGGTACTTGCATCGAAATGTTGATGTTAATATGGATCTTCCCGGAATTTCTTAAAGACAATCTCGTGTGCATATAAGTATTATAAATAAGTAAAAATAATAAAAATATCAGAGATAAATGAGACAAATAATATTTAGTTAATAAATCACGGGATTTTTCTGTTCCTTATAAGTAATTCCAGGATTTGGAGCATATCCACTTAATTATTTCGCTGTATGAAATCAGTGTAAGTACATGAATAACTCTACCTAATTCCGGCCTACAGTAATATACTAACATTAGATTGTGACACTAGGTGGCTACGACGGCGTGCAGTACCTGTGCGTGGTGGAGGTGTACGACTCGGAGTCCAACTGCTGGCGCAAGCTGGCCCCGCTGAGCACGGGCCGCGCCGGCGCCGCCGTGGTGGCCGTGCCGCCGCCCAAGAACGTGTTCTGATACCGTGCGACCCGCCGCCCGGTCGACACACCTAACTTTATTCCAATACTTTCCATGTCAGACCCGGAGGACGACGATGGTGATGACTTTTCAGTTATATACTACTAATTACTTTGCTTTAAATATGTATAATGACTGCAGATTTACTTGTTTAGACTTATCTTATTTTTATATACAATCTAAATATTTTTTTACTCATTACAATGAATTGGCTATTTATGGCTTAAACTGGCCTACTAGTGACTAGAGCTAAACAGTTACTGAGTTTTTTATTAATATTATATTCTTATATAGACTTTTGTAAGTGTCTATTACGTTGATCTGGCCACATTAGGCTCTATTATAATAAAATATTGAGCGTCCCATTTATTTAAATAGGCGGCAACGCAGGTTCTTTTATAAAGGCAGCTTTTTTATGTGTACTGTCGACACAATTTATATACAGCTTCCTTCTTTCTAGTTGACCAACAGGGGGGAATCTGAGTCCATAAGAGATGCGAAAAAAAAATCTTGACTTTCAATGAAATGATCCATAAATAAAACAAAGTCGAATTACATTTTTTTGTTAGCCTATTTCACTCATTTTTGTGGACTATTTACACGTTACACAATAAAATTAAAACATAAATGTCAAAATTGTTGGCATCAAAATAGAGATAAAGCCTCCTAGCAAAGATTTTTATGGATTCAGTTATCTCCCTGTTGGCCAACATAAAAGAACAACCCGGTTTATGATTGCTCTAACAAATCGTAATCCATCCATCAGAGTTTCATCTTTTTGCAGACTCTTTTATTTTATTTTTTATTGCAAGACTGTTACTAAATTGATTCCAGTATCGAATTTAAAGGCTAGAATTATAATATATGTTGTATTTAGAAGATGTATTTTAACGTTTCAGTAGATAATCGGATTTCAGTGTGATCAATATTAACTTGTAGTTCATAATGTCATAAATAAATCACATTTATTTTTCGATGAATTACTTGATATTGTTTAGGTAAAACTAAACTCCTTTGGTTAACATTTAAAAACATGTTTAGACTGTCATAACCCTTTAAAAAAAATTACTAACATTAAGATAATAAATGTGTAATAATTTTGATTGGTAACTGATCTCAGTGCTAAGAATGCAGAAAATAAATAGGACTTCTTAGTTTAATTTTAGTAAAATATTATATTGCTTAGGAGACTGCGACTGCTAGTAAGTTCATTTTACTCACTTTTAAACATCCATGGAAGCATGTTGTTTATTATATTATGCAAGCAACGATCGACACTTTCGATTATATCAACGAGAATTGGGATAAAATATTTAAAGTTAACAACAGATGAAGAAGAGAAAATCGTCCTACCATTTTCTCTCGTATTTTTTATTATTATTATAGAATAGAATTATTATTGTATTCACTGTGATTTTTATTGCTCCGTACTTAAAATAAGGTTTTATACCAGCTGATGTGAAATTATATAAATTACTATTTATTTATAGAATTTTAGCTTTAATTTTATAGCATGTTTTCGTGAGCTCAGCTCGAATATTAAAAAAAAAAAAACAATTTATTTAGTTTTGATATCAACTTGGATAAAGCTTGTAATTTTTCATTACAAGCAACTTTAATTCTTCATAGATTCAGAGTAATAATTAATTGAATATTTCGAACATATTATTAGCTGCCACATCAGATGTTAGATTAGTATATTAAATATTTTGTGTCTACTTTTGATAAAATTTTTGAGTGATAAAAGTAAACTATTTGACTGTGTCCTCTGCATGAATATGCTAGGATTCTTCAACGCGAAGTGTATCAATCTCGCGTACCTATTTATAATGTACTTCCAATATTCCTCTAAGCGTGTGTAACTTTATATTTTGTACTTCTTACTTATTTGCTGGTGAACAGTATTGATTTACATTTATTTTTGTACTACTTGGTTCTGTAATTTAATGATTTGTGGACCACACTGTGATGTTAGTGCTAGGAAATGGGTAGGGTAATAAATACTGATTAGTAAAAGAAAGAGACGACAACATATATTTTATGAAACATTAAAGGGGTTACTGTTTAGCATTTTTTCTGTGCGTATATGCTCGTACCTGTTAACAGGCTGGCTTTAAAAATATTCAACGAAACACACGTACCTACACATTCTGACATAAGTACGCTCGTAAAGCCGGTACCCACCGAAGCGGAGAGGAAAGGAGGCGAGAAAATGTACTGCGAAGCTTGCAGGTTATTGATGAAATGCGTAGCGGAGAGGAAATGAGTCTACGAAATGAATACGTTATGTCGTTTTAGAAGAGAAGAAAACGGCGAATGGGAAAAGTGATCCTGGTCGCTGCTGACGCCCGGCCTTTCGACTTCATACATCTTCGCTCTGCCACGCCGCTTCCTAGCTCGTGGTATAGAAAGATGAGACGTCTCTTCCTCTTGAGGAGGTGTGAAAATTACAATATTTGGTTGGTTTTTCACAGCACATCTCTCTTCTCCGCTTCGTCGATACCGGGCCTTTACGCTCTAAGCGTGCTCGAGGAGGCCTGTTCATCGTAATACCTGAATAAAAGAGCTAACTTAAAATATCAAACTGTGACAAACTGAAATAACAACTGTTCCACGTGTTAAATCCATTTTGAGTCACAAGTTTTTCTTTAATTCCAGAAGAAATAACAGACTGTTATTTTGGAAAACGGAACAAATATGCAATTTTACATGTTACAACCCACACTTACTGCTTTAAAAGCTCGCCAACCTAAGAACGAGTTTTGCTTCTGGCAAAAATAGTGTCTACATATAAGTGCTGCTAAAAACGAATGCGTCAATCTGTAACCGCCTTTAGTGGCGTTAAGTTAAAAAAAATCAAGCAACTACCGAAGAGTTTGAATAGAATCCAAAACCTTTTGTGAATCCAATAATTACATTAGTGTGCGCACGCCTTCTCTGAACTTTCTTACGCCACTAATCCTCATAAAATATATGTATTAACTACTCCAAAATAAAAGTTCTTCTGTCTAGGCAAGGCTTTACTTATTAGTGGGTAGTAGTTTGCCTAAACGTAGGGACAGTAGAGGAGCTATGGATAATTATATAGTTTTTTTTCGCATAACTTCATGTAATTAATTAATACACCATACTCGTATATAATGATTGATAGATTCCCATAGCATAGTAAATGACCGGTATTTGAAATTAGTAGAATTAAATATTTTTGGCATTTACCATTCATTCTATAATAAACTTAACTAATAAAAATAGAAATTATCCTTCCGCAGCTACCTCTTTCACGGCTGCTTCGAAATATTGTAATGTAGTACAGAAATCAGACTAATGTTTTAGAGAAGCAAGAATGTGTTAAACGTGTTGCCAAATTAAAACTATCTGATGACTTCTCCGGTGATGTATTTTTAAAATAAATATTGTTGTAGCCATTGATATGCTTTCATTTTTAAAATCCTCCAAGTTTATTCTTAGTCTTTGCTCCACTCTTGGATTTTACCTTTGTCAGGTAAGTGTACACCGACGCGTCGGTCATCATGAACACGAATTCGCCAAGTCCATTGAGCCTGCACGTTCTATGTACCTAAATATTTATCAAAGCAGAGATTTAGTTTAGACCCGTCAGAGACCAAGCCTCCTTCGGAGAGCGAGCTCGAAAAAATATAGATTTCTGGGCCACCACAAGACATCTTTTCATTGAAAAGAGAGCTGGAAAATTTAGAACCCATCGGTCATAACAAGCCTAGCCATTATTTTAAGAGAGAGTAAGCTTAGACCGAAACAATACAATCTTCCTTAAGGGGAATGCTCCAGGGGTGCTATGACAGAAAACCTCCACGTGCACCCGTGGACTGGAGTTCCCTCTCGGATACGTCCGGGGGGAAGACCAGTTTTTCGGGCCGGTGCACCCTGGGATGCGGGCAAAAACTCTTCCTTAGGCACTGTGTGCCTAAGTGGTCTCTTTGCCCGTATGCGAATAGCCTGTCGTGTGGATGCTCCAACGCGTGTCCCTCTGATCAGCAGAGGGCACAGCGGCGGAGCGGGCTTGCGGACGGTGAGTGATGGGTAGCTCGTCGTCCGACCAAGGACCAAGCCCGGGTCGGTGGCGCGTCGTGTTCCGCGCCAAATGCCTGCTGGAGTCGCGGGTTTTTTCTTAACCCAGGTTACCGTGGCCCCGGAACGTAAAGGGCATAGGAAGGAACACGGGTGGATTTTAGTCAGTAAGAGTCTGACAGTCCCTTCCGCCCCACCCAGGGCGGGAGGACTCATTTGATGATTTTACCTTTAAATCTTAAGTTTTTGCAATTTGCAGGCCAGTGACATGTTGTAACTTTATCAAAATATGAATTGCGGTAATAACAAGTATAATTTTAAATATAAAAATTATCAAAACATTCGCTCCATCAGCCCTCACATAGAAAAGCTGCATCTAAGTTAGATTTCGGAGATTTTAACAAGATGCAGCTTTTCTATGTGAGAGCTGAGAGAGAATGATCTTGATAATTTTTATATTTAAAATTATACTTATTATTACCGCAATTCGATCAATTCAATCGAAAAAAATTATCGATTGCGTCGATGTTGCCCGCGAAATTCAAAGGAGCATTCACCTTAAGGGGAATGCTCCAACCAGACCGCGAAATTATTACTCACCTTAAGGTGATTGCGTCGATTTATTTATTTTCGATTGAATTGATCGAATTGTGGTAATAATAAGTATAATTTTAAATATAAAAATTATCAAAACATTCGCTCCATCAGCCCTCACATAGAAAAGCTGCATCTAAGTTAGTTAATTTCATTTTAGTTAAACGTAATTAAAATAATTTATATTTTTGTTTTTGTCAATGGATGGTTGCACTAACAGTAAAAGTATCGGGCGTCATTATCCTAAACGGAAGTCCAAAAATTGAAGATTGACCCTGTGACGTTAAAAGACTATTGTGGTTGCATTCAATAGACCATCGTGCTCACAAGGGCGCACGGTGGATGCGCTATTGACTCGTGGTCCATGGCTCAAGGACTACCACAGCAATACTTGATCATTTTATATTTAAAATTATAGGAAAAAAGCTGCATCTAAGTTAGATTTCGGAGATTTTAACACAATGCACCTTTTCTATGTAAGAGCTGATGGAGTGAATGTTTTGATAATTTTTATATTTAAATTATACTTGTTATTACCGCAATTCATATTTTGATAAAGTTACAGAATGTCACTGGCCTGCAAATTGCAAAAAACGTAAAAAAAAATGAATTTCGCGGGCTGGTTGGAGCATCCCCCTTAATAAAATCATTGTACTTGTTAGTGACGTCACAGACGGCCAAATAAAATCAAAGGGATGGGAGAATGGCGTCTTGACCATAGACACAATATATAATACCTACTGCAATTTTATCACGTTAGATGGCGCTTCGTTACAATGGCAGTCCATCCTTGAATTCTATGCCATTTAAAAAATGGGAAAGGCAAGTGTCAAAGTGACAAGTGACAGTTTGGTCCCCAAAGAACTGTCAAATCAAAGGAATTTTCTGAAAAAAAAACGATTTATTGATGTAAAATGAAAATGACTAGATGTTGTGTTATAAGCTGTAAAAATGATGGAACACAAATTTCCGACAATTCACACTATCAAGGAATAATGGGTAGCTGCTGTGACTGCTGTGAGAACAAAAATTGTATTATCACTAAGGAAAAGCTATATAATAAACAAATATCCAGCCTTGTGATAGCCACCAAACCCCGACCGATTTTAAACTGTATTTATGGATTAATAAGTCTTAAAATCGGTCAGTATTTGGTGGGAAAAAATTTTTCTCGGGGCCCGAGAGGTTAATAAACAAATATCCACCCTTGCGAAGCCGAGACAGGCCGTTAGTTGAGTTTATTAATGAAGTTCTATGATTATACCATAACTAAACAATCGAATACACTTTTCAAAATAATATCTATTTTTCTATTGGAGGTTAAGTACCAGTATTGCATCGCTCTATAAATCATGAAATGTTTCGTCTGGCGGAAGAATTATCACCTGGAACGAGTTTTGTGATAGTTGTGGTGTTAAGAAATTAGATATATTGTGATATTTCTCGATTCTAAATAGAAAAAAAAAGGTTAAAATTACTGACTTAAAAATTATGATATTTTATTAAAATAGAAAGTCAGAAGAAGCATTATATTCTTGTTATAGGAGAGGACAGGTAAAACATATTTAAACTCAAAAATTGAAACCTCAACTACAAGTAATTGTGGATTTATTACGGTATAATCAAATGTATTACCACTCAATTAAATCACTTTTTTTCCTCATGTAGATGCACCGCGGCGTCTTAATTCTTCTTTTAGTATATGTACTTGCATTGACGAATAATTTTTCATATTTTTTTTGTATTTATACTCAATTTTTATAACAAATTATCTTGTTTGTTTTTGTACAAGGTAGACATTAATCTGACGTGGGGACCAACTATCGCAGCGCCATCTACGATTAGCTTTGAGTTGCCATCCCCATTACATACCATGCTCTAGTCTGTGGCTTTACTGTCTAGTCTGTGCTTTACTGATAAGTTCATTGTCTTTGGCCATTTATATGTTATCTGTGATGCCATTGTGAATCGGATTCCGAGATTTCCTTGCCTTGCTTGCCGTATTCCAGCCGATCACGAGGGAATCAAGATAAGTTATTTGTATCAGAAGTAGTACAAATTTTGAAAAACCATGGCTTTACACATCCCTAAAGCTCCGGGGGTACCCCAAATGTTAAAAGAAGGAGCACGGGTAAGTTTATTAATCAGTACATAACCAACAATTTGAGCACCCACTCTTCCGCATCGTTCATCTGTTTTAACATCTTCTCATAACTTTTTGAATTTACGCTTAAAATGCCTAAATTTATGAGAATCATAATGTTAGCTATAAAAACTAAGCCTTTTCATAAATATAAATATTGGTTTGTCACATACGATACGATACGTACCTGAAACAAAAACTGCTGTTCTAGAACTTGCGACTTTACTGTAAATTTACTTGCTTTAAGAATTTAATCCTCTTTCCTATTTTTCTAATTCATATCCATGTACTCCGTCACATCAAAGCTTCTTCAAAAAGCTACAATATCACTTACCATTGTTTTCTCTGTTACTAGATGTTCTCTGGGCTCGAAGAAGCAGTTTACAGAAACATTACTGCATGCAAACAATTTGCACAAAGTGTCCGTTCAGCATATGGCCCAAATGGAATGAACAAAATGATCATCAACCACATTGATAAGCAATTTGTAACAAGTGATGCTGGTACCATCATCAGAGAACTTGATGTAGAACATCCTGCTGCTAAATTGATGGTGCTGGCCAGTCAGATGCAGGATTCCGAAGTTGGGGACGGTACTAACTTTGTTATAGTGTTCTCTGGAGCTCTTCTGGAAGCAGCAGAAGAACTATTGCGTTTAGGTGTAACACCCAGTGAAATTGCTGATGGATATGAGAAGGCCCTGGAAAAATGCATGGAAATTCTACCCACACTTGTTTGTGAAGAGATCAAAGATTGCAGAAATGTTGAAGCAGTAATCAAAGGCATCACCCCTTCAATCATGTCTAAGCAGTATGGTTATGAAGATTTTATTGCTGAACTTGTTGCTAAGGCATGTGTTGGTATCCTGCCTGAAAAAACCACATTCAATGTAGATAATGTCAGAATATGCAAGGTATGTATTGATGACTCACCAGGATCTGCTGACCAGAATTATATTATTTTAATTGTCACTGCCATGTGACGTCATAATAGATATTTAACAAGAAACACTTTTCAGATCCTTGGATCCGGATTGCTTCAGTCTGAAGTTCTATCAGGCATGGTGTTCAAACGAGAGGTTGAAGGAGACGTAGCTTCTGCTACTAAAGCCAAAGTTGCTGTATTTTCTTGTCCTGTGGATATCACACAGACTGAAACCAAGGGCACAGTGTTGATCAAATCAGCTGATGAACTTCTAAACTTCAGCAGAGGAGAGGAGTCCCAGCTGGAGAAACAAATTAAAGAGATTGCTGATACCGGGGTCAAAGTTGTTGTTGCTGGTGCTAAGTTTGGAGACATGGCTTTACATTTCTTGAACAAATATGGTGTGATGGCTGTTCGTCTCAACTCTAAGTTTGACATCCGCCGCCTTGCAAAGACTGTGAATGCCACTGTAAGTTAAGACTTATTAAGGTTAACTTTATTGATAATAGCTTGTTTTATTTTTCTGAATATTTGACACTACATGCTTTTGTGAAATATTAACTATCCTGTTCAAATTCCATACAAATTTTTAACAAGTGGTTAAAAAGTGTAAGATTTAACAAATAGTTTGAATACTGATCAAACTCCCTAATCTACTTTTAGAATTGTCCAAATACAATACATGTAAAACATGTATGGTAAAATGAATTTGGAGAAACTTATTTTTTTAATCTTATTTAAGTAGGTAGTTAGTTAGGTACTCAGCCTGAATAAAAAAAAGATGGATTGGAAATTAAAATTGTTTGTGCCAAAATTAACTTACTAATAAAATATTTTTAGGTGCTGCCAAGACTTACTACACCAACTGCTGAAGAACTTGGATATTGTGATTCTATTGGTGTTGAGGAGCTAGGAGACACTCGCATCGTTTGTTTCCGCATGGAGAGCTCAGAATCACGCATATCCACAGTTGTTATTAGGGGCTCCACTGATAACTACATGGATGATATTGAAAGAGCTATTGATGATGGTGTCAACACATTCAAAGGAATTGCCAGAGATGGAAAGTAAGTTCATTTTTTTAGGGTTCCGTAGTCAACAAGGAACCCTTATAGTTTCGCCATGTCCGTCCGTCCGTCCGTCCGTCCGTCCGTCCGTCCGTCTGTCCGCAGTTTAGCTCAGAGACGCACAGTACTAGAGAGCTGTAATTTGGTGTAAATATACGGATTTGTTGTGCCGAAAAAGTGGTAAAATAAAATCTCGTAAAATATATTTTTTTGGGGTACCTCCAGTACTTACACGTAAAGTGAGGATTTTTTTTTCTCGCGTACCCCTTAGTGTGGGGTATCATTAAATAGGCCTTTAAAAAATATTGATAGTTTCCATTAACAATTTTTTGATGAAAAAATTCGTTTGTGAAATATTAAGCTTTAAAGTGCTAAATTTTGCTCGAATTGAGTGTCCCCCCCCTCTACCAGCTAAACGGTTATGTTTGGGGGTGTGAAAAAATTCACATTAGTAGTACATATAACGAAGTTTAAAAGAAAATTATCATGACTAAGTAGGCTTTACAACTTTACGAGTAATAGTCGACCAACTTATAAAATGTACTTAATATCATATTTTCTTAAACAAAATGTATAGGAGACAACTGCAAATGTAAGTTTGTCAACTTTATTTTTACAGCTTTTCTAAGTATGTTTTTTGGGGATAGGTAGGTTTTTATCACCAAAAAATCATCAACTATTTTTAACTAAATTCAAAAAAAGGAGGAGGTTCTAAATTCGTTGTAATCTTTTTTCTTATGTATTTTCCCCGATTTCTCA
The DNA here is from genome assembly GCA_036375495.1 of Agrotis segetum. Taxonomy (NCBI): domain Eukaryota; kingdom Metazoa; phylum Arthropoda; class Insecta; order Lepidoptera; family Noctuidae; genus Agrotis; species Agrotis segetum. Next base: position 462,681 of record JAQSVV010000094.1, on the reverse strand, counting down.
AAGACTCCTGGACCAATTTTGAAAATTCTTCTTTTTAAAATTAAATTTAGCGAATCAGTTTAGTTAGTTCGCATAAGTATTTTGATGGGCAACTACGGAACCCTACACTGTGCGTGGGCCGACACGCACTTGGCCGGTTTTTTTTCGATTCTTATTGCAGAGTAGTACTGCCAAAATTATACTATATGTTTGGTTTTAGTCTGTATAAACTTGATGGAAAATGGCTACATACATATTATTAGAGCTTGGCTTTGACCCCACATGTAGAATAATTTTATTGACAACTAGTGATTGCCCGCGGCTTCGCTTGCGTTATTTTAGAATTTGAGAAAACATACGGATCGTGTGGCGCCATCTGGAATATGAACGTAATTGTTTTCTCGGCAACAGCTCTCTTCTGTTATTCGGGATGTAAGATACCTTATATCCGTGTCTATACTCCTGACAACGTATATATGCTAAATTTTGGGACGATCGATTCAGTAGGTAGTAATGCGTGAAAAGGTAAAAAACAAACATACTTGCATTTTTATTATTAGTCTAGATCAATAATGTTATATCTAGGTACATAGTTTGCATAGGAAACATCCTTATTTGGACGACATTAATTTCAAAGAACCGTGTTTATTTTAAACATTAGACTATCATTTTTGGGTTAATTTACAGTATCGCTGCAAATTGAACGTACGATAGCCTTGCTCTTCTCCCTTTAGCATTCCGCGTGATACCTAAAAAATAACTAATTATCTGACTCGATGAGTACAACTTGTCATCGTTTAAAACAGAATCTATGCACTGGTTTGAACACCAATTCAAAACATTCTAATCTTTAAAATTCCACACCTCGAAACAATTACAATTTAAAAAAATATCCAACTTACTACCTACAATTTAAATCAGTATAGATTTATATCCTAGAGAACTATTGAAAAAAAATAGTCATAATTTAAAATTGCGAATAATATTAAAATAAAAGTATGCACATTTTTTTTAATTATTTGAAACTCTCAATACAAATATAAGAAAACACAAAAAGTGAAAAAAAGAAACTGCGAGATTTGATCCAGAGACCCCTTGCACGAAAGTCAAGCAGGATACCAACCAGACTGGCTAGTACGCTGACAGTGATTTTCAAATAGCGGTTCTTATACAAATGTCAACAATGACTGAAAATCAACATATTATAAAATTGCTAATCCCCCAAAGGGAATAGCGTAATTATACATATCCTATTAATAGAAGAGCAGTTTAAGGAATATTTGGGGAAAAATTGACTAAATAACATCCAGTGGTTTAGCTTCCAACTATCAACAAACAGATAAAAACAACAAAATTCAAAATTGCTTATCTCCCAGGAAAAATAGCGTAATAATACAAAGCCTATTAACAGAAGCATATTATTAGGAATATTTGAGGAAAATTTGATCGATAACTTTACAGTAGTATAAGAGATAGATCAAATAAAAAAAACATAAAAAATTTAGAAAAAAAAAAAAGTTGATTTGGCATCAGAATCGATCCCTTATCTCGAAAAAAATACAAAAAGAAAAAAATATTCAATGTACAGGAATGACAGCTCTACGATTTTATTATATGTAAAGAAAGATAGAGAAATTCGAGTCTACCTAAATGTTCTTAATTTAAACAACGGTTGGCTTTCAAGTGAATGAATTTAATTTCTTATAACAGAGTCATAGACACAGTATACAGATTATACTAAAACGATACCATAGACTTCTCTACCATAGACTATATTATTTTGTTAAACTTATTAATTATTTCAACACCCTGCCTTAACAAAATAATGCTGTAATATTATGTTTACAATTAAAAGAAAAATTACATTATTAAAAGAACTAAATTTCTGACATACCCAACAATTCTAAAAACTTATAATGCTTAGCTGCACTCAAGCTCTTGGTTAATATGTCTGCAGGCATTTTAGAAGTAGAAACATATTCTATTTTTACCATATTTTTAGAAATACATTCTCTTACAAAATGGTGTCGTATGTCAATATGTTTTGTGCGCTTGTGAAATAAGGGGTTAGATGCTAATTTTATTGAACTTTGGTTGTCACTATATAAACACATTGGCATATTCTCACTTGATAAACTTATTTCACTTAGCAAGTTTTTAAGATAGATGGCTTCTTTACAACTTTCAGATAAAGCCATATACTCAGCTTCTGTGCTGGATAGTGCTACTGTTTTTTGCTTCTTTGATTCATAAGAGATAACAGATCCAGACATTATGAAACAGAATCCAGTATATGACCTTCGGTCTAAACTACATGATGCCCAATCTGCATCCACAAAACCATGCAACTTACTATTCGTTTTCTTATATACTAAACAAAAATTTTTTGTTTTATTTAAATATCTTAAGAGTCGTTTCAAATGTTTCCAGTGTGTTTCATTAAAACAGTTATTATATTGACTAAGGAAACTCACACTATAGGCAATATCTGGCCTAGTTAATACACTAAGATACATAATACTACCAATTAATTGTTGGAATGGATATTTTTTAAGCGACTCATTATTAACTTCTTTTTCCAATTTCAAATTAACTTCCATAGGTGTATCTGAATATGAGCAATCAGACATATTAAATTTCATTAATATTCTTTCTATCAATTGTTTCTGGTCAACAGTAATACAGTCTTGAAAAACATTTATATGCATACCTAGACACTGTTTCATCTGACCTAGATCTTTTGTTTTGAATTCATGTATTAACTTATTTAGTAATTCTTTGTATGTATTTTGACAATTATAGAAGACAAAAAAATCATCAACATATAGAGCAATAAACACTTTTACATCATTGTTACATTTCATAAAAAGACAAGGCTCATAGTCAGACTTTTTGTAACCTAACTTTAACAAACATTCTTCTACTCTAATGTACCAAGATCGAGAAGACTGTTTCAAACCATAGATAGCTCTATTTAACTTTAATACTTTATCATCACAATTTTTAAATTCAGCACATTCTGGTATTTCCATATACACAGTTTCATGAAGTAACCCATTTAGGAAAGCTGTAGGTACATCAAGGTGGTTCATTTTAAGACCTAACTCAACACTTAAAGCTAATAAAAGTCTAAAAGTTGAATATCTCAACACAGGAGAAAATGTCTCATGAAAATCTATACCTTTTTGTTGAGTAAATCCTTTTGCTACAAGTCTTGCCCTGTATCTCACTTCACTTTCACTGTTATATTTCTTTTTGAAAATCCACTTATTTTTAACCACAGTTCCACCATTTGGTCTGTCCACTAATTCCCATGAATTGTTATCACTAAAAGCTTTCAGTTCCTCTTTGATTGCACTTAACCACTGTACCTTTTCAGGTCCCTTCATCACGTCACTCAGTGTAATTAGCTCACCTGGTTCTACACACATATTTGCAAAACCATAACGATCTGGTTTGCGTCTAACACGTTTTCCTGGTAGATTGACATCACATTGGCCTGAGACCAGTTCCAAGTCCTCTAATGATAATGAATCTACAAAATCATCTTCTGAACCACTTAATAACTTATCTGGAACAAATGTCTCATCATTCTGGTTTTCCTCTGCATCTGAGCTTTCACTGCTCTCAGTAACCTTTTCTTTGGATGTATTCTCAGGTTGTGCTTTTTCTTCCACTGTAATGTTTGTTGTAGAGCTGTCATGTATTTGCTCCATGACTACAACATCTCTGGCCACAGTGACTTCATTTGATACTGGATCATATAAGCGATAGCCCTTGATATTCTCAGAATATCCAACTAGGAACATCTTCTTCGCCTTCTTATCCCACTTTTGTCGTTTTATCTTTGGAATATGAACCATTACTGGACTGCCAAATATCCTTAGATAATTTAAATTTGGCTTTCTGCCCGTCCATATTTCATAGGGAGTAATATTCTGGCCTGAAGTTGGCAAACGATTTTTGATATGCACTGCTGTATTAACAGCTTCTGCCCACAGTGATTTTTTCAACTGGGCGTCAAAAAGAAGACATCGAGCTTTTTCAACAATTGACCGATTATTTCTCTCACATACACCATTCTGTTCCGGTGTATAACTGTTAGTTTTCTGATGGACTATACCACATTTTCTTAAAAAAACTTCAAATTGTTCTGAACAAAATTCACCTCCATTGTCAGATCTCAGCACTTTTATCCTTTTTGATTGCTGATTTTCCACAAGTTCTTTATATTCTTTGAAATATTTAAATGTTTCATCCTTTGTTCTCAGGAAAAACACAGTGCACATTTTACTGAAGTCGTCCACTAACAGAAGAAAATATCTGGCTTTGCCAAGAGAAAGATTTTCCATTGGTCCGCAGACATCTGCATGAATAAGTTCCAGGACCTCCTGACTTCTTGTGTCACTACTAGGGAATGGTAGTCTCGTCTGTTTACCTTCACAACAGACTGAGCAGCTGGCCTTGCTTGTGCTACATTTTTCACTAAAATTGACACCATCAGCAACTCCATTCCTCAGTTTATTAAGATCACTTGAATTGACATGGCCTAACCGTCGGTGCCATGTTAAGCTGGATGCGTTCGTGGTAGCTGCTGCTGCTAGGAGTTGTTTTGGTTTTTGTTTCACATTCAGTTTGTAAACTCCGTTCTCTAACATTGCCTCACCGATGCATTCATTCCGCGAGTTATATATTGAACATCCTTGCTGATTAAAAGCCACTTTGTTGCCACTCGCTATTATTCTACTCACCGACAACAGGTTAGAAGTGAGGTTAGGTACGAAGAGAACATTGTTTATTTCAACTTCAAACTCTTTGCCACCAACACATGTCGTGATTTGCATGTCTCCTGAGCACACAACTTTAACAACAGTCTGATTTGCCACCAAAATTTCCTTCGTTTCTGGTTGAAAGCATTTATTAGTCAACAAGTTAATGTTTGAAATCATATGAGTGCTTGCGCCAGAATCTAAGTGCCAGTCTGTTGGACTGAATTTCTTAGCAAGAAAAACTGCACTAAATGCATTTGTTTTCACACCTGGACATTGATTTTTATAATGTCCTGTTTCTTTGCATTTATAACAACGAATTATTTTTTTCGAGATGACGATGACATATTATTACTGTCAGATGACGTATTCGTTCTGTTTCTTTCATTCATTTTGTTACCGCCATGTTGTTTTGAAGGCGTTCGGTTGCTTCGTTCGTTGCTTCCGTGAAACTTTTTTGCTATAAATGCACCTTCCGACTTCACCTCTAAATCTGCACACATATCTAATAATTTGCTTTTAATTGCATCCGCGCTGATAGTAATGCCTGAGTGTTCTATAGCCATTATCATAGGTCCATATTTCTCTGGTAGGCCCGCTAAAAGGAGCGATCCGATCCACTGGTCATTTATATCAAAACCAGTACCGTTCAATTTCTGCGCTGTATCAATGATCTGGCTGACATAACTGGTCATAGACTCGCAGCTTTCAAGGCGAATGCTAATGAGATTTCGCAGCAAACTTATTTTGCGAGAATAGCCTGAATCGTCAAACATGTGCTTCAACGTTTTCCATAGGTCATAGGTCGAAGTTGTTTGCTTGATATGGACGTAGAGACTTGCATCAATTGTTAAAATAAGTTTGGCTCTTGCCTTCTGATCACTTTCTTTTTGAGACGTTGTCGCAGTTTCTGGTAATGGCCGCTGGATCGCGTCCGCCATGCCTTCCAGCACTAGTACATTTTCGGCCGCAAAACTCCAGCTATCATAATTTTCACGGCCTAGTAATTTCGGCACGTTAGCTATATAATTTGTCGACATTTTGCACTAGTATACACTCTATTACTTTATCAACTATTTAAAAAGGTTGGGCTGGGCCCATAACCTCTTAATTTAAACAACGGTTGGCTTTCAAGTGAATGAATTTAATTTCTTATAACAGAGTCATAGACACAGTATACAGATTATACTAAAACGATACCATAGACTTCTCTACCATAGACTATATTATTTTGTTAAACTTATTAATTATTTCAACAAATGTTGTACAGACCAAAACCAGACACATTGTATTTAATGTTCAAGAATGTTTCTAACAAAACTGAAATTTCTGTCTGCAGATTCTTACCAGGTGCTGGTGCTACAGAAATAGAATTGGCCCAGCAACTCCTCCAGTATGCTGACACACTGCCAGGCTTGGAGCAGTATGCAGTAAGAAAGTTTGCAGTAGCCCTGGAGAGCATCCCACGTGCCTTAGCAGATAATTCTGGAGCCAATGCCACTGAAGTTGTTAACAATATCTATAAAGCTCACAAGGTAACACATTTTCCATTGACCCAATACTTTTACAAAAATAATATGACTTTGCAAAAGAGTATATTTTGTGAGGAAATATAGTTCTACTTATTTAATTTATGTATTTAAATTTTTTTGTATTATTTTTTCAGGAGGGCAACAAAAACGCCGGCTACGACATTGAGTCTGAAAACAATGGTGTCTGTGACGCCAAGGAGAAAAACATATTGGATTTATATGTTCTAAAGTATTGGGGACTCAAATATGCTGTCGGCGCAGCTGCAACTATTCTCAAAGTGGACCAGATCATTATGGCTAAGAGAGCAGGAGGACCAAAACCGAAAGCGCCTGCAGGAAGTGATGATGAATCTTAAGTGTAATGTAATCACAACTAATATTAAACTCGCAAAGTATTTTATTTAGTTAAGTTCTCAGTATATTAACCCTTCTTTCAGTTGGGTTAAAACACGGCAAAAAAAAACTGCATTTAATTTTAAAGGAATTATTTACGTTTTAAAGAGACTAATCCTCTGTTGCATAATTATTTCTTTCTTGTAAGGTTTGTTTCATTATAGTATCTATGTAATGAAATAAAACTGAATTCACTTGATAATATTTGCTACAAAATTCTTATACGCCGACATAATAATTATTAAAATATTTAACACAAACTATAGTATTTAATTAATTTTATCTGTTAAACAGAATAGATTTTTTGCAACCTATCGTATACAACTATGCGATTCTACTGACAAGGACGACAAGGGTCACTCCTGTCAGTAGTCATGACAATCATTAACTCCTTTTTCTTTCATCTCTTCTCTATCCATCTCATCCATAATCATAAATCATACCCATCCAAAAGCTGGGTACTCACTTAGCAGTGTTGCACGTAACGTATCAGATACTGTATCAACCTGCAAGTGGGTACGGCTCGTCCGAGCACACTGCGAGCCGCCTTTGTGTTCCGTGATACCGCCAATGAGCGGGTCACTACGAACGTGCAGCGAGCGGTTCGCTGCGAGCTCGTGCGAACGTACTCACTTGATACCGTATCTGATACGTTACATGCAACACTGCTAAGTGAGTACCCAGCTAATCGAGCAATAGACGGGACATCACGAAGAAAGTTGTGATCCAAAACTTTTTACCAACAGGGTCAGCTCAGTCTAGTAGTCGCGTTGCTAGGCATCGCTAGATAGTGCTGCTGACGCACGTCATCAACAATTTTGTATGACAATTTTCCCAATGCCCGCTCTATATATTGTTCTTTTAGATCTCTTCGTACCCATCACTCTCAGACGGGAGAGTACATTATTTTGTAAGGGGACGGGTTTTCCTGTCACAGCGACCTGGATCAGCGTCAGCGCTGATGGGACAATAATTATGCTATGTAGAAAGCAAAGAGATTTAAAAGAACCTATAGAGCGGGCATTTTTTTTTCTTTTAGTGTGGTAAAATCATCAAATGAGTCCTCCCACCCTGGGCAGGGCGGGAGGGACTGTCATACTTCTACTGACTAAAATCCACGGTGTCCTTCAATAGCCCTTTCTGTTCTGGGGTCACGGTAAGGAAATAATCCCGCGACCCCGGCAGGCTTTGGCCCTCTGAGAGGGGGGTCCCGTCATTAAGCTGACGCTCTTTGAGGCGCGCGTGGGACACAACGCGCCGTCGACCCGGGCGTGGTCCTTGGTCGGGCAGCGAGTTGCCCTTTACTCGCTGCCCGCATGCCCGCGCCTACGGTGGCCGGAGATCATCTAGCGACGTCCATCGCCGTGGGCGTCTACTACCGCGGGTGGGGCGGAGGGAGGACGCGAGCATTACTGCTTCGCAGAAGGAGGCGACCGCTTCCCACTTCGTCGGTCGTCGTCGGTCTCGGCCTATCGCAGCCGTGAGGACACGTCGGTGCTCGGTGCTCTGCCCAAGCTGGGCAGTCTTGCACCTTAAGCTCCACCGTGTCCTCCGGGCGATTTTCGCAGTGGTGACACCCAGGCGTTTCCTTCTTTCGCATCAGACACAGGTACCTACCTCCCGAAACTTCCGTGTCCGGTGAGGACCTACGTCAAGCGGTAGGTCAGGACGCCCCATGACTTCTCGCCAGCGACTCCTCAAAGAGGGGTCTTACCGCCGCAATTGCGGCGTGCCCGGCCTTCGGTCGCGACAGTCGTTCCTTCCATACTGCCCTGAGATCGCGCCGGAGCTCTTCCCGCCGCGCCTCGACTTCTCGAGGCAGCGGGGTCACGCCCCGGCGCTGCGCCTCCACGCGCCACTCATAGAGGCGCTGGAGGGCAGTCGCCTCCAGATCCCAGGGCAATAGAGCGGGCATTGAGAAAATTGTTGATGCCGTGCGTCAGTAGCACTATCTAAGCGTTGCATGGCAACGCGACTATTAGACTGAGCGACTTTTTACCTATTGGTAAAAAATTTTGGATCACTTTCTTCGTGATGTCCCGTCCACTGCTCGTATATAGTTTAATGTCTTTGGTAGAAAGGTTGCGCTGACGGCCGCTTACTACATAGCTTATATTGTCAGCGCTGACCATCCGCATGCGGTCAGCGTGACAGAAAAACCCGCCTCAGAGTCAATTAGCGTAGCGTAGTATGCTAGCGCAAAATCGAAGCGTCAATCTAAAGACAAACTCGGAGAAGAACTCCTCAGTTTAGCCATACTAGGCCCGGCACGGCTGAGGATTCTAGATGATACGAAGCATTATACATTAACTTCATGGCTATATAGTAGAAATTGCCGATGCAGTGGCCTCACTCATGCATACCGAAGCGGTATTTTTGTTACTACGATCATATTATATTATCATGACTGTAATTGCTATATTTATTGCTTCATAACGCCTAAAATCCTCAGCCGTGCCGATGCCGATAGAGGGCGCCGGGCCTTAGAGGGGGCGTTGGAAGCGGTCGCCTTATGGTGAACGCACACCTAGCCGCACCGCAGTCTCCGCAGTCCGTTTTCTTACCGATTCTGCGGGTAAGTGTGCGAGGTTTCATAAAACTTCATACAAAGAATTCGTAATGCGGGGACTGCGGAGACTGCGGTGCGCCTAGGTGTGCGTTCACCATTAATCTGCGTAGCTCGAAGCGCGTGAAGGAGAGGTAATCCTACTCTTCGCGCGTCATCCGCCATGAGAGACGCGACGCCCTTTTCATCGGAGGTCGCGGTTTCAAGTTGATTTCCGGGCTCCACGAGTGATGGTGAACGCACAGCTAGCCGCACCGCAGTCTCCGCAGTCCGTTTTCTTACCGATTCTGCGGCTACTGCGATGCGGGTAAGTGTGCGAGGTTTCATAGAACTTCATACAAATTATTCGTAATGCGGGGACTGCGGAGACTGCGGTGCGCCTAGGTGTGCGTTCACCATAATAGGCTTGTGGACGGCGAGTAATGGGTAGTTCACCGTTCGATTAAAGGATCAGAAGTCGAACTACTTGACGGGCTGCGAGAATGTCTCCAGATACTTCCGCGACCCTGGAACGCAAAGAACAGTTCAACGATCAGGGTAGATTTTAGTCAGTTCGACCCTTACCTATATTACATTCGGATCCACGATGAGAGTGAACCCATTTGCCATCCCGAAAAAAGAGGGTCGTGGTCTTCTTATTTTGGATGAAACCGCTAGTGCACTGCTGTACAATGTACATTACCATTATAAGTTTATAACTACCTACCGCTATTTTCATTTGAGGGCTTATGGGGACCATAGCTTTGAAATAACTTTATTATGAATTTCTTTTTAGCCTCTTAGGCCTCGTCCAGGAATACGAGGTATGCCGGGCAGAGTCACCCACAATGAGAAGCGGATCGAGTTTATTTGATTTAGATTTTCAACCCACCTCTTAAGGTGAACGCACATTGAGCCGCACGCAGTCTCCGCAGTACCCGCACTCATCGCATTTTGTTAATGGCCTCGCACACTTAGCCGCACCGCAGTCTCCGCAGTCGCCGCACGCATTTTGTAGTGTTGCCAACTTAGTGGATTTTTCACTAATTAAAATTGTTGGTTTTGACTCCTCTTTTAGTAGCGTAATATTGCTTTTAGTGGCTGGGGCTTTTTTCTAGTTGTTTAGTAGAATTTACTTACAGTTATTAAAATGCTATCACTTAAACAAAGCTATTGAAACGTTACGAAGTATATTATTTTTACTTCATTTAATTGTCAGGAGAACTTTTATTGATACATAAGCTGTAGTTTTTAAGAATTGAAGAAAAATACTGCAAAGATTATGAAATTCCAATAAAAGTTACAGACGACGAGGCAGACAAAAAATGCGGATGACGTCATCCGCACCGCGCTAGCCGCAGCGTCCGCTGCGTGCGGGCCGACGTTGGTGACGTCATCAGCTGCGGCTGGGGAATTCGGTCGTCTCAAATGCGTGCGGCGACTGCGGAGACTGCGGTGCGGCTCAGTGTGCGAGGTTTCATAGAATTTCATACAAAGAATTCGAAATGCGGGGACTGCGGAGACTGCGGTGCGGCTCAATGTGCGTTCACCATTAGCCTGGCCGCATACATCAGTTTTCTATCCGGTCAGTGAATTCACAAATGTGTGTGCATGTCACACACATTTGTATAACTTCCCGAACTTTCTCAAAACGGATCACAGGTTTCCTAGTGGGTTTGTGGTTTCCTAATGGTGAACGCACATTTAGCCGCACCGCAGTCTCCGCAGTCTGTTCTCTTACCCAATTCTTTGTATTAAGTTCTATGATCCCTCGCACACCGCATCGCAAATTCAAAGAATTCGGTAAGAGAACAGACTGCGGAGACTGCGGTGCGGCTAAATGTGCGTTCGCCATAAATTCCTACTGATGTATGCGGCCCATAGACAATATTTTTATCTCAATGATGCGGGCAGGCTTATGGCAACATTTCTTATTGATTGTCTTTTTTTTTAGGTCGTTTATAGTGAATGGATGCACTTCAATTTTTAATAATTAAAAAAAAATATGGGAATCACTTACCAACTTACGCTATCATTAGTAAAGCAAAACAAATTAGTTTCACGCTCCAGTGATTAATTTCAAAAGAGTACTTTAAACAGATCTTATCTTATGAGCATCCATCAGGGGCTCATCTTTATGAAGGAGGAGACACGACAAACAAAAAACCCATGTGTCAAATAAATGTCAAACTTCGGTCACCTCACGGCTTTCTGCTATATTTCAGAAAACCACAGACTAAGTAGAGCAGAAAACTTATTTTTGTTGACTATCCTTCAGCTCAATAAAGAAAATACCTGAATATGTCTTCTTATAAAGTAAGTTTATCATGAAAAACACATTGTTTTCATTAAATCCACTTTAAATCAAATGAAATATTTTCAATTCAACAATTTCGGATTTCGTAAACAAACCCATTTAGTTAAATATAAAAAATGTTTTTGGTGCAATATCCTTGAATGAAAACGAATACCACCAGTCATGATTTTATATTTAGTTACTTACCGCTAGTGAATATACAAAATACCTTTTATAAAGTACCTAGGTAGGTACTATAATTGTTTTAATTTTACAGCCCATTGATTCCAAAAGAGAAGAGTTTCGAAGATACCTGGAGCGGGCTGGCGTAATGGACGCTTTAACTAAAGTCCTTGTCAGTCTGTATGAAGAACCAGATAAGCCTGAAGATGCCCTAGAATATGTTCGAAAACATTTAGGTACTGATGGTGGTGATGATGAACTGGAAGCTGCAAGAGCTCGCATAGCAGAATTAGAAGCGGAGAATGCATTGCTCAAAGGCGAAGCAGCTCCAACGGAAGGATAAATTTTTGCTCATACATTAATACTATTATTAATAATTTACCTACATACATAAATATTGACATGTTCAATTTAAAGATCTCATAAAAATGATCTCAGATAAAAATATTCTTGTTAATTCTAGAGAAATATAACATAGTGTTATGATTACTGTGAGAGTATTATTTTTGTTATAAGTAAGTACATTATTATTTGGCAGTGCAAGAAGCACTATTAAATTTTTGTTTCGATTATTGTGTTTTATTTTCACAGTACCACAACATACTTTTTTTTTAAACATGAAGTTTGTTCTAAAAGTGACGTATCCCCTTAGACACAGGATTTGAACCTAAAACTCACTTCCACTCATTGATAGCATCATCATCATCATATCAGCCGTAAGACATCCCCTGCTGAACATAGGGCTCCCCTTTATTGATAACATAATCTGGTATTTGTTCTGAGGTGATGGACAAAATTGGACTATGGAGTGAACTTACCCAGAAGAACTTTGAAGTGATTAACATTGTATGCATTTCCTCTCGTTTCCACACTGGAAGTGCTAATAACTTGAATAATAGACAGGGGCCAGTTTTATGAGGAGATTTATGTAGGTTTTGGGCACACTCAGAAGATCATAGGAGACAACGAAGTCTGACAAGCTGGCAACCTTGCAGCGGTGAGTCGAGCTATGAAGCTTGGCCTCTACCAATTTTACGTCGTCAATGAGCCTCCTACCTAAACGTGTTCGTTCAGTGTGAATAGAATAGAATCATTTATTCGCTAGAGTTAGTGTGTTCCTGTTTTGGTGACGTTAAGAGAACAGGTACGGTAGTCATCACCCTGCCCTGTTGGAAGCTAAGGTTTAGGTACTTAATTCGTTTGCTCAACCATTGCCTCTTTCAAGGAATGAAACACATGCCCGCCGGTTTTTGAGCAGGAGTCGTTGAAACCGTATTGTTATCTACATATTTATGTACAGTCAGCATCAAGAGTTGCTGACCACATTCAGATTTCCAAAATCGCTATATAACGTGTTAGTACGGATTATTACGGTGTACAGCGATTTCAAAAATCTGAATGTTGTCAGCAACTTTTGATGCTGACTGTACTCAACACTAAGGGTCAATTTATACTAGCGCAGAGCCGAAGCGCATCGAAGCGTTTTTCCAGAACTGAACATAACAATTTCAACCTTATCTCCACAGCGTAACGCACACATTACTTTTTAGATTTCAAAAAGTCGCGTGCAGTCTTCAGAATTCGCGCGTGTGGTGTGCGTCAGAATGGCTGGTTGCCTGTGGCGTTGGTCAATGAGAGTTGATTCGAAAATTGCTACATAATTGCTTATATTTGCTACATATAATAAATCATTGCTACATATGATATATACTTAGATATAAAATATTTTTTTTGACCAGCCATCCTGACGTCAGGATGGCTGGTCACCTCCGAGTTTAAAGTCAAGCGTGTAGAGTTTCCCGAAATGTATTGCGTCAATAATTGCTTCATATTTACTTCATTGATCTCATTTATTTGTATCTTTAAAAATATGCTAAATAAAGGATGTAGCAGTAATTTAAATTATCCCAAGGAAAAGTCCCTGATAAAATAATAAAGGCAAATAGTTGCAGTGCGTCTTCATTCAACGGTATTGATACCTTAGGCGGCAGGCGTTCTAAATAAAATTGTTAAAGATAAAGATAAAGATAAAGATAAGTTTATTTGTCAAACATGTGTAGCATGATACATAAATAATGCACATTTAGATGGTAAAACATTTTTACAGAACCAACATGTTTTGCCTCACTCGGCGTACAAATATTAGAAAGTTATATGTTTAAAAAAAATATATAATATTAAAAGAAAACATTTAAAATTTATCATTTAAAAAATCAATTATGGTATAATAACATTTATCGGCCAGTAGGATTTTTAACCTTTTCTTAAATAAATTGAGATTCAAATCTTTAATGGAATTCGGAATATTATTATAAACTAAGGGTGCCATGCATACAACACTTTTTTTGAGGAGTGCTGTTTTGGCCGAGTGTGTCTGCACCCAAAGTCTATACTTCTCACGTCTATTTCTATCTGAATTACTTGATAAGAGAGGAAACAACTGAGGGTTTCTTTTTACAAAAATGGCTATTTCCAATATGTAGAGTGACGGAAGTGTTAAAATTTTGTGCTTTAGGAACATTGGTCTGCAACTGTCTGTGATTTGCAACCCAAACATAGCTCGTACACAACGCTTTTGCGCTTTGAACACTGTGTCTTTGTTCGTTGAATTGCCCCAAAAGATAATTCCAAATCTCAATCGTGATTCTACCAGTCCGTGATAGGCTATAAGCAAGGTTTTTGTATTGACAGAAGGAGATAGTTTATAGAGGGCAAACGACGAACTGCTTATTTTTTTACTCAGTGTTTCTGTCTGATTCTTCCAATTTAATTGTGGATCAATGATTAGTCCCAAAAATCGGGCTGTATCTGCTTCTTGAATATTATTGTTTTTGTATGTTAAATTAAATTTTGATAATTTCTGTAATTTTTTCCGCTGTCTAAAATGCATTATGTTTGTTTTACTGAGATTAATTTTTAAATTATTGTTCTTAAGCCAGGTAATTATAGAGTTTAATGAATTATTTGCATCAAGGTTATAGTCTGACTAGTATTTGCGCGTTGCGCGAGCTGCAAGCAGCTCGCGGGGTCGTGTTTTGAAAAGTATTTCTTACTTAGAATTTTTTGCAGTCGCCATTTTAGATTTTGATTTTGACCTTACTATCGGCTTTAGCATCCTCGAAAACTATTAAAACGACTCCCATGATGAACAATTCAAAAATGATCGCAGCCGCCATCTTAGATTCTGATTTAGACTTCACTATCGGCTTTAGCACCCTCGAAAACCATGAAAACGGCATCCAATATAAAAAAATGATTTTTTGAAGTCGCCATCTTGGATTTTGATTTTGACCCAAAGAGCGCCAACCATCCCGGTTTTGGGCAGGCCGCATCCATCCACTGCCAGCATCGACCCATCTTGCAGCAGGGCGTCCTACACTACGTTTGCCCATTCGCGGTCTCCACTCAAGCACATGTTTGCTCCATCTGCCGTTTGTCCGTCTACAAACGTGCCATTTGGTTCTACATTTGGTTCTCTGGCGAATGACTTCATTACGAATTCTATCCACCAGAGAAACCCCGAGCATTGCTCTCTCCATTGCACGCTGAGCAACCTTAAATTTGTGGACCAGGCCGATAGTAAGTGTTCACGTTTCGGCTCCGTAAGTCATTACGGGTTGGACACGCTGGTTGTAAACCCTGGTTTTAAGGGATTGTGGGATCGATGATTCAAAGATATGACGCAGCTTCCCGAATACCGCCCAGCCCAAGCGTATTCTTCTAGCTGCCTCCTTCTCAAAGTTGTGCCTGCTCAGTTGTACACTTTGGCCTAGATAAATGTATTCTTGCACAACCTCGAGGGCAGCATCATTCACGATTACAGTTCTCGGGGTAACGTGACCATTAAACATGACTTTGGTTTTGTTCAGCCAGATTCATTCCGAGACCCACACGCCTTGAAGAATAGCTCAAGCTGTTCAGCATTTTTTCCAGCTCCTGCAGAGACTGCTATGATGACAATGTCATCCGCAAATCGGAGGTGTGAGATGTACTGACCGTTGATACGAGTATTAACACCCCGTCCTTTCCAATCAATCGTCTTGAAAACGTCCTCCAACGCGTTTGTAAACAGTTGGATTGGTTTTGTGCTCTGTTCTTGTACTTAGACGGTCACTGTTGCGGCCTTATACAGACATCTCATCACCTCAACGTAGCGACAGTCGATGAGGCATCTCTGCATGGACTCCAGAACAGCCCAGGTCTCGACGGTATCGAAAGCCTTCTCGTAGTCCACATACGCTAGGCACAGAGGCTGGTTATACTCCTCGGTCTTTTGAATCACTTGCCTAAGGGTGTGTATGTGGTCTATGGTGCGGTAACCTTTTTGAAACCCGGCCTGCTCCGGTGGCTGAAAATCATCGAACTTTTGGGCAAGACGATTTAGAATAACCCTCGAGAACAGCTTATAGATATGGCTCAGAAGTGAGATGGAGCGGTAGTTTTTAAGGAGCGCTTTATCGCCCTTTTTGAAGAATAATACTACCACACTCCCATGCCATGCCTCCGGTGTTATGCAAGTGTGGATGACGGAATTGAAGAGTTTACAAGCTCTGTCAAGATAGGTATTCCTCTTGCCTTGAGCAGCTCTATGGTTATTCTGTCATCCCCTGTCGGGAAGCTCGTGTGAGATGACGTGTCAGTTTGGCCCGTGGGTCATCCGCGCCGTGGGCCTGAGGTGGGCAAGGTTTTTGAGCATATAAGTCTCCGTAGAACTTTTCGACTTCAGCTAGAATCTCTGGTTTTGATGTGACGGTGGTGCCTTGTGACGTTCTGAGCTTTGTCAGGCTACAGTGGGAGGTATTGGGCTTGGCAAATACCTTCGAGCCTTTATTCCGAGCTAAAGCTTGCTCTATAATTCGGTTATTTGCACTCCGAGTATCGCGTCTGAACTGCTTTTTGACCTCCCCGTTAAGAACCTGACTCGGAGCCTGTGTGGCTTTGTGAGTTCTCGTCGTTTCCCCATCAGTGCCAGAGTCTCGCTGGTAATTAAGTTCCGACTTACGTCCATTCCTGATTGGTCGAAAAAGTTTGCAGCCCACCTCGTAAACAACACGCAGCAGGCCTTCGGTGACGTCGTTTATGCCCTCCTGGATTTTAAACCTCACTATCGGCTTTAGCATCCTCAAAAACCATGAAAACGACTCCCATGATGAACAATTCGAAAATTATCGCAGCCGCCATCTTGCATTCCCGTTTTGACCTCGCCATCAGTTTAACATCCTCGAAAACCATGAAAACGGCACCCATGATGAAAACACAAAAACTATCCAAGACAAAAAGAATTTTTCGATTCCAAAACAAACTTTTCAGTTTAGATATAAAAATATGAAATTCAAAATATTATTGTGTTAGGTACGCGCTTACTGCCCCTCGAACACTGCGTTTTTTGAAGTCACCGTCTTGGATTTTGAGTTTGACGTCACTATCAGCTTTAGCATTCTCGAAAATCATGAAAACTACACCCACGATGAACCTTTCGAATATTATCGCAGCCGCCATCTTTTTACGATACGAGAGCGCGGGACCTGACAGCTGATATCTTGGATTTTGATTCTTACTTCACTATCAACTTAAGCATCCTCGAAAACCATGAAAACGACTGCCATGATGAGCAATTCGAAAATTATTGCAGTCGCCATCTTGGATTTTGATTCTTACTTCACTATCAACTTTAGCATCCTCGAAAACCATGAAAACGACTGCCATGACGAGCAATTCGAAAATTATTGTAGTCGCCATCTTGGATTTTGATTCTTACTTCACTATCAGCTTTATTACCCTCGAAAACCATGAAAACGACAGCCATGATGATATCTTTGAATTTTTTACTGTCGCCATCTTGGATTTTGATTTTGACCACACTATCGGCGTTAGCATCCTCGAAAACCATGAAAACGACTCCCATGATGAACAATTCGAAAATTATCGTAGCCGCCATCTTGGATTTTGATTTTGACTTCACTATCATTTTAATTACCCTCGAAAACCATGAAAACGACTCCCATGATGAATTATCGCAGCCGCCATCTTGGATTTTGATTTTGACCACGCTGTCGGCTTAAGCATCCTCGAAAACTATGAAAACGACTCCCATGATGAACATTTTGAAAATGATCGCATCCGCCATCTTAGATTTTGATTTTGACCGCATCATCGGCTTTAGCATACCCGAAAACCATGAAAACGACATCCATGATGACAAATACGAAAATTGTCGCAGCCGCCATCTTGAATTTGGATTTTGACCTCACTATCGGCTTTAGCACCCTCGAAAACCCTGAAAAAGACATCCATGATGAACATTTTGAAAATGATCGCAGCCGCCATCTTGGATTTTGATTTTGACTTCACTATCATCTTTATTACCCTCGAAAACCATGAAAACGACTCCCATGATGAATTATCGCAGCCGCCATCTTGGATTTTGATTTTGACCACGCTATCGGCTTAAGCATTCTCGAAAACCATGAAAACCAATCCCATGATGTACAGACGCCAGCACATCAAGCTACCACAATCTGTCAGATTTCTTTAATAGAATTTCAACCTTATCACAAGAGTAGAAGGTTAAAGTTTGATTGGTAAAATCTGACAGATTCGGGTAGGTTGACCTGCTGGCGTCTGTACATTTTCAAAAGGATCGCATACGCCATCTTGAATTTGGATTTTGACCTTACTATCGGCTTTAGCATCCTCGAAAACCATGAAAACGACTCCCATGATAAAATTGATGAACAATTCGAAAATTATAGCAGCCGCCATCTTGGATTCTCATTTTGATTTTGAAAAATGATTTTGACATACTCTGGGCCCCAAGAAAAAATGTTCCAAGTTTCTTCTGAGATCCATTTAAAGGGGGGAGAAGGGGGTGAAGAGGGGAGATTAAAAAAAAATGGTTTTTTCTTTTCCGATCCTCCTCTATACGAATCCGTAAAAAAACACCAAACACGGGTCTCTTATTTTCTGAGATACGATAGGGAGGGGGGGGGGGGAGGCCAAAAAACGGAGGCTTGGTACTTTTGCCCTACTTATGATAGTTATTTGTAAGTTTGCTTGTCGTCACCCGTGAGTTACGCTTCACTCACTCAACCTTCGTTACGCTACGGAGGTCGCCGGCTCGCTTCGCTCGCCACCTCCCCCCTTCGCTCCACTCAGGACCTACCTACCACCAGAAAAGCTATCGTGACCTTTTCCCTACGCTACCTAGTTTCCGAGATACGATGGAGGGAGGGGTGAAGGGGGGAAAGGGGGTGAATTTTGAAAAATGATTTTTACACACTCTGGGCCCCTTGATACGAAAATGAAAAAAAATGTTCCAAGTCTCTTCTGAGATCCACCTAAAGGGGGGGGATAAGGGGGGCAAGGGGGGGGAACTTTTAAAAATAGTTTTTACTTTTCCGAGCCTTCTCTATAAGAATCCGTAAAAAAATAAAACTCAGGTTTCTTAGTTTCTGAGATACGATTGGGAGGGGGGGGGGAGACGCCAAAAAGGGGAAGCTTGGTACTTTTGCCCTACTCATGAGAGTTACTTGTAAGTTTGCTTGTCGGCACCCCTGAGTTACGCTTCACCCACTCAACCTTCGTTACGCTACGGAGGTCGCCGGCTCGCTTCGCTCACCACCTCCCCCCTTCGCTCAACTCGGTTTCGCAGGTTCGCTCCACTCAGGACCTACCTACCACCAGAAAGCTATCGTATCCTCATCCCTACGCTTCGCTTTACTGCTACATAATTTTTTCCGAGTTACGATGGGTGGAGGGGTGAAGGGGGGAGAGGGGGGAGTTTAGAAAAATGATTTAGTCACACTCTGGGCACTTTGATATGAATCTGAAAAAAAAAAATGTTCCAAGTCTCTTCTGAGATCCGCCTAAAGGGGGGAGAACGGGGTCAAGAGGGGGGACTTTGAAAAATGGTTTTTACTTTTCCGAGCCTCCTCTATACGAATTCATAAAAAAACAAAACACGGGTCTCATAGTTTCTGAGATACGATTGGGAGGGGGGGGGGGAGCAAAAAGGGGAGGCTTGGTACTTTTGCCCTACTAATGAGAGTTACTTGTAAGTTTGCTTGTCGTCACCGCTGAGTTACGCTTCACCCACTCAACCTTCGTTACGCTACGGAGGTCGCCGGCTCGCTTCGCTCGCCACCTCCCCCCTTCGCTCCACTCGGTCTCGCAGGTTCGCTCCGCTCAGGACCTACCTACCACCGGAAAGCTATCGTGACCACATCCCTACGCTACGCTACGCTTCGCTTTACCGCTATGGGGTGAGGGGTGAAGAGGGGGAGAGGGGTGAGTTTCGAAAAATGATTTTGACATACTCTGGACCTCTTGACACGACCTGAAAAAAAAAATTCCAAGTCTCTTTTGAGATCCGCCAAAAGAAGGGGGGGGGGGAGGGGGGCAAGGGGGAACTTTGAAAATGATTTTTACTATTTCGAGCCTCCTCTATACGAATCCGTAAACAAACAAAACACGGGTCTCTTAGTTTCCGAGATACGACGGGGGGAGGGGTGAAGGGGGGGAGAAGGGAAAGTTTTGAAAAATGATTTTGACCAACTATGGGGCCCTTGACATGAAACTGAAAAAAAAACTGTTGCAAGTCTGTTAACTTCCGAGATCCTCCTAAAGGGGGGAGAAGGGGAAAAGGGGAGGGGGGACTCTAAATAATATTTTTTACGTTTCCGAGCCTCCTCTATACGAATCCGTAAAAAAACAAAACACGGGTCTCTTAGTTTCCGAGATACGATGGGGAGGGGGGAGAGGGGGGGCGAAAAGGGGAGGTTTGGGATTTTTCCCATACTCACCAGAGTAACTTGTATACGAATCTGTCAAAATATACCCACCTCCCCCTTCACCATCTGGGAGAACAATTCTGTCAGTCAGTGAGTCAGTGAGTGGTAATCGAGCTTTATATAAAATCGGGCTGTATCTGCTTCTTGAATATTATTGTTTTTGTATGTTAAATTAAATTTTGATAATTTCTGTAATTTTTTCCGCTGTCTAAAATGCATTATGTTTGTTTTACTGAGATTAATTTTTAAATTATTGTTCTTAAGCCAGGTAATTATAGAGTTTAATGAATTATTTGCATCAAGGTTATAGTCTGATAAATTGTTTGATGTTATAGTTACAGTACTGTCGTCAGCGAAAAGAGTCATGGGTTCTTTAGTGCAATTTGGTAGGTCATTAATATATAGTATGAACATGGGGGGACCTAAAACACTTCCCTGGGGTACACCATGGGTAATGAGACGTTTTTGAGATGAGAAGTTTTGTATCTTTTTAGTTTTAATATTAAATTTCGATATTTGAGTTACCTGCTGACGGTCTGATAGATAGGATTTTAACAGTTCCAATACATTTCCTCTTATACCGTAGGCTTCTAGTTTATCTAGCAGAATTTTGTGGTCTACGTAATCGAATGCTTGGGACATGTCACAGTAGATAGAACAGACAGGTAATGATTTGTCAACATGTGATGAAACAGTGTGTATAAAATCGTAAACCGCCATATTAATGTTTCTGTTTTTCCTGAAACCTTTCTGTTGATCACATAGGATTTTAAATTGTTCTAAGTATCCGTTCAGTTCATTATATATGTATTTCTCAAAGATTTTTGAGAATACGGAGATTAACGCTATGGGTCTGTAGTTTTCCATTAAATTTTGATCCCCTTTTTTATGTAATGGTTTAATGATAGTGAATTTGAGGTCTTTTGGGAATGTCCCATTTAGTATGCAAAGATTCATAATATGACTTAAGTGTTGCGAAATATCTTCATTCACAGCTTTGATAACGTTAGTCGAAATACCATCATACCCTACACTACTGGTGTTTTTAAGACTTTTTATAATCTTCTGTATGTGGTAAGGAAGACAGGGAGAAATAAACATTGATTTAGGTTGACGCATAATTAAAGCCGTGTGGTTCTTACCAGCACCTGGGAGCGGTTTTACTTTTTCAATAAAATAGTTATTAAATGCATTGGCCATTTGTTTAGGATTTTTTGTTAATTTATCGTTAATTTTTAATTCTAATATCGACTCTTTAGGTATATTTAATTTATTATTATTTATAATTTGCCAAGCCGTTTTACTTTTGTTAGTCGATGTGTTTATTTTATAATTATTTTGTGCGCGTTTAGTAAGATTTATAATTCGTTTGAGCAGTTTAGAATAGTTAGTATATTTTTGTTTATTAATTAATGATGGTTTTCGTCTGAGCTTCCAGAGTAATTCCCTTTTATTTTTGCTACATAATTTAATCCCGCGTGATATCCATTTTTGTTTGGCATTTACTTGCACTGTGATTTGTGTTAACGGAAAGCATAAATCATAGAATAATTTAAATGTTTTTATAAAATGATGATACGCTTCTGATGGATCATCAGTTTTATATATTTCATCAAAAGAAAGATTTTTTATAATATTTTTAAATTTTTGGATATTTTCTAAACTATAATCCCGCTTCATTTGATGCCAATGTTTTAATTTTATTATTTTCTTAACTGGTAGCTTAATTAACTGAGCAGTATGGTCAGACAAGCCAAATTCTAATACTTCCGTCTGACATTTTCTCTTTAAATTATGAGCAAAATTATCTAGACAAGTATTACTGGACAATCTTGTGGGCTGTTTAAGTGCTAATCTTAGATTATATTTTAACAATAGACATTCGAAGTCCAAGGTAACATTGTTAGTCTTCATAACATCTATGTTGAAATCACCAGCTACAATAATATTATTATTTTTTGTTCTAGAAATACAATTTAATATTTTATCAAGCCTATCAAAAAATGAAATAAGGTTACTTGGCACTGGAACTCGGTAAACACAAAGTATTATAATTTTGGAGTCAAGTAATTCTATTGCACAACATTCGATAATATTTGGTATGGACAATTGACTAATTTGCGAGATCTCTCTAAATGTATGAGCCTTATTAACTAGGATGCAGGCACCACCTCTTTTATTGTTGGTGCGACAATAGCATGCCGCGAGTTCATAGTTATTTATTTTCACGTGCTGTTCGTAACCCGATAACATGAAGTGTTCCGTGATACATATCACATCCACATTAATGTTTTTTTCTATTAACTCGTCTATATTAACTAATAGTAGGTCAGATTTGTTCAACAGTCCCGCAATATTTTGATGCAGAACATTTATATATTCAAGATCGAAAAAATAATGAATTTGATTCCTCTACAGCATTTTCAACATCTTCTTTAGACATGTAACATAGGATAATCTCATTAATCAAAGATAGTAAATTCTCAAAGATATTGTGTAAACCATAGTTATTAATACGGCCCCTTAACAAATCAAACATTGAATGGTCGTAATTTAAATTACAATTACAATCTAAAAAATATGCATGTTCATGTGATAATATATCTAGGTACAATAAATTATTGAATGTCTCAATTCGCCAGTTAAAAATGTTGTTATAGTTTTGAAGTTTGTAAGTAGGGGTACAGATTATTACATTTGTATGCGAAATTAGTTTCAAGGTGTCTCGTATGTATACAATAGTGTTAAAATAGTTGCTTGTAATTTTAAAGTCCTCCTCTCCAATTAATAGTACACAAAAGTCGCTCATAGTGTAATCACATAACTTTGATTGAATTCCGCTGAGTAGATGTTTTATTGTTCCATTTGGAGTAATGTAATGACATATTTGATATTTGTCTGTGAATAGATCTTCAGCTATTGATAAAACTTTATTCTGATTATTTGTGCTTATGAAACATATCTTGTTTTTTTGTGAATGAAGTGGGATTGTTGTTGACCGACTCTGTATAGGCGACTGATTCAACTCAATGATAGGTTGAAGATGTTCGATGGGTTTGTTTTTATTTTCTAATATTTTGTCATGCTTTAGGGTGCATGAGCCTGATGAAGTGGGATCAGTAGACATTATAATTTTTTTTGTCTGTGTTTCCTTTGCTTTTTTGTTTTTTTGTGTCTTGCTTTGTGGTGTTTTTTCTGTACTGTTGGTCTTTCGTTCTTCAAGTTTTTTTTTTAAATTACTATTTTCTATTGATAATAGTTCTATTTTCTTCATAGCAGTTTTTAATTCAGATGTTAGACTAGTGATCTCATTTTTGAGTATTTGTATTTGTTGTAAGTCCTCGTCTTCTGATACGTCTGGAAATGTACTCGTCGTACAGTTTGGAGTTGGTAGAATAATATCACTGTCATCATTTGAGGGTTCTGATCCAGTACGGGTTCGCCGGAACGTAATATTTTCTAAGAAGTTCATTTTGTGAATGCACAGTAAATGTTAATAAACTTTCAAAAATAATTGTCCGTGACAAGATTCGAACCCGACTTCTTCGGGTTCCGAATGTAGCTTGGTGCGCCACTAAGATAAACGGTATTAACTTCTTCCTTTGAATTAGGCATCAGCTATGTGCGTATGTGAAAGTGTTTTTTGGTTTGTTCAATAGATGTCGCTGTGCTTAATTTAATAATGATGAATTATTTTTTTTACTTGATAACACTGTTTGACGGATGGTAACTATAATTCGGATTGGTTGTTTCGTTTTCTGTAAGATGGCGTTGTAGTGAAACTGTTTTAAATAAAAAACGATTTTTTCATTCGTTAATGTTTTTCGAAATCACGACAGTACTGAAAATTACACTAGTACTTAATAAAGATTATGTGTTTGAAATGTCACAGTAATCTCACAAGTCACAAATCACTTAAGAATGACTAGTTCTGTATTTTATAAGTCACTGTTTAGAATCCGTAGGAACACTGTTATTTTGGAATTTTGTGCAAGATATTCGTCAAAAACACTGTCACAGTTAGTTTATACCACAGGTTTTTATTTGCAATACGTTACACTGTCCGAAATTAACTTTTACTATTATTTATAATTATTTTAGCAGGAGCACAGTCAAAAGCAATGTTTACATGTCAGCGCCATCTGACGGACATGTTAAATGGCATGTTATGTATGAGTAGGTAAGTGAACAATAAGCATATTAGAAGGATGTCAATAATTGCTTCATATTTACTTCATTTATCTCATTTAGTTGTATCTTCAAAAATATGTAAAATAAAGGATGTGATGATGATGCAGTAATTTAAATTATCCCAAGGAAAAGTCCCTGATAAAATAATAAAGGTAAATAGTTGCAGTGCGTCTTCACTCAACGGTATTGATACTTTAGGAGGCAGGCGTTCTAAATTGTTAAATGGCATGTTATGTATGATTATGTAAGTGGATAATAAGCACATTAAAAGGATATCGTAAATAAAAAAAATACGAAGAGTAAAAAGAAGCTAATTCCATATTGCATAATACACTACGACAATAAGGTAAATTAATGCTGAGGTTGTGGGACATCTCGCCCACGAAAAAAGGTGGCCAACAAGCCAGATGTCCCCTTTTTAAAATGTGCATTTGTAGTTTCGCCCGAACCAATTTTTAGCTTATTTTCATATTCATCATCATCTCAGCCATAGGACGTCCACTGCTGAACGTAGGCCTCCCCTTTTGATCTCCATATATACCGGTTGGAAGCGACCTGCGTCCAGCGTATTCCAGCGACTTTTATAAGGTTGACTGGCCACCTTGTTGGTGGACGTCCTACGCTGCGCTTGCTAGTCCGTGGTCTACACTCTAGCACTTTTCGACCGCATCGGCCATCTGCTCTTCGGGCAATATGGCCTGCCCATTGCCACTTCAGCTTGCTAATCCGGTGGACTATATCAGTGACTCGTATGTGATCACGTAGACGTAAACACCGAGCATAGCGCTCTCCATAGCACGTTGAGCGACTTTGAGCTTGATAGTGAAAGACCACGTTTCGTTGCCGTACGTAACTCATCACTGGTAACACACATTGGTGGAAGACTTTTGTCTTGAGGCACTGGGGTAAGTCGGACGGAAAGACATGGCGTAGTTTTCCGAACGCTGCCCAACCGAGTTGGATTTGGTGGTTGACCTTTCTCGAAGTTGGACCTACCTAACTGGACTACTTGTCCTAAGTAGATATTATATGAGTCAACAACTTACGAGTATTTTTATATTATTTTTACGCATATATATACAATGTGGATTAGCTTCTTTTTACTCGTCGTATTTTATTTAATTTACGATATCCTTCTAATATGCTTTTTGTTCACTTATCTACTCATACATAACATGCCATTTAACAATTTTATTTAGAACGCCTGCCGCCTAAAGTAGCAATACCGTTGAGTGAACACGCACTGCAAATATTTGCCTTTATTATTTTATCAGGGACTTTTCCTTGGGATAATTTAAATTACTGCTACATCCTTTATTTAACATATTTTTAAAGATAAAAATAAATGAGATCAATGAAGTAAATATGAAGCAATTATTGACGCAATACATTTCGGGAAATTCTACACGCTTGACTTTAAACTAGGAGGTGACCAGCCATCCTGACGTCAGGATGGCTGGTCAAAAAAAATATTTTATATCTAAGTATATATCATATGTAGCAATGATTTATTATATGTAGCAAATATAAGCAATTATGTAGCAATTTCCGAATCAACTCTCATTGACCAACGCCACAGGCAACCAGCCATTCTGACGCACACCGCGTGTGCTCGTGAACAACGTATTTGACGCTTCGATGCGCTACTATAAATTGATTGTGCAGCAGGAAAAGAGTTGCTTGTTTGTATGAAAAAGGGTAATCTCCGCGACTTATGAAATACAATGGAAATAAGTACAATAACTTCTGACGTGGAGTTTTAGATCTGATGAACCACCGCATGCTGTTACTTTTTCCGACGCGAGACAAAAATATTGTGGTAGTTTTGCTACATGTATGATTTTAAATAAATAAAAAACGAAAGCCTTTAAACTTATAGAGCTCAAGAGATTAATAATGACGTACCTACTACAATGTACAGTGTCCGTTACCCTGGCCAGATGTTGTCGAAAATGGTCATTTGAATCTGATAGATAATTAGATTTGCGGCTTCTGTAATTGTTGCGCACATTTTTAAATTTGTTGCGCTTATAGTTTTTTAATTATTTCACAAAAACATTTCCTGCTGCGGTAACGTTATCCCAGCCAGACCTTTTTCTTTCTAATGGGAATATTTTAATAAATAGGTACTAGCTATAAAATCAGTTGTCTAGATGAAGTAAATGTTGTGACTTATTTTGTATTTATTCTTTCTTCGGTTGCGAAGTTATTCGAGATTTTGCTGGAGTAACGTTTTTCGTTTTGCTAGATCTTTGAAACGGTTAAGCGGATTCTTATCATATTTTGTACATGACTTCTTAGGAACTAATTTAAATTTGTTTTGCAATAAAAAAACCAAAATAATACATAGCTTAAAGGTTATTTCATTAAATTGAAAAACACTTCAATTGGTCCCAGCACTCTCAATATGAGGTCTAATGACTTACTTTAAACATTATTTTGAAGCTTGTAACGGCCTTCAAATGTATCTGAAGTTTCATTAGTATCCTGTAAGTATTTAACAAGTTATGATGATATTCAGTTCGTCACGAGCACGGTCTTGATGCGCGCGGTGTTATTTGGCCACTGGATTGAATATATGAACTGAATTTTATGTCAATTACTAGCACTTCCCCCGCGACTTCGTCCGCGCTTATTTAGAGCTTTGCTTCTGTGAATTTCTTTTGCGGCCACCCTATTTATGGAATTCTTTTAGAAAATCTAAATCAATATTCAACTAAAATTCTACGCTCTCTCATTCGACCACAAAACTTCCCTTTAACAGTCAGTTTTCGCAACATCCCATCTAAATAAGCGCCCACATCCTAAAGATATACTTCTGGGATAATTTGAGTCTCGTAGCACTTGTAGTAACGAAGTTTCATACAAACTCAAGCTAAAAACTACTCTACATCCCGTCATTATCCCGTCTTAAGTAGCACCTGCGTCGTAAAAGAACCCTCCAGTGAAACATTAAAAACTCCAAGTACTTGTAATAATGAAGTTTCATACAAACTATCAACCCCGAAAACAACCCTATAGATGTCAATATCACCACATCCCGTCTAGGTGAGTACCTACTTCTTTAAAAAAACCCTCTTCCATAAGAAACTTCTATCTTTCAAACAACAGAAACAACCCCTTTGGGTCCAATTTCACAAATCTACATCCTAAAAATAGCTCCCGCCCAAACAAAAACAAACTTGAGACTCCCAGCATTTGTCGTAACGAAGTTTCATTCAAACTACTAACACCAAAAACAACCCTTTAGGGTTTGATTTATCCAAAACTCGTCTCAGATAGAATCTACGTCCTAAAAACCCATTGGCAAAATTTTAAACTTCTAAGCATCAAGAACGAAGTCCCGTCTTAGTGAGCATCTGCTCCCTTAGAACCTCTAAGCACATTTTGACACTCCCAACACTTGTAATTACGAAGTTTCATGCAAACAAACAACCCCAAAAACATCCCCTTAGGGGCGTAATATCGCAAAATCCGTTCTTAATGGGTACCTACGTCCTAAAAAGAACCCCTTTGCAAAATTTGAAAACTGTATCTATCAACATCAAAAACAACCCCTTATGGTTCGAATTTCGAATCACCCCGTCATAGTAAACATCTAAATGCTTAAAAGAACCCCTTTATGCAAAATTTGAAACTCCTAGTATTTGTAGTAACAAAGTTTCAAAAACAACCCCTTTGGGGTGAAATTTCGCAAAATCCTGTCTTAGTGAGCACTTACGTCATTAAAAGAATCCCCATGCAAAATTTGAGACCTCTATCTATCAACACTTAAAACAACCCCATAGGGATTGAATTTTGAAAAACCCTCTTAGGTAGTGGGTACGTCCTAAAAACAAACTCCATGCAAAATTTGAGACTGCTAGCACTTGGAGTAACGAAAGTTTCATACAAACTATCAACAGCAAAAACAACCCCTTAGGATTCGAATTTCGAATCACCCCGTCATAGTAAGCATCTAAGTCCTAAAAATAAACCCCAAGCAAAATTTGAGACCTCTAGCACTTGTAGTAATAAAGTTGAATGCTACCTATCAACCCCAAAAACAACCCCTTAGGGGTGAAATTTCGCAAAATACCGTATTAGTGAGCACCTACGTCCTTAAAATAATCCCTGTGCAAAATTTGAAACCTGTATCTATCAACATCAATAACAACCCCTTAGGGTTCGAATTTCAAATCACCCCGTCATAGTTAGCATCTACGCTCTAAATATAAACCCCATGCAAAATTTGAGACCCCTAGCACTTGTAGTAACAAAATTACATGCAACCTATCGACCCCATAAACAACCCCTTAGGGGTGAAATTTCGCAAAATACCGTATTAGTGAGCACCTACGTCCTTAAAATAATCCGTGTGCAAAATCTGAAACCTGTATCTATCAACATCAATAACAACCCCTTAGGGTTCGAATTTCGAATCACCCCGTCATAGTTAGCATCTACGCTCTAAAAATAAACCCCATGCAAAAGGAGAACGGGCGGGTGTGGCCCAAGGTGGCGGCGGAGCATGACGTTCATTTTATTTGAAAGTTCCCTACCATAGCTTACTTTTTTTGTATGGGTACAAAAAAATCTATCCTGGGAGAAAAAAGTTATAGCGTTTTTTAGAAATACGCATTTATACAGCTTTCAACTATTTATTCAATTAAATCTTATTATTTTAACTTAAGATGTTATGTTTGCTATTATCTAACATTCATGATGACTTATACACGGTGGTGTCTACTTATTTTTTTATCTTGGTAAAGTCGTCAAATGAGTCCTCCCACCCAGGACAGAGCGGGAGGGACTGTCAGACTCATACTGACTACAAACCACGGTGTCCTTCAATAGCTCTTTACGTTCTAGGGTCACGGTAATTTGGTAGGTCCCGCGACCCCAGTAGGCTAGTTGGCCCTCTAAAGGGGGGCCCCGACATTATGCTGACGCTCTTTACACAACGCGCCGTCGACTCGGGCATGGTCCATGTTGGGACACCGAGTCGCCCATTACTCGCTGCCCGCATGCCCGCGCCCACCACGGCCGGAGATCGTCTGCCGGCGTCTGTCGCCGTCGCCGTCTACCACTGCGGCTGGGGTGGAGGGAGGACGCTGTCCTTTCCCTCACGCGGCCCGCCTTCTCCTTTGCGAGCATGACTGCTTCGCAAAAAGACGCGGCCGCTTCTCATTACTTCTCGCCCCGCAGCATGGCCTCGACCAATGCCGGGTGCGAGAGTTGCTTCGCCCAAGCTGGGCAGCCCTGCACCGTATGCTCCACCGTGTCCTCCGGGTGAACCTCGCAGTAGTGTCACTCAGGTGTTTCTTCCTTCCCCATCCGATACAGGTTCCGTGAGCGAAAGTTCCGTGTCCCGTGAGGACCTGCGTCATGTGGTAGGTCAGGACGCCGTGACGCCTATACAGCTATTCCTCAAAGAGGGGTCTTACCACCCGACGTGGTATCTACTTTAGAAATATGTAACTACTCCATTGTTGTAAGGATTCTGGTTCAAGTGTTTGAAGACGAGGCTAAGTTATAATGTTTGAATAAAATACTGTTTTTGAGAAATGATTTGAAAGTGTTTAACTGACTTTATAATATATTATGTCTTCGTAAGTACAGTCCCACATAACGGTGGGGGGTTCGCATCGGTGTCGGGGGGACGATGAAGTACCTGGGACTCGTCCTAGACAGCCGGTGGAACTTCGGGAAACATTTCCTATACTTGGCCCCGAAGCTGAACCGGGCATCAGCCGCCCCTCTGGAGACTCCTGCCTAATCTCGGCGAGCCAAACGCCCCGTGCCGGAGGCTGCATGCTGGTGTCGTGTGATCCATGGCCCTGAGCATGCGGACGCGACCGGCAAAGCTGGTCGCATGCCAGAGGGTCATGGCTATCCGAATGATCCGAGGATACCGCACGATCGCCGGTGAATCGCCCGACCTTCTTGCCGGATTGCTGCCATGGGATCTAGAGGCGACGATCCTCCTGCGCGTCTATTAAAGCGTGCGGAGGCGCATCGTTGGGGCGAATCCCCGCTATAACTCCAGCGCGATCTCAGGGCAGTAAGAAGGGAACGACTGTCACAACCGAGGTTCGGGTAAGCCGCTATCGCGGCGGTAAGACCCATCCTTAAGGAGTAGCTGGATAGGCGTCACGACGTCCTGACTTACCACCTGACGCAGGTTCTTACCGGACACGGAAGTTTCGGGAGGTACCTGTGTCGGAAAGGGAATTAAGAAAGGCATTGGTGTCACCACTGAGAGGATCACCCAGAGGACACGGTGCAGGAATGCCCCGCTTGGGCAGATCACCACCGTGTCCTGACGACAGTGATTGGCGGCGATCTCTCACGGCTGGCATAGGTCGAGGCCAATCTGCGTGGCGAGACGGAGTGGGCAGCGGTTGCCTCCTTCTGTGAAGCAGTAATGCTAGCGAAGGAAGAGGTGGTACGCGTGAGGGAGAGGACAGCGTCCTCCCACTGCCCCAGCCGCAATGGTAGAAGTGGGGGTGACGGATATCTCAAGACGATCTCCGGCCACCGTAGGCGCGAGTATACGGGCTTTGATTATGGACGACTCGATGTCCGACCATAAACAATGCCCAGATCGACGGTTTGTTGTGTTCCAGTCGCGCCTCAAAGAGTGTCAGGAAAAAGACGGAACAAAGCCTCCCGGGGTCGCGGATCTAACAGAAACCGAGACCCCAGAACGTAAAGGGCTATTGAAGGACACCGTGAGTCCCTCCTGCCTTGCACTAGGTGGGACTAGGGTACTCATTTGATGATTTAACAAAGCTAAAAAATGTCGTCAGGAAGAAATCTAACACATCAATACAACACAGCCGATTATGAATAGAGGAATAACAGAATAAACAACGCAGTTCAAACACAACACTATCACACCAATCAGCAGCGAGCGGAGAGAGTGAGTTAGCTGCCAATCTGACAGAACTGCCATATTTGTTGCGTTAACCGTTCAAGTATTTGAATATGCATAACTTTTTTTTCCCAGGATAGATTTTTTTTGTACTTGTAAAAAAGTAAGCTTAGTTAATGAACTTTCAAATAATATAAGTGTCATGCTCCGCCGTCACTTGGGCCAGAGCCCATACAAAAATGTCCGATCTCCTTTGAGACCCCTAGCACTTGTAGTAACGAAAACTTCATACAAACTTTCAACACCAAAAACAACCCCCTAGGGGTCGAATTTCGAAAAACCCTTATCTAAAGTAGCACCTACGTTTTAAAAAGAACACGCATGCAAAATTTGAAACTCCTAGTACTTGTAGCAAAAAAGTTTCATACAAACTGTCAACCCCAAAAACTACCCCTTAGGGGCGTTATATCGCAAAATCCGTTCTTAGCGGGTACCTACGTCCTAAAAAGAACCCCTGTGCAAAATTTTGAACCTTTAGCACTGGTAGTTTCCGAGCTTTCGTGTCCTATGAGTGAGTGACCTTTTGCTTTTATATATCGCACACCTAGCAGTATAATGGCACAATTGCAAAAAAAGCGAAATTGAGTTTTTGCGGCCTAAGTGTTTAAAAGTGCATAATTTATAAAGTGATAAAACGACACTGTGATAGTTTTACTACTTGTCGAGAGAGGGCGTTTAGTGTCATTGTACTACTTGGTATGTTTCCCCCGCTTCAGAGTATAACAACGGCATAATTGTCAGATGTGCCGAACTATAACATTTTATTAACTTAGTAAATAAGTAGAAATGGCACATTTGACATCGCAAGCATCAATTTGACCGCTCTACCATGGCCTCTCTCAAGAAAAAATTTCATCACCTGTGGTTTTTGCGCTGAACAAGGATCTCTCTGAAATCGTACTGTTATCTGCATACCCAACAATACCAGATTGAAGTAGGTTATTGATGTGCAGCAGGATAATAGTTGCAGAGAGAACAGCCCCCTGAGGAACACGGAACGGCATCAATAGCCATGAGATCAGAGAAGCAGCCATTTAGCCGACCAGGAAGCCTGATATCCAGCTACAAAAGTCACCTGGCATGCCATAAGCAGGAAGCTTGCTGAGTAGACCAGCGTGCCAGACCCTATCAAATGCCTTCGATATAATTATCTAGCGAAACCGCAAGTGCTTCATCGTGTTTCTCGATGATTTCGCCCCAGCCAGCAGTCCGTGACATACACAAGAAGACCACTAGTTGACCGTCTCCGACGAAAGCCAAATTGACGGCCACTGAGAAGATCATTGTATTCGAGATAGGTCAGCAGCTTACTGTTCAGTACCTTTTCCATGCCTTGCAGAATATTACATGCTTGAGAATGGAGGTAATGGCAATCAGACGGTAACGAGCAGGGTCTGCACTGTCGCCCTTTTCTGGCACAGGTGCTACATTGACAGCATCCGGACGGCGAGTAATGGGCTATTCACTTACCATGCCCGGGTCGAAAGAGCTCTCAGGCCTCAGCATAATGACGGGCCATTCTTAGAGGGCCAAAGCCTGCCGAGAAATGGGGCTATTAAAGGACACCGTGGAATTTATTCAGTACAAGTCTGACAGTCCCTTCTACTCTGCCCGGGGAGGGACGACCCATTTTATGATTTTACAACGTTTAAAAAAAATGTGGTACATTCGCAAGATTCCAAGATTTTGGCACCATTCTTTTATCAAGAGAGAGGCTGAACCGGTATGTCAACACAGGAGACAGTTCAGTCACTCACTGCCTCAACACTCTTGCTGGTATGCAGGCCCGCTGGCCTTGTTCACATGCAGATGGGCCAGCGACAGCGACCCATCAGGTTTAAGCATTGGAGGCAAAGTGGGGCGACCGAAATTTGTTACGACCGTTTTATTTTGGCAGGAACCAAAACTGTTTATTACCCGAAGGGTATACTAGTTTTACCCCAATACATCCGAGACGTCTCAAAACGAGCCCTACGCAGAACCCTCTTGCAAGTCTTGCAGAATTTGGCCGCAGAATTAAATGCGCTTTTTCTCGTGCGAACTTACGTGCCTTAGCTTTTTAGTTACGGGCCTTGACTCATGCTTGGTAGGCAGATTCTCTTTATGGACCTCATTCCATTCTGCATTGTACCATATTTGAGATTTATGACCAAGCTGGATGTCCAAAAATGGAATAGAATACTCCATCCCTTGCCGAATCACGTTCGAAGGCACGTCAGCACAGCACGAGGTATACTACAGTTGATAATTATAATGTTCAAATAAGGGTTGTCCGTGGCAAACATTTAGGGGTTGTACATAGACGAGGCTAGAAATTATAAGAGCTGAACTGGCTTAAACCAGAAAAGATCCGTGATTTTACTTTATTTTAGTCTTGACATAGTTAAATGATGTCCATTTCTCAACGATTATGAGCCAAATATAGGTTATCATAATTTCTTACAGTTAAACTTTTTCATGTATGTTACTTTCATACATTTTTTATTAACTAATTGCCTTTATTTCTTGGTTTTCACATCCTGTATAATTATGGCTTTAGGGGCATAAATGTCATTTTTGGAAAATTTTAAAAGTATAACGGCACAATTGCATGACTCTTCTTCTTCTTTGACTGTTATGAAGTAATTCCTGAAGACCTGAAGTGATTTTTTTTTCCCTAAGTATCTATTAGGGTCTATACTAGTTGACAAAACCATAAAATCCATGACAAAATGTAAAATAAACCCATAACTTCGTTTCAAACATTTGTAAAATCTTTAATCCTCATTTCTGTAAAATTAGAAAAATGTAATTGTGTCATTATACTGCTAGGTGTGCGATATATAGATTAGATTTTTAGTTCAGTTGTATATCAGTAAAATTTCAGCTCCATTGGGTAATTAATGAGCTATTACGATTAAAGTCATTAGGAAGTGAATGACCGTGGTAACCCGACCAAGTTTAGGTGGTTACAAAAAAGCGAAAACGCAGAACATTATGGTACCTTCTAAAATATGTAGGATAGTGTTACAAATTTAGTACAGACATGTACACAAGTTTAAAAAAAAAACTAAATGATTATTATAGAATTTTTATTGACAGGTCAAATAATCATGTCAATTAAACTTAAAGTATTAATAAACTTATACTTAAAAAACAAATTTAAATATTACAGATAGTACTCGTAATTTTGCGTTTTTGAAATTTTCTATTATTTTTTACTTTATTTAAATAAAGAAAGAGT
This sequence comes from Agrotis segetum, assembly GCA_036375495.1. Classification (NCBI taxonomy): domain Eukaryota; kingdom Metazoa; phylum Arthropoda; class Insecta; order Lepidoptera; family Noctuidae; genus Agrotis; species Agrotis segetum. Next base: position 427,865 of record JAQSVV010000094.1, on the reverse strand, counting down.
ACTTACTTTTTTTCGTCTAAATTGTAGTTTTGCTACATATTTGAAACTCGAATCGTCATCTATTTGCGAGTTTATATCAACGCCTGTGTCGCAACAAAGTAATTATGGATTTCTTAAAGTCTACGTGTCCAACGAGTTTGTGGAAATAAACACCTACCTACCTGTTGCGGTAGTCCTGCCATTGACAACGATAAAAATCGGTCGCTAAGTCATGAATTTCATTAATCAAGTTTCAAATCATATGTATACACAAAAACCTTCCACTTGAATCAATCTATCTATTAAAAAACCGGCCAAGTGCGAGTCGGACTCACCCATGAAGGGTTCCGTAGCAGCAAGGAACGTAATATAAACGTTCTTGTAGTTGGTTGTAACTTTGAAAGGTAAATTGCGGATTACGGTTTATGACCTATTAAAAAAAACTAAATACTTGACCTTGTTCAAACCAATTTTCAATTGAAGTTTGCATGGTAATGTACATCATGTTATATTTTACAGACAGACATGACGAATCTATAAGGGTTCCGTTTTTTTTGCCTTTTGGCTTCGGAATCCTAAAAAACTGCTTCAGAATACGTTGCGTAGTTTCAAAGATCTAAGCAAACAGGGAGAGTCAAACGGGAAGAGACTTTGTTTTATAGGTACTTTGTAGCGAAGAATAAATATGTCGTTAACATTGTTGAGAATTCCAGTCGGTTATAATAAGTACGAAAAAAAGAAAATAATAAGTAGGTAAGTTTTTAAATTCAAATATATTATTATTCAATTTAATTAAAATTACCCCTTCACCCCACCCCTCCCGCGTCCCACCGAACGACATATTAAATCGGTGATTTTTGATGAGTTTGTGCAACTGGAAGATAATAAGAATGTTTTCATAGTACAGATAATATTATTAGGTATGTATTTTGACTGTGTACGCGTCTGTACCGAAATTGTAAGGTGTATTATACTAAACATTTCAAAAGATAGTATAATGTTCTGCGATTTCGCTTTTTCGTAACCACCTAAACTTGGTCGGGTTACCACGGTCATTCACTTCCTAATGACTTTAATCGTAATAGCTCATTAATTACCCAATGTACTGAGCTGAAATTTTACTGATATACAACTGAACTAAAAATCTAATAATTGACATAAAATTCAGTTCATATATTCAATCCAGTGGCCAAATAACACCGCGCGCATCAAGACCGTGCTCGTGACGAACTGAATATCATCATAACTTGTTAAATACTTACAGGATACTAATGAAACTTCAGATACATTTGAAGGCCGTTACAAGCTTCAAAATAATGTTTAAAGTAAGTCATTAGACCTCATATTGAGAGTGCTGGGACCAATTGAAGTGTTTTTCAATTTAATGAAATAACCTTTAAGCTATGTATTATTTTGGTTTTTTTATTGCAAAACAAATTTAAATTAGTTCCTAAGAAGTCATGTACAAAATATGATAAGAATCCGCTTAACCGTTTCAAAGATCTAGCAAAACGAAAAACGTTACTCCAGCAAAATCTCGAATAACTTCGCAACCGAAGAAAGAATAAATACAAAATAAGTCACAACATTTACTTCATCTAGACAACTGATTTTATAGCTAGTATTTATTAAAATATTCCCATTAGAAAGAAAAAGGTCTGGCTGGGATAACGTTACCGCAGCAGGAAATGTTTTTGTGAAATAATTAAAAAACTATAAGCGCAACAAATTTAAAAATGTGCGCAACAATTACAGAAGCCGCAAATCTAATTATCTATCAGATTCAAATGACCATTTTCGACAACATCTGGCCAGGGTAACGGACACCAATGTACAACTAGATTATTAGTTCCGGAGATTACCTCTGTCCTACAATACAAACATTTTTTTTCTTTACTAAACATTTTCAGACATTAGCCGAGCTATCGCATTATTTGTTAAACTTTTGCCTTTTCATTACTTACTGACTTCTTTTTTATTACTGACTAGACTTCGATTTTGGAAGCCATGCTAATACAAAATAAATAATGGTCTTATTTTTCAAAGTGGAAACCAGTATTTCATTAGTAAATTGCGTGTGAATGTTAAGTGTATAATTATAATGTTGCTCGTGACTGTACACAAAGTCGGAACAAGTAATAGCAAGGTAGCAAGGCGTACAAAGAATGCTCAGACGCTGGGAGCACAATATCGAATCAATATGTGAAGTCGCAGGTATTGGTGTTCTGTGGTCGCAGCAGAAACTAGTGTTTTATGTTGTGATAAAATCGTCTAAGTCCTCCAACCGGGAATGTAGGTACTCTACTCGTAATGACTAACATCCACGGTGTCCTTCAATAGCTCTTTACATTCCAGGGTCACAGTTACCTGATGGACATGGATAGAGATGTGCCGTTGCCGGGAATATTGCCCAAGGTGGGAATATAGGTGGAAATATTGCCGGCAATATTGCCGCGAGTGGAAATATTTGGGAATATTGCTTAATTTTAAGTCAAAGTGAGTGCGAAAACTATTTAACAGACTTAAAATTAGCATTTACGGACCATGACCTACATTATATACAAAAAAACATTGTTTTGGGAAAAATTGCCAAAATTGCCGGCAATTTTTGGCAATATTCCCGGTATTTTACCGGCAATATTGCCCATTGTTGCCGCACACGTCAGTGAATATAAGAAATTACACATACATTTTAAGATAAGACTATCACGATCATTGTATATTTAATAAATATTGAACAAAAAGGCATAAATTCGAATAATTTCTTTTATGTTGAAGTTTAATCTAGTCAACGAATGCTCAAAGCATAGAGGGTAATTCTAGGAACTCATTTTTTACTACGTAACTTTGTTTTTTGTTTGAACTTGCTGGAGGTGAACATATCTAAAGCCCTCCGGTCCAAGTCCAAGATGTAAGCGAAAAACCAAAAAATGGAAACTTTAAACCTCCCTACCCCACAGCTCAAGGGCTAGTGGCGGCGACTTTTGATAATTATATTCACCTCCTAACTGGCTCAAACAAAGTAACGTAGTCCAAAATCGTGTTTTAACAATTTCCCTCTATAACTGTTCGTTGAGTGGGCTACTAGTTTTTCATGTAAAATCACATAACAAAAACAACGAGTATAAGAACCTATACAATATGGAAATAAAAAAGTCTAAATCTATATGAAAACTACAAATAATCAACAAAAATAACATTATTTTAATACACTTGTTTCGGTAATTCTTACATAATTAGTAAATCACCGTTTAGAGTAACAACTTAGTAGTTTTATAAGGCGAACTTGATGCCGCAACGCATTATCTACAGTTATATAAACTGTACCTGCAGTAAATAATAAAATATACTGGTGTTAATTGACTGGCAACATTGGCAATATTGCCAAAGTTGCCGGCAATTTTGGTATTTTACCGGCAGTGGCAATATTGGGAATATTGCCGGCAGTGAGAATATTGCCATCAGGCACATCACTAGACATGGACATATATTCCGAGTCGGGGTGCTAGCAAGCAAGTCCCGACCTCGCAAAGAACTAGTTTAGCCTAGGCCAAACCAGCTTATCCTCAAATCGGGTTTGGCCGGTAACATTTATTATATAACATGCATATTATAATAGTTATTGCACCTGTGCGGAGCCGGGGCGGATCGCTAATAATGCTCTAAAACACGAATGGGCGGATGCTCACCAGTTTGTTTTGAAAATCAGTCTAACCAGTGCTAACTCACGCTTTTCTAAGCGAGTTTAATGAACACCTGAGGTTAAATAAAACAAATAATTCTAATGATTAACTGATTTAAATATTATGGTTTTCCTTTGCTAAACATGTACAGTTGAAATATTGCATGATTTAAACAGCGGTACTGATGAGCTCAGTATATTTCTTCACTTTGGTGGCCACACTCATATCCACATACTTGTCACCAATAGACACAACCATACCACCCATCAGGGAAGGATCAACTTTGGCTGTGAGCTGGACGGTTTCATTGCCTTTCAGGAATTTCTGGAATAAAACAAAAAAAAAACTTATGCCTGTGTAAGCTTATTATTTTTAAATTTACTTCTTTATGTCTAAAAATCCCATATCTCTATAGATGGAATATTATGTTTTTTTAATGTTTTGTAGAGATTGGTTGTCTGTTTAATCAGGCCATTGAAAATTAGTTTATCTGAAGCCATACCAGTAGCCTTCAGTTTAGTCTTTTTTCTATGGTAAAATCATCTAATGACGCCTTCTACTCTGGGTGGGACAAAAGGGACCGTCAGACTGGCACCCTTTACATTCTTTTTCAACTTAATAATATTGACAATAATTTCTTATTTTAATTTCTGTAAAAAAAATCATTCTTCTGCTCTTTTTTTTAATGTGGCAGATGATATAAGTAGGAAGGCCCAGACAAGGGACAACCAAGCTGATATGGAAATTACCTTAAGAGCCGCTTCCAAGTTCTGTCTCTGAGCCTGATCCAGAGGCTTGGCAGTGACAACCTCACAAGCAACCTCGCCACGGTGAGCAGCCATCATCAACTTAAATGCATTGATAACATTCTCCAACCTGCCCAGGCGACCATTTTCAGCCATAAGACACAACAAATTGCCTGTTGTGGGAGACAGTTTGATCTAAAAATATTGAATATTACATAATCAATTGGCTGTTAAACAAAAAAGTAATATTTATTTACTATTCAATTTACACTACCAGTGTTCTGATTTACAACAATAATACTGAAATGTTACTAAGTAAAATGTCAAAAACAAAATACACAAAGTACACAAGTCAAAATCAATTAAGAAATCATAAGAACATACACAATTTTCATAGATAGTTCACATTTCAAGTTAATACTTTTGCAGTCAAAGTTAGCAGTGACTTCTTTGTAGGACAATCAAACCAGCTGAGTATGAAGACCTGTATTTATCAAGGCATTATTTTGTGGAAATTATTACCAGCAGACTACAATCCAACAAATGCAATTGTATGGGCAGAACTTATTCTTGTTTCAAGGCTTTGATATGTACCCATAACACGAGTTTTCACTATTTTACTATACAGCGTCTTTCCAGTATTTACAGTGCCCCTGGTGTGCGAAGGAACTCTTTTATTAAAATTAGGATTGAAAATGTCAACGTTCCAGTTTACTTTACATCAGATTAACTGAAAACTCATGATAAGACCTATGGTAAGACCTATGGTATTAAACACTTCATGATTAATATATTTTATGGCACATTCCAAAAATTTTTTTTAAACCTTTCTGCTAATCATTCGTTCAACCAGGACTTTTTAGCATTATTATATCTATACTATTTCATTGAGACATTCAATGTGTACTAAACAGTTTATTACTTACTTGAGTAGCAACATGCTTTAGAGCATCCACTTTCAGAATCCTCTTAATTGTTGGGTTAATGATGAACTCCTTCAGCTTGGGATCAGTCTTGATTGACTGTTGGAAATTAGATAGCTCTTTCTCCACAGCATCTAAAGTCTTAGTCTTAGTGGCAGCAGAATATAAAGCTGACGCGTATCTGCCTTCCAGACCAAAGACTTGTATGGGAGTTTTAACAAGCTTCCCAGCGGCGGCGGTCGTGCTCAAGGAACGAACCTACAAAATATTACGTAACTTACATCTTCAAATTCATACACGAAAACAATTAATAATAAAGTTTAGTAACAATCACCAGCGTATATCCCTTTGTGACCGACATGATGCTAAGAGGATAGGATATTGATTTGAAACAGATTTTGAAAACGTGAAGGGCAGGCAGCAGGCTTCGATCGGTCACTTTTGACAGGTGGGTGCAACTGCCTAGTAAAAAATGAGACTATGAAACGGGTACTAAACATAATGGCGGATATCGCTGTCTCGCTTTAACATCTATTCGACTCTATCGCACTACGCTATTCAGCCGCCATTGCCGAAACTTGTTTGACATTTGATAGAACTTTGTCAACAAAGCTCTGTTTTCGTTTTTATTTTGTGTTTTTGGATATATACCGTAAATAAGAGTTATTTTTATGCCTGTGTATGAGCGTGTGACGTAATTTGTGTTGCAATGCATTACAAAACGTGTGAAATATGTGGTATAATATAAGATCCGGCCGGTCAAATGATCTAAAGCGAATCTTTATGGCCATATTTCCTTTGGATGAAGATAGGTAACCATCAATTATACGTTAAAAAAATCATGTGCTCCTATAGAAAATAAAGTGGTTGATTTTAAGTCTAAAATTTACAAAATTGGAAAATAACCTTAGATATTAAATTCAATATACTAGTGCTTGACACTTTGTTATTTTTCATCGATTGTCGATATTTTTAATATTCATGATATTCTTCATTTAATTTTATTTGTTACCTATTTGCCATTGATTAACAAATGTATAACTCGTGGTAATGTGTGTAATGTAATAACTCAAGCGAAGCCGCGGGCAAACACTAGTGTTTGAAATAAAAATGTAACTGCTAAAGTTTTGTTTTATTTTATGTGTATAGGTCTGTGTGAGCCTGTATGTATTTGGTATATTGGTTGGCTATTCCTTCAATAGCCTGTGGAACAGTTCGTATGAGCTTGTCCACATGAAGCGATTCTGCTGCGCTCAGTGTTTCGGGTTCGATTCCCGCACGGATCAAATATTTGTATGATCCACTGTAGTTGTTCCGGGTGTGGCTGTTTGTTTATGTGAGTTTAAATTTTTGTAAACGTACCCACAATACAGAAATAATTCCTAGTGTCGGGCAAGGTTTTAAAAAAAAAAATTTTTTATCGATACCTATCGATAAAAATACGAATGAGTAGTAGTGCATCCCTATCTTGTGATTATGTTGGCAGCTTTACGTCATGCCTGCAATCTGTGTCATTTCTGTTTTGTTGGTATTCAGTTCTAGTACAAGTTTCATACATTCATCGGTTTTCATCTTTTTGTAGGGGACTTCCGTCTCTTAAAATTACATACTCTTTGACTTTTGATCGCGGCAGCAACCTGTCAAAACTCAAATGTCAAAATTATTAAGCCGGCCACTCACATTCGCGCGAATACGCGAACCCACATGTGTAGGACGACATTTGCGAATGACTTCGCGAAGTTTTCGTGGCATTCGTGCTTTTCCAAGCTGTGTCGGTTTTATGGGAGCGAACCTTCGCGTAGTCTCCTACACATTCGTGTGACCAGTTGCGCACACGATGGCGAAGCAAACGGTCGTGTCGTTGTTATATTTTGTGTGAGGAAATACTGATCAGTATTAGTACCTATTCATACACCGTTAAATTTTGGTCCTTAGTTTAAAGTTATTAATTTTAATTTGATTTAAATTTATTATTGGGTTTTATTTTGGGAAGGCAAGTGTCAAAGTGAAAAGTGACAGTTTGGTCCCCAAAGAACTGTCAAATCAAAGGAATTTTCAGAAAAAAAACGATTTATTGATGTAAAATGACTAGATGTTGTGTAATAAGCTGTAAAAATTATGGAACATACAAATTTCCGACAATTTACACTATCAAGAAATAATGGGTAGCTGCTGTGACTGCTGTGAGAACAAAAATTGTATTCATACTAAGGAAAAGCTATATAATAAACAAATATCCAGCCTTGCGAAGCCGAGACAGGCCGTTAGTTGAGTTTATTAATGAAATTCTATGATTATACCATAACTAAACAATCGAATACACTTTTCAAAATAATATCTACTTTTCTTTTGGAGGTTAAGTACCAGTATTGCATCGCTCTATAAATCATTAAATGGTTCGTCTGGCGGAAGAATTATCACCTGGAACGAGTTTTTGTGTTAAGAAATCAAATATATTGTGATATTTCTCGAATCTAAATAGAAAAAAAAGGTTAAAATTACTGACTTAAAACATTATGATATTTTATCAAAATAGAAAGTCAGAAGCAGCATTATGTTCTTGTTATAGAAGAGGACAGGTAAAACATACCTAAACTCAAAAATTGAAACCTCAACTACAAGTAATTGTGGATTTATTACGGTAAAATCAAATGTATTACCACTCAATTAAATCACTTTTTTCCTCTTGTAGATGCACCGCGGCGTCTTAATTCTTCTTTTAGTATATGTACTTGCATGGACGAATAATTTTCCATATTTGTTTTGTATTTATACTCAATTTTTAGAACAAATAATCTTGTTTGTTTTTTTTACAAGGTAGACGTGGGGACCAACTATCGCAGCGCCATCTACGATCAGCTTTGAGTTGCCATCTCCATTAGTGAAAAATCCACTAAGTTGGCAACACTACAAAATGCGTGCGGTGACTGCGGAGACTGCGGTGCGGCTAAAGGTGAACGCACATTCAGCCGCACCGCAGTCTCCGCAGTCCCCGCATTACCCCGGCCATTCACATGCGCGCAAAGGTTCGTACATTGTACGAATCTTTGCGCGCATGTGGAGGGCCTTCAGACATACATTCGCGAACTTCGCATATTTGCAAATGGGTTCGCATACTCTATGATCAAATTAAAACTAATAACTTTAAACTAAGGACCAAAATTTAACGGTGTATGAATAGGTACTTATACTGATCAGTATTTCCTCACACAAAATATAACAACGACACGACCGTTTGCTTCGCAATCGTGTGCGCAACTGGTCACACGAATGTGTAGGAGCCTACGCGAAGGTTCGCGCACATAAAACCGACACAGCTTGGAAAAGCACGAATGCAACGAAAACTTCGCGAAGTCATTCGCGAATGTCCTCCTACACATGCGGGTTCGCGTATTCGCACGAATGTGAGTGGCCGGGGTTACGAATTCTTTGTATGAAGTTCTATGGAACCTCGCACACTGAGCCGCATCGCAGTAGCCGCAGACCCTGAGACGACCGAATTCCCCAACCGCAGCTGATGACGTCACCAACGTCGGCCCGCACGCAGCGGACGCTGCGGCTTGCGCGGTGCGGATGACGTCAACCGCATTTTTTGTCTGCCTCGTCGTCTGTAACTTTTATTGGAATTTCATAATTTTTGCAATATTTTTCTTCAATTCTTAAAAACTACAACGTATGTATCAATAAAAGTTCTCCTGACAATTAAATGAAGAAAAATAATATATTTCGTAACGTTTCAATAGCTTTGTCTAAGTGATAGCATTTTAATAACTGTAAGTAAATTCTACTAAACCACTAGAAAAAAGGACCAGCCACTAAAAGCAATATTACGCTACTAAAAGAGGAGTCAAAACCAACAATTTTAATTAGTGAAAAATCCACTAAGTTGGCAACACTACAAAATGCGTGCGGTGACTGCGGAGACTGCGGTGCGGCTCAGTGTGCGAGGCCATTAACAAAATGCGATGAGTGCGGGTACTGCGGAGACTGCGTGCGGCTCAATGTGCGTTCACCTTAATAGTCCAGTCACTAAAGCCTAAACCCGAAAATAATTAGTAACACGCTGAAATTTTTAGGGGTTCTTAAGGAAGGTAAAATAACATACCGGGTGATTTTGCAGCGTTCTGGGGTGTACGGAAAGGGTTGAAAAGGGGTGAAAAGGGGTGAAAATGGTTTTTCGTTAATAACATTGCCAAGAAAATTAGTAACACGCTGCAAATTTGGAATTAGATTGTTCTTACCGTTTTTTAACGTGTATTAAATTTGCAGCGTTTTGCGACATACGGAACATTGTTTTTTTTTAAAAAAACAGTGATTGCACTGTTTTTATTGTAAAAACAGGGGTAAGAAAATTAGTAACACGCTGCAAATTTGGAATTAGGTTGTTCTTACCGGTTTGTAACGTGTATCAAGTTTGCAGCGTTTTGCAACATACGGAACATTGTCTATTATTAAAAAAACAATGAAATTATTTAATCACACAGGTGAAAGAAATTTGTAGCTCGCTGTTAATTTGTAATTAAGTTGTTTTTACCGTTTCGTAACGTATATCAAATTTGCAGCGTTTTACAACAAATTGAACATTGTTTATTATTAAAAAAACAGTGCGATTTGTTAGTAACAAGGGTAAAAAAGTAGGAACACGCTGCAATTTTAGAATTAGGTTGTTCTTACCGGTTTGTAACGTTTTGCAAAAAACTGAACTTTTTTCATTCATTACCATAAAAACAAATATTTCAGTTAGTAACAATAGTGAAAAAGTTAATGAAGAGTTGCAATCTGGAGAAAATGTTGTCAAAACCTTTTTGAAACATTTTTCAAAGGACATCATTTTTTTTGGGCCATTTCTGAAAGTGCCAACGAAAAAAATTGGTACCTTTTGTATTATTGGTTGGTATAGGTAGTACTAGTCATTTGGAGCAATAGTTACTATGGCACAAAACTTGTAGGATTGCTCTCGGCCAAGTTATACAAGTTCGAAGATTCGTAATTTTCATACATTTTTCAGCTTGCATTTTTGAAAGTGCCGATATTCACCAAATAATGATAAGAATTGCTAGAACTAGTGACCTCAAGTAATTTAACATAACGCCTGTAATCCCTGAGGGGTTGGGCAGAGGAGTACCGAATAAAAATGAATAATAATCTGTTTCTTTTTGTGAAAAGTAACAAAAACATTTTAAAATATACAAATCTGCTGGTAGGACCAGCATCGGGAACAGTATCGGGGTTGCCTGTGGTTAGGGGTCTTGGGAGAGGAATCTCCTAACAATACGAAACGTGATCAGCACTGCTGCTTGAATCAGCCCTTTTTAGGGGGAAATAAAATCATCAAATGAGTTATCTCGCTCTGGACTGATCTCTAGAGTCTGTCAGACTCCTAGACGCCCTTTGCGTTCCAGATACTAAGATAGTCGACGAGCTGGTACCTACATTTCATTCATACATTTGTTGTTTTCTCAAAGAGCCTCATAGCTTTGGAACACGATACTTGTATGTTAGCGGTGAGACGGGTTTGCCTCACCGCCCGCCCAATCAACGAGACTCGACTGAAACTCGTCCTTGGAATCCCGTGGAACTTCAAGGAGCAAACGGAACATTGTCTACTATTAAAAAAAGAATGAAATTAATTAATCACACGGGTGAAAAAAAATTGTAACTCGCTGTAAATTTGTAATTAATTTGTTTTACCGTTTCGTAACGTATATCAAATTTGCAGCGTTTTACAACAAATTGAACATTGTTTATTACTAAAAAAAAACTTTTTTTAAAAAAGTACCGACTTCAAAATAAATACAAAAAAGTTTAAAATAACCTTTCTTTCGGAAGTCGGTGGCTTTGATTTTTAATATTTCATTGACTATTGCCACCGACTTCCGAAAGAAAGGTTATTTTAAACTTTTTTGTATTTATTTTGAAGTCGGTACTCTTTTTTTAAGTTTTTATTTTACCCTTTTTAGTTTATTTATTAAATATTCAACCCAAATTCTTGTAAAATACAAAGTTTTCTTACATGATGTGCATTAATCTTGTAATCCGTCACAACGAAAACGATCCATATCTCTAAAACCACTGAACCGATTTTGATGAAACTTACAGTGTACCCTAAATTGAACAATACCTAGTACAACAAAAAAATAATTACTTAAATCAAACTTGTAGTTCCGGAGATATGCGTGCACAAACATAAAAACATACATGCATACATACATACACTTATGAAATTTGGTACATTTGTTCAGACGCTGATATAGACTAACATATGCGAAAACTGGGCAGTTCTGATAATATTACATACATACGGGTCGAATTGATAACCTCCTTTTTTTTGAAGTCGGTAAAAACAGTGCGATTTGTTAGTAACAAGAGTAAAAAACGTAGGAACACGCTGCAATTTTAGAATTAGGTGGTTCTTACCGGTTTGTAACGTTTTGCAAAATACTGAACTTTTTTCATTCATTACCATAATTATAAACAAATATTTCAGTTAGTAACAATGGTGAAAAAGTTAGTGAATAGTTGCAATCTGGTGAAAATGTTGTCAACACCTTTTTGAAACATTTTTCAAAGGAGAACATTCACGCTCCATACATTTTGACTGGCCTGTTGGTCTAGTGGTTAGTGACCCTGACTGCTATGCCGGGGGTCGTGGGTTCGATTCCCACCCAGGACAAATGTTTGTGTGAAGAGCACGTTCATTTGTTCTGTGTCTGGGTGTAATTTGTCTATTATATTTTGATGTAAGTATTTAGAAAAATATAAGTATGCTTATCAGTTGTCTAGTACCCCTATCACAAGCTCTGCTTAGCTTGGCTTGGGACTAGATGGCGTTGTGTGATAGTTGTGGAATAATATTTTTTTTTTGGGCCTTTTCTGAAAGGAACGAAAATAATTGTCACCTATGGGTAGTACTAGTCATTGGGAGAAATAGTTACTGTAGCACAACAGTTGTAGGATTGCTCTCGCGGCCAAGTTATACAAGATCGAAGATTCGTAATTTACATACATTTTTTAATTTCTGAAAGTACCAATAAGCAAATAATGATAAAAACTAGCGACTTCAAGCAATTTAACATAAAATATTATTACACCTGTTATTCCTGAAGGGTTGGGTAGAGGTGTACCCAATAAAAATGAATAATAATTAATCACATTATTTTTGTGTTTTTTTTTTTAAATATATAAATCTACTGGTGGGGCCAGAATCGAGAACAGAATCGAAGTTGTCTGTATTAGGGGTCCTGGGAGAGCGACCTCCTAAGAGTACGAATCGTGACCAAAAATATTGCTTTTTGAATCAACCCGTTTTTTGGGTAATAAAATCGTCAAGTCAGACTCCTGCTGACTAACAGTCCACCTCCTTCATTAGGTTGCAATATGCGTTCCAGATCTAAGATAGTCGACGACCCGATACATTTCATTCATACATTTGTTGTTTTCTGAAAGAGTCTCATAGCCTTCAGTACGCGGAACTGTCAGATCCCAATTATCGGTGGGACGGGTTTGCATCGCCGTCGAATCAACGAAACTCGACTGATACTCGTCCTTGAAATCCCGTGGAACTTCAAGAAGCAGTCCCGGGGCTGACTTCAAGCTAGTTACCCAATATTGCAAGGCAACCGCCTCTTTTTGGAGACTCTACGTGGAAGTGGTGCGGTTAAAGTCCATCTATGGGAACTCTGTGTCCGTTGTCTCCATAAGAAAGAGACCGGATAAGCTGATCGCACCAGGGAATCATGGCTTTTTGGGTGATCCACTCATATATGCTTAAGTCGCTAGTTTTTATCATTATTTGCTTATTGGTACTTTCAGAAATTAAAAAATGTATGTAAATTACGAATCTTCGATCTTGTATAACTTGGCCGCGAGAGCAATCCTACAACTGTTGTGCTACAGTAACTATTTCTCCCAATGACTAGTACTACCCATAGGTGACAATTATTTTCGTTCCTTTCAGAAAAGGCCCAAAAAAAAAATATTATTCCACAACTATCACACAACGCCATCTAGTCCCAAGCCAAGCTAAGCAGAGCTTGTGATAGGGGTACTAGACAACTGATAAGCATACTTATATTTTTCTAAATACTTACATCAAAATATAATAGACAAATTACACCCAGACACAGAACAAATGAACGTGCTCTTCACACAAACATTTGTCCTGGGTGGGAATCGAACCCACGACCCCCGGCATAGCAGTCAGGGTCACTAACCACTAGACCAACAGGCCAGTCAAAATGTATGGAGCGTGAATGTTCTCCTTTGAAAAATGTTTCAAAAAGGTGTTGACAACATTTTCACCAGATTGCAACTATTCACTAACTTTTTCACCATTGTTACTAACTGAAATATTTGTTTATAATTATGGTAATGAATGAAAAAAGTTCAGTATTTTGCAAAACGTTACAAACCGGTAAGAACCACCTAATTCTAAAATTGCAGCGTGTTCCTACGTTTTTTACTCTTGTTACTAACAAATCGCACTGTTTTTACCGACTTCAAAAAAAAGGAGGTTATCAATTCGACCCGTATGTATGTAATATTATCAGAACTGCCCAGTTTTCGCATATGTTAGTCTATATCAGCGTCTGAACAAATGTACCAAATTTCATAAGTGTATGTATGTATGCATGTATGTTTTTATGTTTGTGCACGCATATCTCCGGAACTACAAGTTTGATTTAAGTAATTATTTTTTTGTTGTACTAGGTATTGTTCAATTTAGGGTACACTGTAAGTTTCATCAAAATCGGTTCAGTGGTTTTAGAGATATGGATCGTTTTCGTTGTGACGGATTACAAGATTAATGCACATCATGTAAGAAAACTTTGTATTTTACAAGAATTTGGGTTGAATATTTAATAAATAAACTAAAAAGGGTAAAATAAAAACTTAAAAAAAGAGTACCGACTTCAAAATAAATACAAAAAAGTTTAAAATAACCTTTCTTTCGGAAGTCGGTGGCAATAGTCAATGAAATATTAAAAATCAAAGCCACCGACTTCCGAAAGAAAGGTTATTTTAAACTTTTTTGTATTTATTTTGAAGTCGGTACTTTTTTAAAAAAGTTTTTTTTTAGTAATAAACAATGTTCAATTTGTTGTAAAACGCTGCAAATTTGATATACGTTACGAAACGGTAAAACAAATTAATTACAAATTTACAGCGAGTTACAATTTTTTTTCACCCGTGTGATTAATTAATTTCATTCTTTTTTTAATAGTAGACAATGTTCCGTTTGCTCCTTGAAGTTCCACGGGATTCCAAGGACGAGTTTCAGTCGAGTCTCGTTGATTGGGCGGGCGGTGAGGCAAACCCGTCTCACCGCTAACATACAAGTATCGTGTTCCAAAGCTATGAGGCTCTTTGAGAAAACAACAAATGTATGAATGAAATGTAGGTACCAGCTCGTCGACTATCTTAGTATCTGGAACGCAAAGGGCGTCTAGGAGTCTGACAGACTCTAGAGATCAGTCCAGAGCGAGATAACTCATTTGATGATTTTATTTCCCCCTAAAAAGGGCTGATTCAAGCAGCAGTGCTGATCACGTTTCGTATTGTTAGGAGATTCCTCTCCCAAGACCCCTAACCACAGGCAACCCCGATACTGTTCCCGATGCTGGTCCTACCAGCAGATTTGTATATTTTAAAATGTTTTTGTTACTTTTCACAAAAAGAAACAGATTATTATTCATTTTTATTCGGTACTCCTCTGCCCAACCCCTCAGGGATTACAGGCGTTATGTTAAATTACTTGAGGTCACTAGTTCTAGCAATTCTTATCATTATTTGGTGAATATCGGCACTTTCAAAAATTGAAAAATGTATGAAAATTACGAATCTTCGAACTTGTATAACTTGGCCGAGAGCAATCCTACAAGTTTTGTGCCATAGTAACTATTGCTCCAAATGACTAGTACTACCTATACCAACCAATAATACAAAAGGTACCAATTTTTTTCGTTGGCACTTTCAGAAATGGCCCAAAAAAAATGATGTCCTTTGAAAAATGTTTCAAAAAGGTTTTGACAACATTTTCTCCAGATTGCAACTCTTCATTAACTTTTTCACTATTGTTACTAACTGAAATATTTGTTTTTATGGTAATGAATGAAAAAAGTTCAGTTTTTTGCAAAACGTTACAAACCGGTAAGAACAACCTAATTCTAAAATTGCAGCGTGTTCCTACTTTTTTACCCTTGTTACTAACAAATCGCACTGTTTTTTTAATAATAAACAATGTTCAATTTGTTGTAAAACGCTGCAAATTTGATATACGTTACGAAACGGTAAAAACAACTTAATTACAAATTAACAGCGAGCTACAAATTTCTTTCACCTGTGTGATTAAATAATTTCATTGTTTTTTTAATAATAGACAATGTTCCGTATGTTGCAAAACGCTGCAAACTTGATACACGTTACAAACCGGTAAGAACAACCTAATTCCAAATTTGCAGCGTGTTACTAATTTTCTTACCCCTGTTTTTACAATAAAAACAGTGCAATCACTGTTTTTTTAAAAAAAAACAATGTTCCGTATGTCGCAAAACGCTGCAAATTTAATACACGTTAAAAAACGGTAAGAACAACCTAATTCCAAATTTGCAGCGTGTTACTAATTTTCTTGGCAATGTTATTAACGAAAAACCATTTTCACCCCTTTTCACCCCTTTTCAACCCTTTCCGTACACCCCAGAACGCTGCAAAATCACCCGGTATGTTATTTTACCTTCCTTAAAAACCCCTAAAAATTTCAGCGTGTTACTAATTATTTTCGGGTTTAGGCTTTAATGACTGGACTATAATGGTGAACGCACATTTAGCCGCACCGCAGTCTCCGCAGTCTGTTCTCTTAAGGTGAACGCACATTCAGGCGCACCGCAGTCTCCGCAGTCCCCGCATTACGAATTCTTTGTATGAAGTTCTATGAAACCTCGCACACTGAGCCGCATCGCAGTAGCCGCAGACCCTGAGACGACCGAATTCCCCAACCGCAGCTGATGACGTCACCAACGTCGGCCCGCACGCAGCGGACGCTGCGGCTAGCGCGGTGCGGATGACGTCAACCGCATTTTTTGTCTGCCTCGTCGTCTGTAACTTTTATTGGAATTTCATCATCTTTGCAGTATTTTTCTTCAATTCTTAAAAACTACAGCGTATGTATCAATAAAAGTTCTCCTGAAAATTAAATGAAGTAAAAATAATATATTTCGTAACGTTTCAATAGCTTTGTCTAAGTGATAGCATTTTAATAACTGTAAGTAAATTCTACTAAACCACTAGAAAAAAGCCCCAGCCACTAAAAGCAATATTACGCTACTAAAAGAGGAGTCAAAACCAACAATTTTAATTAGTGAAAAATCCACTAAGTTGGCGGCACGCAGTCTCCGCAGTACCCGCACTCATCGCATTTTGTTAATGGCCTCGCACACTGAGCCGCACCGCAGTCTCCGCAGTCACCGCACGCATTTTGTAGTGTTGCCAACTTAGTGGATTTTTCACTAATTAAAATTGTTGGTTTTGACTCCTCTTTTAGTAGCGTAATATTGCTTTTAGTGGCTGGTCCTTTTTTCTAGTGGTTTAGTAGAATTTACTTACAGTTATTAAAATGCTATCACTTAGACAAAGCTATTGAAACGTTACGAAATATATTATTTTTACTTCATTTAATTGTCAGGAGAACTTTTATTGATACATACGTTGTAGTTTTTAAGAATTGAAGAAAAATACTGCAAAAATTATGAAATTCCAATAAAAGTTACAGACGACGAGGCAGACAAAAAATGCGGTTGACGTCATCCGCACCGCGCTAGCCGCAGCGTCCGCTGCGTGCGGGCCGACGTTGGTGACGTCATCAGCTGCGGTTGGGGAATTCGGTCGTCTCAGGGTCTGCGGCTACTGCGATGCGGCTCAGTGTGCGAGGTTTCATAGAACTTCATACAAATGGTGAACGCACATTTAGCCGCACCGCAGTCTCCGCAGTCTGTTCCAGGGACTGAATTACCCAAAAATAAAGGTACCTTAAAATTTCGGTATGACGTCATACCGTTAAATAACGATAACCGATATATAACGGTACCGTTATTTTTTAAAGTAGCCGAAGTTTAAGGTACAATATTTATACCGGTATATTTCGGTAGCAGTACCTTAACCTTTATAATAATAGCGGTACCGTAACCTTAACCTTTTTAAATAAGGGTTTTCTTTGATATACCGCCTCACCACTCTATCTGTCTCTGTCGTTCGCGATTGTTGAATCACTCAATGTACTTACGCGGGCTATCTGCCTCACGGCGCGGGGCGCGGGCGGCGGCGGCGCGCGGCGGCGGGGCGGCAGGCGCGTACTTTGAGTTTGTAGTACATATTGTACATACGCATTTATCTAACGTATGTCCTTTGCTATAGTTTTTTATAATATTGTTTTACGGTTACCGTCTACTATCATTTCTTAATTCGAAAATTGTTTAAACTTGCTCGTTTCGTGTTTTGTATTTATTGGTAGCATTTGTTCTGCTTTGTACAAATGAACTCCCAGTTGAGTAATATTTTAACCGACGAACAAAAAAGGAGGAGGTTCTCAATTCGACATGTACCTATATATATATATATTTTTAGGGTTCCGTAGTCAACAAGGAACCCTTATAGTTTCGCCATGTCCGTCCGTCCGTCCGCAGTTTAGCTCGGAGACGCACAGTACTAGAGAGCTGTAATTTGGTGTAAATATACGGATTTGTTGTGCCGAAAAAGTGGTAAAATAAAATCTCGTAAAATATTTTTTTTTAGGGTACCTCCAGTAATTACACGTAAAGTGAGGATTTTTTTTTCTCGCGTACCCCTTAATGTGGGGTATCATTAAATAGGCCTTTAAAAAATAATGATAGTTTCCATTAACAATTTTTTGAAAAAAAAATTCGTTTGTGAAATATTAAGCTTTAAAGTGCTAAATTTTGCTCGATTCGAGTGTCCCCCCCCTCTACCAGCTAAACGGTTATGTTTGGGGGTGTGAAAAAATTCACAATAGTAGTTTATATAACGAAGTTTAAAAGAAAATTATCATGACTAAGTAGGCTTTACAACTTTACGAGTAATAGTCGACCAACTTATAAAATGTACTTGGATATCATATTTTCTTAAACAAAATGTATCGGAGACAACTGCAAATGTAAGTTTGTCAACTTTATTTTTACAGCTTTCATAGGTATGTTTTTTGGGGATAGGTAGGTTTTTATCGTCAACTATTTTTAACTAAATTCAAAAAAAGGAGGAGGTTCTAAATTCGTTGTAATCTTTTTTCTTATGTATTTTCCCCGATTTCTCAAAGACTCCTGGACCGATTTTGAAAATTCTTCTTTTTAAATTAAATTCAGCGAATCAGTTTAGTTAGGTGGTTCGCATAAGTATTTTGATGGGCAACTACGGAACCCTACAATGTGCGTGGCCCGACACGCACTTGGCCGGTTTTTATGTATGACCACGCATAACTTTTCCTAATGTGGTCCGATTTTAAAAATTCTTTTTTTGTTGGAAAAAGTATATCTCAAAGTTGGTCCCATTTAAACAAAACTAAAATCGGCCTCTAAGGGTAGAAAAAAAGGAATTAATTGTCAATCTTCCTACAGAATTTTCAATTATGAACCGATTCTGTTGAAATTAAGTTAACAATTGTAGTTCTGAGGACATTATTATATAGCAGAGATGTGGAGAACATAACATGATGACGACACCATCATCAGATCAACTCCAGATCCCTGTTATTTTGTGAAGTCTTTCTTTAACAGTTAACAACTGCTATATCGTGTTTGGGCTCATTTCACTCAGCTTGATGAGAACTTTAGACCTAGCTGACGTATTATTGCCATTGAGGGTCTGAGGATGGTGACGGATAGCAGGGGCAAGAGGTCCTCAACAGTAAACAGCACCTTTATCGTGTTTGGGTTAATTTCACTAGTCTTGATGAAAACTTTATACCTAGCTGGGGTATAATTGTCATCGAGGGTCTGAGGATGGTGACAGAGGGCAGGTGTAGGTCAATAGTTAACAATAAAAAAAAGGTTGCACTCCAGGAGTGCCGGTAGAAGTGAAAACTTTTTTGTTACTATGTTTTATTTTTAATTTGAATGACGTCTTACTCATTTTCGATCAGGGTCACGTGACCCTGACGCGAGTTTTGGTCACGTGACCCTGACGCGAGTTTTAAATTTTTTACCCATTACAGAAAAAGTGTACAACGCCGCTAAAGAAGTTTTCACTTCAAAAAAATATATATTAAAAAACTTATATTTTTTTAGTTACAGAAATTGACACGAGATAGGAAACTCAAAAGTAAAAAATAAAACCTTTAAAAAAAATCAAACCGACGAAACATCGAACTGAAAAGCAAAAAATAAATTCTGAGGCGACGCCAAACAAACAAACATTTATAAATTAACTATTTCAAGAGCAGAATAGCTCGTCGTATAGCTTGGTGTGGTTGAATATACAATGTGTTGATCTGCAACCTAGTCAAATTCAAGGACGTCATTATACTCATGATTCTCGACCCAAATAAACAATAAAATAGGTAAGTATTTTTTTATTTTATTTTTCCTTTTTACTGAAATCCGTAAGTGTGAACTAGTTTCTACAAGAGTAGTAGATTCAATTCACGCACACCAGCTGCTCATCGCTGTGTGCGTACGCGCGGACTGCGTAGTCGGGTGATTCTCTTTCATTTGTATTGAATTAAGGGTTTAATTCTGAAATACTGTAAAATTTCAACAACAAAAAAAAAGCAGCCCTTATTAGTTTTGCCCGGTACTGTACTTTCAATTGATTATTTATGACTTTTGTGACAACCACCTGAAGTTTGACGAAAATGCAAAAAAACAGCGTGTATATTATAGTTGCTCATCGTAGCTATTCGTTGATTGTTTCTTTGGCGCCGCCTCAAAATTTATTTTTTGCTTTTCAGTTCGATGTTTCGTCGGTTTGATTTTTTTTTTAAAGGTTTTATTATCGTCTATCTTTCTAAGTGCTCAAACACGTTGACTCGCGGACTCGCGAGCGCAATAATGGGCGCGGTCACGAATTAACAAACATAATTATGGCGTAATATCCAAGTGTTCACGTACGAAACGCACGGTAACGGGCAAGCTAACGTCTGACGTGCGCGGCGCGCTAGCGGCAGTATCAAAGGCGTGAGGTGTTTGTGTGTGTCTCTTTAGCCGCCAGGGGTTTGAGCGAGCGACAAGTTCATACAGATTAAACTTTCCTACCTGACGTCGAGAGTAAATCGCGCACTCTCCGCTTGTTTGACTTGAACACACGCAGATATCTCACGTGTTTGATATTGTCGCGCGCGTCAGCGGGGTCTAAGGCTGCTTTTCCACCAGAGATGCGCTATGCTACATTGCTAAGGATGCGTTTGATAGCCACCAATCATACTCAATATGTGTGTGTGCGTTATGAAAACAAATGAATGTGATTGGTGGATAACAAACATATCCGTAGCAACGTAGCACAGCGCATCTCTGGTAGAAAGGCAGCCTAAGTAGCTTGCCCGCTGCTTAGACCACTTAAGGTGCGTACAGACTATATAACATAACATGTTATATAACAATGTTATTTAACATGTTTCAGATGATGTGGACACAGAATGTTATATAACATTGTGGATAGCACTGAAGAAAGACAAACGACAATTGTTATATAACATTGTTAGACTAATGTGTACGGTATGGTTTTATGTTGCAATGTTATATAACAATGTTAGGGGAAACAGGGGACACTTGATCCCCAGCGGTGGCTGTCGTTGCCAGGACTGGGGGGTGCCCTACCGATCAGGTGAGGGTGGGCGCCCTCCGTCCGGGCTTCGCGGGGTTGCAGACCGTCACGGTTAGCTGCCCAGTGTCGGCGGCCAAAAAGCTGCAGGAGGGCCGAAGGCTCCTGGTTCGTTGGGTGTCTTCCCAGGTGAAGGTCCTGAAGCCCAGACCCCTGAGGTGCTTCCGCTGCCAAGTGGGTAACCACGCGGCATGCAATTGCACCTCGGAGGTAGACCGCAGCGACAGGTGCTTCCGCTGCGGCCAGTCCGGTCACAAGGCCGGCTCGTGCTCTGCCCCGCCTCACTGCTTCGCATGTGAGACGGCTGGCAAGCCGGCCGATCACCGGGCTATGGGCAGGTCCTGCGCCCCACCCACCAAGGCCAGGGGCTGAGGTAGGCCCTCTGCCGCCGCCGTCACAGCCACTCCCGCCGCCGCCGCCACCGCTTTTGCTGCCGCCGCCGCCGCCGCCGCCGTGGACGTACCCCCGCGGCGTAATGGCCCCATTGCGCTTCCTCCAGGCGAACATCAACCACTGCTCAGGATCTCTTGCTCCAGAGCATGGCACAGTGGTTGATCAACGTCGCCGTGGTCGCCGAGCCGTACTTTGTCGTGCCCAGAAATGACTGGGTGACAGACTTGGACGGCTCGGTGACCCTCATCTCATCGGCCGCCGCCGGTACCCCGCCCCTCGATCACGTCAAGAGAGGGCGCGGGATCGTCGCAGCACGGATCGGGGAGACCGCCGTGATAGGCGTATATTTCTCCCCGAGCCAAACTCTCGCCGAGTTCCAGGACTCCCTATCGGAGCTGGGAGACGTCGTCGTCGCCTTCGGTTCTCTCCCCGCGCTCGTCCTGGGGGACTTCAACGCCAAGAGTTCCCGGTTTACGGTCGTTATGCGGGGCAGAAGGCTGGAGCACTGGGCCCTGGCACAGGGCCTAGTCATCGAGAACCGGGGTTCTGTCCCCATGTGCGTGCGGTGGGCGGTCGAGTCGGTGGTGGACGTTACGTTCGCCACCTCAGACCTGTCGCCGCGCGTCTCCGGATGGCGCGTTGTGGTAGAGGTGGAGACCTATTCCGATCACCGGTATATCCGGTTTGACGTCTCCGCCCAGTCCTCAGGTCCCAAGTGGACGGAACCCAAATGGTTCGCGATGGGCGCTGAAGCAGTTGGACCGAAAGCTATTCCTGGAAGCCTCGATCGTGCAGACCTGGGTGTCACCACCGGACAGGCCTGCCGACATAGACGACGAGGCCGAGTGGTTCCGGGAGGCCATGTCGGAAATCGGCGACGTGGCCATACCCCGGGTCCGGCAAAGACGCGCCCAGCATCAGCTGTACTGGTGGTCGAGCGAGCTGGCAGCGCTGCGCGAGGCGTGCGTTCCCGCGCGACGCCGGTACACCAGATTCCGCAGGCGCCGCACCCGACCTCCGGATGCGGCGACTGTAGAGGCTTAGGCTCCCCCGTTGACGCAGAGTCTCCGGCCTCAGTTCCTGGAGGAAGTGGTGAGCGCCTTGTTCCCATCGCGAGGGGAGCATACTCCCCCCACCCATGGCTCCACCACCGACGGAACCTGACGGTGAAGCTGACGCAAACGCGGACTACAGCGACGACGACGTCTACGACGCTCCAGAGGTGACCGAGGTAGAGCTGAGAGTGGCGGTACTACGGCTAAAGGCCAAAAATACCGCCCCAGGTCCCGACGGCCTGCCAGGAAGCCTGGGCCTCGACTGGGGGGGGCTCTTCAGCGCGTGCCTGGAGAGGGGCCAGTTCCCGCGTCACTGGAAGATGGGGAAGCTGGTCCTGATTCAGAAGCCCGGGCGCCCTGCTGACTATCCATCCGCATTCCGGCCCATCGTGCTGCTCGACGAGGTGGGCAAGCTCTTTGAGAGAGTCATTGCAGACCGCCTCGTCGGGCACCTGAATCGGGTGGGTCCGGACCTTGCGGAGAGCCAGTTTGGCTTCCGCAGGGGGCACTCGACGGTGGATGCCATCATGAGCTTGAGAGCCCTCACGACGGGGGATGCAGTGGCCCGGGGCAGGGTCGTCTTGGCGGTGTCTTTGGACATCACCAACGCCTTTAACACCCTGCCCTGGAGTTGCATCAGGGAGGCACTCCGGTATCACCGGGTGCCGACCTACCTCCGTCGCATAGTCGAGGACTACCTGACGGACAGAGCCGTCATCTACCCCGGTCACCGGGGAGAATGGAACCGGCGAGAGATGTCGTGCGGTGTTCCACAGGGTTCGGTCCTGGGGCCGCACCTGTGGAACATCGGTTACGACTATGTGCTGCGCGGCGACCTCCCTGACGGCGTCGGCATAATATGTTACGCCGATGACACGCTCGTCCTGGCAGAGGAAGAGTCGCACCAGGCGGCGGTTGACCTGGTGGTCGTCTGAACGCGCCGCGGACCGTGTCCCACATAACGGTGGGAGGGGTTCGCATCGAGGTCGAGTCGACGATGAAGTACCTGGGACTCGCCTTCGATAGCCGATGGAACTTCAGAGAGCACTTCCTGCGTTTGGCCCCAAAACTGAACCGGGCCCCCAATCTCAGCGGGCCTAACGCCTCCTGCCTCCTGTAAAAAGAGGGGACTTACCGCCGCAATCGCGGCGGTAAGACCCCTCTTTGAGGAGTGGGTGGAGAGACGTCAAGGCGTCCTGACCTATCGGATGACGCAGGGCCTCACCGGACACGGAAGTTTCGGGAGTTACCTGTGTCGGATAGGGGGAGAAGAAACGCCCGGGTATAACCACTGCGAAGATCGCCCGGAGGACACAGTAGAGCATACGGTGCAAGACTGCCCAGCTTGGGCAGAGCACCGACGACGTGTCCTCACGGCGGCGATAGGCGGAGACCTCTCGCGCCCGGCATTGGTCACGGCCATGCTGCGGGGAAAGACGGAGTGGGAAGCGGTCGCCTCCTTCTGCGAAGCAGTAATGCTCGTGAAGGAGGAGGCGGGCCGCGAGAGGAAGAGGACAGCGTCCTCCCTCTGCTCCAACCACAGTGTTAGACGCCCGCGGCGTCGGACTTCGGCTGACGTTCACTGGCCACCGTTGTCGCGGGCATGCGGGCAGCGAGTAAAGGGCAACTCGCTGCCCGACCATAGATCATGCCTGGGTCGACGGCGCGTTGTGTCGCACGCGCGCCTCAAAGAGCGTCAGCATAATGACGGGGCCCCCTCGCAGAGGGCCAAAGGCTGCCGGGGTCGCGGGATTTTATTTCCTCACCGTGACCCCGGAACATAAAGGGCTATTGAAGGACACCTTGGATTTTAGTCAGTACAGTCAAGTCTGACAGACCCTCCCGCCCTGCCCGGGTTGGGAGGACTCATTTGATGATTTTACCACGCTAAAAGAAAAAAAAAGTAGGTAAACTAGAAACAATAAAAACATATCCACTGATAAAATAAAACACATAATACGTATGTTTTCAGCAAAATTAAATATCACGTAATGTTCCTATTGTCACAAAATCTGTTAATTTGTGACTGGCGAAAGTTTGGAATGTGTATATTTTTAAACGCAGCATTTTCATTTTATCATAATTCATCATTATAACATACTCGCCTATATATATCTCCCTTAGGGAAATGTACCATGTGTATCTAGCTATGTCGAGGTTTTAAAAAAACATTGGAAAAAAATCGACCATTATTAACACTTTTCTATGAAACAGACGCTTAAATTGATAATTATGCAAAATAATTGATAATTATCCAAAATAATTTTTCTAACAAACTATTTAATCCAAATAAAAACTTTCGAAAAATATTTTCTTACAACACGAAACACAAAATCATCCGCCATCTGCTCAACTACCGACACGGGTACCAATTTAAGAAAGTTAGGTCGTACCCATAGGCTACAAATGTGGCCTCTCTTAATTTAAATAGTATTCACAGAAGCTCTGTAAATCCAGTGTATCTAGTCTCCCGTAAGGATAAAGTGTCCTCAGTTTCCCCTATATAACATTACGCACCTTAAAGAATCTATGTACAAAATTTCAAGACTATATCATGAAAAATCATCAAGTTGTAAGCTTGTTAGATAAGTTAGTACCTGGTTGTCCGTTCAAAAACATGCTCACTTCGCGGCTGGGCGCACAATCCGTGCCTCCCCTTGTCGTACATTCATTGATAACAGTTTGGCAATAGGTAACTAAGCGGTTAAATGGTGATACAATTTTAAAAAATGGAACAAAATAAAACATTGTGTAAAAATTTGAATCGATTCAGTGGCTTATTCTGAACAAACTACATAATATACCTATTCAGGTTTTGCATAAACTAAAAATTATTAATGTTGTAGGTACCTACATACATAAAACGAACACCAAACAATTTCTGAGCTTTGTGTAGGTACCTACCTGATAATTTAACAAAATATAATATAGGTAATACACAGTAAATGTGTTACTAAGAAGGTAATACCTGCAGGTACCCACGTTCAACCGCACAAACGTTAGGTAGTTACTTAGTCACAAGTATTATCATAATATCAATATACTCGTACCATTGATGTGCAGTTGCCTGTAGTAGGTACATACTCCATTTTCTACACAGCCTACATAAATGTTTAACCATAGTCCATAATAATTTGACAATAGGTAGGTAAACCAAGAAAGCCGGTATGTACCTACTTACTTTTATAACAGCTGAACATTTAACCACTAGGCAAGTAGAGGCATTATTTTCCTTTGAAAAAAAAAAATTGCGTAAACTACGTTTCTACGCTTTCTTCCCATTTTGTTTATTTATAATAAGTACTTATTACGTTGACGAACTATCAACACGTACCCGGCACACAGTTGGTAGCAAAACAAATACAGGGAAAGAGAAAAAATAATTTGTATTCAGTGTTTATTTAAACACATATGTAGGCATGTAGTATGCACACACACTAATGCGTTACATCCCCACGTCGCGCGTCGTCCTGCCCCGCGCTATCTCGCTCGCACGCATGTATTAAAATAAGAATTGTCCAGCAAGCAAACACAAGGTCAAGTTGCAACGCGTTAGATACCCCCGCCCCTGTACCCGCACCGTCCCGTCTCGCATATTTTTCGGTACCGAAATAGTATAAAGGTTAAATAACAATTTATCCAAACCTTTATTTATATGGGTACCGGTATAGCTCAACCTCTATTTTGAATCGGTACCGTTATATTTTTGAGGTATCTTAACCTTTAACCGTAACCGCTTTCAGTCCCTGGTCTGTTCTCTTACGCAATTCTTTGAATTTGCGATGCGGTGTGCGAGGGATCATAGAACTTCATACAAAGAATTGCGTAAGAGAACAGACTGCGGAGACTGCGGTGCGGCTAAATGTGCGTTCACCAAAAGAATTCGTAATGCGGGGACTGCGGAGACTGCGGTGCGGCTGAATGTGCGTTCACCTTTACCCAATTCTTTGTATGAAGTTCTATGATCCCTCGCACACCGCATCGCAAATTCAAAGAATTCGGTAAGAGAACAGACTGCGGAGACTGCGGTGCGGCTAAATGTGCGTTCACCATAATGGTGAACGCACATTGAGTCGCACCGCAGTCTCCGCAGTCCCCGCATTTCGAATTCTTTGTATGAAATTCTATGAAACCTCGCACACTGAGCCGCACCGCAGTCTCCGCAGTCGCCGCACGCATTTGAGACGACCGAATTCCCCAGCCGCAGCTGATGACGTCACCAACGTCGGCCCGCACGCAGCGGACGCTGCGGCTAGCGCGGTGCGGATGACGTCATCCGCATTTTTTGTCTGCCTCGTCGTCTGTAACTTTAATGGTGAACGCACATTGAGCCGCACGCAGTCTCCGCAGTACCCGCACTCATCGCATTTTGTTAATGGCCTCGCACACTTAGCCGCACCGCAGTCTCCGCAGTCGCCGCACGCATTTTGTAGTGTTGCCAACTTAGTGGATTTTTCACTAATTAAAATTGTTGGTTTTGACTCCTCTTTTAGTAGCGTCATATTGCTTTTAGTGGCTGGGGCTTTTTTCTAGTTGTTTAGTAGAATTTACTTACAGTTATTAAAATGCTATCACTGAAGGTGAGCGCACATTGAGCCGCACGCAGTCTCCGCAGTACCCGCACTCATCGCATTTTGTTAATGGCCTCGCACACTTAAGGTGAACGCACATTGAGCCGCACGCAGTCTCCGCAGTACCCGCACTCATCGCATTTTGTTAATGGCCTCGCACACTGAGCCGCACCGCAGTCTCCGCAGTCACCGCACGCATTTTGTAGTGTTGCCAACTTAGTGGATTTTTCACTAATTAAAATTGTTGGTTTTGACTCCTCTTTTAGTAGCGTAATATTGCTTTTAGTGGCTGGGGCTTTTTTCTAGTTGTTTAGTAGAATTTACTTACAGTTATTAAAATGCTATCACTTAAACAAAGCTATTGAAACGTTACGAAGTATATTATTTTTACTTCATTTAATTGTCAGGAGAACTTTTATTGATACATAAGCTGTAGTTTTTAAGAATTGAAGAAAAATACTGCAAAGATTATGAAATTCCAATAAAAGTTACAGACGACGAGGCAGACAAAAAATGCGGATGACGTCATCCGCACCGCGCTAGCCGCAGCGTCCGCTGCGTGCGGGCCGACGTTGGTGACGTCATCAGCTGCGGCTGGGGAATTCGGTCGTCTCAAATGCGTGCGGCGACTGCGGAGACTGCGGTGCGGCTCAGTGTGCGAGGTTTCATAGAATTTCATACAAAGAATTCGAAATGCGGGGACTGCGGAGACTGCGGTGCGGCTCAATGTGCGTTCACCATTAGCCGCACCGCAGTCTCCGCAGTCGCCGCACGCATTTTGTAGTGTTGCCAACTTAGTGGATTTTTCACTAATTAAAATTGTTGGTTTTGACTCCTCTTTTAGTAGCGTAATATTGCTTTTAGTGGCTGGGGCTTTTTTCTAGTTGTTTAGTAGAATTTACTTACAGTTATTAAAATGCTATCACTTAAACAAAGCTATTGAAACGTTACGAAGTATATTATTTTTACTTCATTTAATTGTCAGGAGAACTTTTATTGATACATAAGCTGTAGTTTTTAAGAATTGAAGAAAAATACTGCAAAGATTATGAAATTCCAATAAAAGTTACAGACGACGAGGCAGACAAAAAATGCGGATGACGTCATCCGCACCGCGCTAGCCGCAGCGTCCGCTGCGTGCGGGCCGACGTTGGTGACGTCATCAGCTGCGGCTGGGGAATTCGGTCGTCTCAAATGCGTGCGGCGACTGCGGAGACTGCGGTGCGGCTCAGTGTGCGAGGTTTCATAGAATTTCATACAAAGAATTCGAAATGCGGGGACTGCGGAGATTGCGGTGCGGCTCAATGTGCGTTCACCATTAAACAAAGCTATTGAAACGTTACGAAGTATATTATTTTTACTTCATTTAATTGTCAGGAGAACTTTTATTGATACATAAGCTGTAGTTTTTAAGAATTGAAGAAAAATACTGCAAAGATTATGAAATTCCAATAAAAGTTACAGACGTCGAGGCAGACAAAAAATGCGGATGACGTCATCCGCACCGCGCTAGCCGCAGCGTCCGCTGCGTGCGGGCCGACGTTGGTGACGTCATCAGCTGCGGCTGGGGAATTCGGTCGTCTCAAATGCGTGCGGCGACTGCGGAGACTGCGGTGCGGCTCAGTGTGCGAGGTTTCATAGAATTTCATACAAAGAATTCGAAATGCGGGGACTGCGGAGACTGCGGTGCGGCTCAATGTGCGTTCACCATAAGTGTGCGAGGCCATTAACAAAATGCGATGAGTGCGGGTACTGCGGAGACTGCGTGCGGCTCAATGTGCGTTCACCTTAATGGTGAACGCACATTTAGCCGCACCGCAGTCTCCGCAGTCTGTTCTCTTACCCAATTCTTTGTATGAAGTTCTATGATCCCTCGCACACCGCATCGCAAATGGGGAAGGCAAGTGTCAAAGTGAAAATGACAGTTTGGTCCCCAAAGAACTGTAAAATCAAAGGAATTTTCAGAAAAAAAACCATTTATTGATGTAAAATGACTAGATGTTGTGTAATAAGCTGTAAAAATGATGGAATACACTTTTCAAAATAATATCTACTTTTCTTTTGGAGGTTAAGTACCAGTATTGCATCGCTCGAAAATCGAAGAATTATCACCTGGAAAGAGTTTTGTAATAGTTGTGGTGTTAAGAAATTAAATATATTGTGATATTTCTCGAATCTAAATAGAAAAAAAGGTTAAAATTACTGACTTAAAACATTATGATATTTTATCAAAATAGAAAGTCAAAACCAGCATTATATTCTTGATAAAGGAGAGGACTGGTAAAACATACCTAAACTCAAAAATTGAAACCTCAACTACAAGTAATTGTGGATTTATTACGGTAAAATCAAATGTATAACCACTCAATTAAATCACTTTTTTCCTCTTGTAGATGCGCCGCGGCGTCTTAATTCTTCTTTAATTATATAGTACTTGCATGGACGAATAATTTTCCATATTTGTTTTGTATTTATACTCAATTTTTATAACAAATAATCTTGTTTGTTTTTTTGTACAAGGTAGACGTGGGGACCAACTATCGCAGCGCCATCTACGATTAGCTTTGAGTTGCCATCCCCATTCAAAGAATTCGGTAAGAGAACAGACTGCGGAGACTGCGGTGCGGCTAAATGTGCGTTCACCATAACTGAGACATTCGTAAACAAGTGTAGGAGGGAAGCGCAAACCGATTCGCAAATAGGATTTGCGAACCCATTTGCAAATATGCAAGTTTGCGAATGACTGCCTGACGGCCCTCCACATGCGCGCAAACATTCGTTCAATGTACGAATCTTTGCGCGCATGTGAGTGGCCCCGGTTAGGGCGTGGCCCCATGTCTCCGGCGCGGCGCCGTGTGCCGTGCGGCGGCACGGCGCCGTGCCGAGCTACGGCGCCGCCGCCGGCGACGCCACCGGCGAGCGGCGCGGCGCCGTGCCGAGCCACGGTGCCGCCCGCCGGCGAGCGGCGCCGTCGCCGGCGGGCGGCGCGGCACCGTGCCGCGCTGCGGCGTCGTGTCCCGACACGTACCCTATGATCAGCAAGTGTATCCAAAGACAAGAATTACAGTTTTGATTTGATATGGACCGCGAAAGACGTATCCTGTTCCTGTTGCTAGTGTATACGTATGTATGTAGTCAGACGTATTGTGGCAAGCGGATTTCTAGGTAGGATATGAATGAAACCAAACGTCACTTAATGCATTTATTAAGAGAGCATGAGCACACAGAATAGATTCAGGGTAATAGGTTCTAGGGTCTCTAGGCACTTGTCACTGGTCACTTGGTTAGAAAGGTACTGCCCTGGGCTTTAAGGTCTCAGCACACATATGGGATCGGAAAGGGATCGTAACCGTAACGCCTTTCGCCTCGCTGTCAACCAGGCGTCAACCTACCGTATGCACGTAACGAAAGCGTATCAGCAGCGCCTGTACGTCAACTCGGCTACGGCTAGGCGACACCGCGCTTACGCCTCGCCGCCCCCTGGCTGACCTGGTTGGCACCAGCTCGGGTACGGAGAGACGTAAGCGCGGGGACGGAGAAACGTAAGCGCGGGGACGATGAGCCGTAAGCGCGGGAATTCAAGTTCGGAGCCTGTTCCGAGGCGAGGCGATTACGTTACTATTCCGATTAGTGTGCGTTGCAGTAGGGAGTTTAATACAAACCATTCTGAACGGCTCGAGGCGATACGGTGACGATCCCTTTCCGATCCCATATGTGTGCTGAGACCCTTAGGACGCCGAAGACGACGATGCAGGGCAGGAGGCGAGCGCGTGGCAGACGCGTCCGCCTTCAAAGAAGCAGGCACGTAGATCGGCAGGCAGCAGGCAGGCTATGAGTGCCCTCCGCTAGGCACGTGGCCCGCGCAGGCAGGGCACAGCGAGGCACGTGGCCCGCTCAGGCAGGCACCTCCACACGCGGCTGGCGTGAGGTCTCGGCACTCACGCGCCGCGTGGGTGGCCGGATCAGGTGGCGGGCTCACGGACCGTTAGGGCCGTGCGCGTGGCGACGTGCCAGCGAGGCAAAGCCGGCAGGTGGCGGCGTGGGCCTCAGCTCCCACGGGGTGCCAACGGCGTTAGTGGCCGCGTTGTATCGTCAGGCGTCTCTCTCCCGGGGTAGGCCGGGAGGCAGCGGGACGTCTGACGGTTCAGAGGTGAAGCCGTAGGTTTGGTTGTTAGCCGTAGCCAGGAACCCTGGAACGAGTGCGGAGAAGGGTGCGTGCGTAAGCGTCGTGCCGTAGCTCTGCAAGCCTCCGTCGATGTGTGGGTCCTTCAGCCGCAAGCCCAAAGCAAGGGGATTGGTGGAAGACTCACCCATCGCGGTGGCTTACAATAGAGGTAGGTGTGCGCGCACATGCTCCAGGCATTCTCGAAGTTTCCTCGCCGCGTGGCCAGGCGATTTAAGCGAGCAGCTAGGCACAGCGCGGCGAGGCAAGCATAGCGTGGGGTGCGAAAAGCATGTGGGCGCATTCACAGTGAGGTGCAATGAAGAAGAAAAGGTGATGAGTACCTATAGCTTTTCGACAGTAATGGTTAAAATAACGCTGATACAATAAAATGGCTGCCAGACCGCGTACACAAAGAAATACAAAGAAATGCGATCTGGCAGGACAGTGAACATTGAAATCACATGAGCACTTACCCGTTTAGCTCGGGGTTTTTGAGTAAAAGCGGCTTCCGATTCGAAAAAGAACTAACTAACGAAGCGGGCCCTTATATAGCAAACACGAACGCCGCCAAGCGATGACGCGTTCGTATGTGGAATATTTAGAGATGGGCAACGTTACTAGTGAGGTGCGTTTAGTCGGTTTTTTGCAAATCGACTACAACGCTACAGTACCCCGGCTGCTATGAAAGGATTTTCCCTAGGGAAAATCCGCTAGAAGGCCTGAACCACTAGACTGACTACCATAACGTTCATACATCCCATTCATGTGCTTCCATTCCATCAATCATTCATCCATTCATACTATGTCCGTCCCTGACTTGGAAGTAGTCCTAAATCAGTGACTTACTATCTCATACAAGAGGTAAACTAATAGTAGTGTAGTTTAACTCAAGACAGTCAGTTGGAAAAGCACAAGATAAAAATAGCAAGTGAATCTCCGTAGGGTTCGGTAACCAAGATGTTAAAACGCAGGGTAATGTATCTAGCTACCTAGGTAAGAGTATACTCCGTTGTTGATTGTTGAACGTTGTAATAGGTTTATTCAAGATTTAAAAAAAAATTTAGTACTCTACAAACTTTAAGTTGTACAGTCTTCATAGTATTATAGTAAAAATCCAAGTTCAAGTTAGAAGGAGTTCAGTTTTAAAAATAATTTTAAAAAAAATTTGTTCAAAAAAATTTTCAACCAAAAAAAAAATTTTCAAAAAAAAAATTTTTTTTTAAATTGTCAAAAAAAAAATTTTCTTCAAAAGAAAGTTTTTCTATAACTCTTAGTATTTATTAAGTTTTATTTTAAAATATATTAAATTTATTTTTATTTTAAAATAATATTTATTTAGTAAAAGCTAAACTTAATAATTTTATTTAGGTAAAAGATTAAAAAAAAATGTCATTAAAATATTTGAAGCTGACCTTTCAGGTCCATGTTCAATGTCTATGATAGAATTGATCTAGGTCTCGGTCCACGATCAATGTCTACTCTAGATTGACGATGTTTGAAAAGCCTATAGTCCATGACCAAAACAACTGTCAAAGTTGACAAGTCTCAGCTGTCAGTAAGTTCAAAATGTAATCGGTCAACGACATTCTAGGTTATCTTAGAACATGCTGTTAGATCAAATAATTTTATCAAAAGAAATTTTAATTAGCTTACTAGGAATGTAGGTAATTATTACCTTTACTCAACTATAATTACGCCCATTGTGTTATTTAGTGGTTGAGCGAAGTTATAGAAGTAGGAACTTTGTAGAAAGTTTAAGTTTAGTTTTATAGTTATGTTTACTAGAAAGTTTAGGTTTTGGTAGATTTAAGGTACATGCGTTCAACAATCTTACGAAGTGACGAAATTAGATTAGGTTTTAGGTTTAGTGCTTATGTGACAGAATTTTAGTTATTTAGTATTATTTAGTTATTACAGTATTTTAGTTAAGTTATTAAATAATAGGTAGTTTTCACGCATAGGGCTTGTTTTTTGAGTTGCGATCCGCTCATAGTTAGTTATTATATTAAAATAGGTAGTTTTCACGCATAAGGCTTGTTTTTTGAGTTGCGATCCGCTCATAGTTATTATATAACTGGGCAGCTCCAGTATATAAAAGTAGGAAGTAAATACCATGTAGTGAT
Source organism: Agrotis segetum (assembly GCA_036375495.1). Lineage (NCBI taxonomy): Eukaryota > Metazoa > Arthropoda > Insecta > Lepidoptera > Noctuidae > Agrotis > Agrotis segetum. Next base: position 394,405 of record JAQSVV010000094.1, on the reverse strand, counting down.
ATTCACTGACTGGATTTGGTTTAGAGCCAAATCCTTTAGACTTGTTACCAGGTTAGGCTGGTACAAGATTGGTAACCGGGGTAGGGCCGGGAACCAAGTAGTTTAGGTAGATATCATGTAGTGATATCACCAAGGAATCTGGGGTAGGGCCAAATCCTTTAGACTTGTTACCAGGGTAGACTGGCACAAGATTGGTAACCGGGGTAGGGCCGGGAACCAAGTAGTTTAGGTGGATATCATGTAGTGATATCACCAAGGAATCTGGAGTAGGGCCAGATCCTGTAGACTTGTTACCAGGGTAGACTGGCACAAGTTTGGTAACCGGGGTAGGGCCGGGAACCAAGTAGTTTAGGTGGATATCATGGAGTGATATCACCAAGGAATCTGGGGTAGGGCCAGATCCTGTAGACTTGTTATCGGGTTAGGCTGATACAAGATTCAACTGCGGTATGTAGTACCTACAGTTGTTAGGATAGTAATTTTGGACTATGCCATTTTAAAGTTGAGTATTTTATAGTTAAAGAGAATTAAAGTAAGTAGTTAATAGTTTTAGGTTTAGTTCATCAGCTAGATCAAAAGTAGGTGTAGTTTTTAGCCAAGTTTTGGTTCTCTTTAGTCAGATTTAGATAAAAGTTTAAGTTTTAAAATTTTTTTTTTTAGTTACATGCTATAAGTTTTCTTGGTAAAAATAAGTTAAAGTTTGATGAGTTAAATTATAAAACAATATTAAAATTAGGTTATGATCAGCTGTTTTTAGTTAGAATTATCTAAAAGTTTAGGGTTTATCTATTTTTATTTTTAGAAAAGGTGATTTTTTTTTTATTAAAAAAAAACTGTAGATATGGCATTTAGGTATGCCTTTAGTATAACTATAATTAGATTATAGCTATCTAAGGTAGGCGGCGAAAGAGGTAGAAGCTGCACGCCCGAGATTAAGAGACTTAATCTCTGGTACAGGTAGACCTCCTACAACCAGGTGGAGAATGGTCGTAGATCCCTTGGCATCGTCTGACCCAGTAGTGAGTCAGACACTAGTAGTTAGCTAGGCCTACGGGAATTACGGTGGATAGCTCCACCATAATTCCTTGACATGGAAAGTCATATTGATAGGTAGAAGTTTTAGAAAGAGAAAGTTTAAAATTTAATCAAATTAAATTAGTTTATATATATATTTTTTTTTTTTTTTTTTTATAAGGTGGGTATAAAGAAAAATTTGTTCTAGAATTTAGAGAAAAATTACTATCATAGTAACCAGGTAGACTTCCAACTACAAGCAGTTTCAATGTTCTTACTCAAGTAGGTAGTTAATAGTACTTCTAAAGTAAACCTCCAGCAAGGTAAACTATAGTGACCAATAGGTTAGAGAGAGAACCTAAGTTCAGCATCTTGATTTAGAGTCAAAGATGTTAGAGAGAAATCTTAAGTGCTCAGCCTATAGGTCGGTAGGTTGAAATACTATTATTTACTAGTTTTTTTGAGTTTTTTAGAACAGAACATTGAACATTTTTAGATATGTAGGTATGATTACTGGTTCCTTTAGTTAGGATAGTTTAGCTAGATTTATTTTAGATTCTTTTGTAGATTTATTCTAGTAACTTTTTGCAGATTTAGTTTATTTAGTTATTGTAGATTTAGTCTGATAGTTTTAGAGATGAACAAGATAGATTTAGATAGTAATTAGATAATTATCAACAGTATTATGTAGTTGTGGTGTAAGTTAGGTAGGTTTAAGTAGATAAATTAATAAGTTATATATTTTCAATAGTTGTGTTGTGTTGTAGGTATCCTAGATAAATAATATTTTATTTAACGAAGTTTAGTTACTTAGTTTTGACTAGAGTTGAAGAGTTATTTCCTCCTGTAATTTAATAGATTGTTCAGCAATTAGATAATTAGAATAAGTAGTTTTAATTAGAAATTAGTTTGATAATGAACATTGATTTTGCATTATATAATTTTAGATGTAATATTTCAATAGCATTAAATAAATTTACATCGAGATTCTTTTATTTTAGTTTGTAAATTATTATTATGAATTATTTAAAATTCTATTTAGGATTTGTCATAACTTTAGGTTAAGGTAACTATCTAGGAAGCAGCTATAGGAATTAGATAAGTGAAGATTACTACTAAACACCGGGTGAGAGCTCATTGATTGCAAGAGTTTACAATTCATTTTTACTTTACCCTAGCAATGTTAGTAGACCAGGATGTCTGCACCTCGACACCTACAGGTAACAGACGGAAGATAGAAAGGAAATAGGTAGGAGGAAATAAAAACTCACTGCCGGTCAAGCAGACTCACAAGACCGTGGTTAGGCTAAAGGTGTCTTGGCCGCAGTAAGGGGATACACAGTTTATGGGTATTAGTACAACACAACGTACTTACCACCACGATGAAGAGTTTAGGAAGTAGTGACCAGTGCTAGCACCTAGAAAACCTTAGCCGAGTGGGCGCCACTGTGGCAAGCGGATTTCTAGGTAGGATATGAATGAAACCAAACGTCACTTAATGCATTTATTAAGAGAGCATGAGCACACAGAATAGATTCAGGGTAATAGGTTCTAGGGTCTCTAGGCACTTGTCACTGGTCACTTGGTTAGAAAGGTACTGCCCTGGGCTTTAGGACGCCGAAGACGACGATGCAGGGCAGGAGGCGAGCGCGTGGCAGACGCGTCCGCCTTCAAAGAAGCAGGCACGTAGATCGGCAGGCAGCAGGCAGGCTATGAGTGCCCTCCGCTAGGCACGTGGCCCGCGCAGGCAGGGCACAGCGAGGCACGTGGCCCGCTCAGGCAGGCACCTCCACACGCGGCTGGCGTGAGGTCTCGGCACTCACGCGCCGCGTGGGTGGCCGGATCAGGTGGCGGGCTCACGGACCGTTAGGGCCGTGCGCGTGGCGACGTGCCAGCGAGGCAAAGCCGGCAGGTGGCGGCGTGGGCCTCAGCTCCCACGGGGTGCCAACGGCGTTAGTGGCCGCGTTGTATCGTCAGGCGTCTCTCTCCCGGGGTAGGCCGGGAGGCAGCGGGACGTCTGACGGTTCAGAGGTGAAGCCGTAGGTTTGGTTGTTAGCCGTAGCCAGGAACCCTGGAACGAGTGCGGAGAAGGGTGCGTGCGTAAGCGTCGTGCCGTAGCTCTGCAAGCCTCCGTCGATGTGTGGGTCCTTCAGCCGCAAGCCCAAAGCAAGGGGATTGGTGGAAGACTCACCCATCGCGGTGGCTTACAATAGAGGTAGGTGTGCGCGCACATGCTCCAGGCATTCTCGAAGTTTCCTCGCCGCGTGGCCAGGCGATTTAAGCGAGCAGCTAGGCACAGCGCGGCGAGGCAAGCATAGCGTGGGGTGCGAAAAGCATGTGGGCGCATTCACAGTGAGGTGCAATGAAGAAGAAAAGGTGATGAGTACCTATAGCTTTTCGACAGTAATGGTTAAAATAACGCTGATACAATAAAATGGCTGCCAGACCGCGTACACAAAGAAATACAAAGAAATGCGATCTGGCAGGACAGTGAACATTGAAATCACATGAGCACTTACCCGTTTAGCTCGGGGTTTTTGAGTAAAAGCGGCTTCCGATTCGAAAAAGAACTAACTAACGAAGCGGGCCCTTATATAGCAAACACGAACGCCGCCAAGCGATGACGCGTTCGTATGTGGAATATTTAGAGATGGGCAACGTTACTAGTGAGGTGCGTTTAGTCGGTTTTTTGCAAATCGACTACAACGCTACAGTATGTCTACATCAAAAAAAAAATCTATGATAAGAATAAATAAGTTAAAATTATTTCTTTCATATCTTATCTAAATATCTTTATCTTAAGCCTAGCATTTCCTTAGGCTCAACAGGTTTCCTGAACACGTATTTCTTCTGTATGTAAGGCGCTATTTTGGTTAGCAGTTCTCCAAAACTTGATACGGACATTCTAAAATATTCGTAAAATTAGTCATCACCACAGTTTTTCCGCGCTTCATATTTCCTCTTGAAATTATCTCCATAAAGAAAGAAAGAAACAACAACACGACGCCGTAGCGCGGCACGGCGCCGCGCCGTCCGCCGGCGACGGCGCCGTAGTTCGGCACGGCGCCGCGCCGCCGCACGGCACACGGCGCCGCGCCGGAGACATGGGTCCACGCCCTTAGACATTGACATCTTTGTAATGAATGACAGCTACTAGTGGAGATAAATATATATGGAGCATCAGAGAGCATGTGCTTCTTTGTTCTTACTAGAAATTGAAACGAATGAAAGGCACACAACAATGCGTTCTGTTTCATAATAATAGTGCGTAGGTAATATAATTATTATAGAGTTACTGAAAGTAAGTTAGGTTAAATATGGGTAGACAATGTATAAAAAAAAAAGAAGATTTTCACAGTCCGACTGTATAAAAATACAGTCGGACTGTGAAAATCTTCTTTAATGCTTGGTACCTCATATTCATATTTTACGACTGGGTTGAACCGTTTTTGATGATTTCCTTTTTGTTCCATGAAGTATACATGTCATTTGGTACGATGAAAATTTCTTTCAACTACTACGTTTACAATAGTTCAATAGTAGGTAGTTGAAAGATTTTTTTTGTTGAATGACTGTGTACCTACTTGGATGATGTTTTTACCGGATTATGGATTACGTACTGATTTGCCAAGATATAAAAGAAAAGTAACCGCCTTCAAAAACCACCACAAAAAAGTGTAAAACCACTTATCTTTCGGAAGTCACGACAAAAACTGGGTAAGTGCAAGTTGGATACGCGCACGTAGGGTTCCTTAGTATCTATGTAAACGGCAAAAGTTTTATTTTTTTTTCTATTGGGGTTCATTCAACGACGATATAAGGTGAACGCACATTGAGCCGCACGCAGTCTCCGCAGTACCCGCACTCATCGCATTTTGTTAATGGCCTCGCACACTGAGCCGCACCGCAGTCTCCGCAGTCACCGCACGCATTTTGTAGTGTTGCCAACTTAGTGGATTTTTCACTAATTAAAATTGTTGGTTTTGACTCCTCTTTTAGTAGCGTAATATTGCTTTTAGTGGCTGGGGCTTTTTTCTAGTGGTTTAGTAGAATTTACTTACAGTTATTAAAATGCTATCACTTAGACATGTTGAATATTGATTATCTGTTTGCTGCATCTATGTATTCACATATTTCACACTGTGACAGTTGTCAATGTCATTTTTGACTTTGACGTTTTTCCATTGTTCATTGTCTGTGATGTCACCTTTTGCTCTCCGTTGTGATGTGTAATTACCAATTAATTAATTTATAATTTATATGTATTCCGACAATCACAAGATTTTCTGCAACATATTTTGATAAATATATTGAGGAATCACCGTGCAACTGATCTGGCCTTGTTATTTACGATCGCCGAAACCCTTCTCCACGCAAGGCGCACTCCAACAGGTTATCCGGCCCAAAATTGAAGGTTAGAAATTTTGCTATAATTTTACAACTGAAAAACAAGAAGGGTTTCATCAAGAAGGCGATTTATAATGGGCGATAATGATTCCTCTAAAACACCTGGAATATCACACATTGAAAAATTATCAGGTGTGGCAAATTATTCGACGTGGAAATTCTGTATGCGGATGGTATTGGTACTAGAAAATCTGTGGGATGCTGTAACAGGGGACGACACGGATCCCGGGCATGTTCAGAAAGCGTTGGCCCGTATATGTCTAAGCATTCACAGTAGCTTGTTGCAGAATGTGCGGGATGCAAAGACTGCTAAGGAAGCATGGGATAAACTATCCCAAATTTATGAAGATAAGGGGCTCTATAGACGAATTTTACTACTGAGAAAACTTTACCGCACAAATTACTCTGAATTCTCCAACATGAGTGAGTACATTAATGGTATTATGACCCTATCACAACAGCTCGCGGATATAGAAAAAAAAGATAGAGGACTGCGAACTGGCGGAAATTCTCCTTAGTGGCCTGCCTTCTGAGTTTGATGTGCTTGTGTCGGGTCTGGAGACAGCAAACATAAGCAATACACTATCAAGTGAACTGGTGCGGACTCGATTATTACAGGAGGATCATAGAAGGAATTGCAATGACACTTCTAATCCAGTATCGAGTACGGCCTATGCAGCAAATAAGAAGATAAAAGTTTGTCACTATTGCAAAAAAACGGGACACATCAAGGCTAGATGTTTTAAATTGAAAAAGGACAGAGAGGCCAAGAAAGGTGAGGAACAGAAGACTTTACTGACGACTGCAACTGCAATGTCTGTGCGTCATCATGAGTGGATTGTGGACTCTGGCTGTTCGATGCATATGAGTAACAACAGTGAAAATTTTATGAACTTAGTGCAAACTAAAAGTAAGGTGTGCGTTGCTAATAGTGATCAAGTGGATAGTGTTGGTAAAGGAACTTTACAGATTTTATTGGATAATAACCATAAAATTGTAGATAATGCTTTGCTTGTCCCAGAGTTAACGTCCAATTTATTGTCTGTTAGTAAATTATGTGATCAAGGTTACAATGTAATATTTAATGATACAGGTTGTCACATTTATGAAAATTGTAAAATAATGGGAAAAAGTGTAGGTCATGCCACCAACTCCAATGGTATTTATAAACTTGATTTCATCTCGTGTAATAAGGTCTTGCACGTGGAGCATTCTTCAGCTTCTCTGGAGGCAGTTCAGAGAGATCAGAGTGCAATGGTAGCAGCAGTGCCAGCTACTATCTGGCATAAGAGGCTTGGTCATTTAAGTTATGGTGGGATGCGTGTTCTGCGGAACAAAAACATTGTCAAGTTTCAGGAACAGAAGCTCGGTGAGTGCATCGGTTGCCTGCAGGGGAAGCAGGTGGCCATGTCATTTCCCAAGTGTGTTGCGAAACGTGCCACGTCTCCGCTTGAACTCGTCCATACCGATGTATGTGGACCCATGCCTGTGTGCAGTTATGGTGGTGCAAGATACCTTCTCACATTCACCGATGATTACAGTAGAATGAGTTGGGGCTATTTACTTCGGCACAAGAGTGAGGTAATGAAACAATTTATTTATTTTAAATCTCTTGTTGAAAAACAATGTGGTTTTCCCATTAAGTGTTTAAGATCAGATGGAGGTGGTGAATATTGTGGCAATATTTTCACGGAATATTTAAAGGCTGAGGGGATTGTACACCAGATCACTGTGCCGTATTGCCCTCAACAGAATGGAGTGGCAGAGCGGCTAAATAGAACAGTGATGGAAAAGGTCCGGTGTATGTTAATGGATTCAGGCCTAAGCAATGAGTTTTGGGGGGAAGCAGCAATGACTGCATTGTATTTAAAAAACAGATGTCCCACTAGTGCTTTGGCTGGATCGTGTCCCAAGCAGGTATGGTCTAGGTCAGGTTCCAATGTTGAACTGAACCATCTGCGAGTATTTGGCTGTGTGGCCTTCTCGCTTATACCTGAGAGCAAGCGTAATAAATTAGACCCCAGATCTGATCTTTATATTTTCGTTGGTTATTGTGACACGACAAAAGGATACAGACTAGTTAAACCCACAGAACCTAAGCGGATAATCTTTTCAAGAAATGTAGTATTTTTGGAAAATAAATTTTGGAAAGATTTGAGCAATGATTCTCATGAGCAAAAGGAGAGCTTAGATAAATATTTTTTATATGAATCTAATAATTCTAATATGAATGGAATAAATATGAATAATTCTAATATGAATGGAATAAATATTGGTAATTCTAATATGAATGGAATAAATATGAATAATTCTAATATGAATGGAATAAATATTGGTAATTCTAATATGAATGGTATAAATATGAATGATTCTAATATGAATGGAATAAATATTAATAATTCTAATATAAATGATAACTCTGATAATAATCAAAATGTTTCTGTAACTGCAGATGGCACTGTAGATGAGGGCGATTTAACAGGTCCTGGCAGCACTGATCTTTCCTGGTCCAGCGCTGAGCAGCCTCTGTCCAGCCCAGAACCAGAAGTTCCAGTGGTTTCTTTTGAAAGGCCTGTACGGAGCACTCGCGGTAAGATGCCTGATAGGTATCAGGACTTCGACCTCTCTATGATGGTACAGGAGGTAAGTGAACCTTATTCTTACAGTGAAGCTATGTCATCACCATGCTATAAGGACTGGCATAATGCCATGGAAAAGGAACATGAAGCTCTTATGTCCAACAAAGTTTGGAAATTAGTTCCTAGGCCTGAAAATACAAATATTATTAAATGTAAGTGGGTTTATAGAATGAAATGTGACCATGTAGGTAATAGCAGATACAAAGCCCGTCTTGTTGCACGCGGTTTTTCACAGCAATATGGAGTGGACTATGATGACACTTTTTCCCCGGTTGTACGTCATAGTACTATGCGTTTGTTGTTTGCTATAGCTACAGAATATAATTTAAATATTGACCACTTTGATGTTGATACTGCTTTTTTAAATAGTGACCTGAAAGAGAGTATATACATGGAACAACCAGAAGGCTTTAATGATGGTAGTAACAAAGTATGTTTATTGTTGAAAAGCATTTATGGGCTTAAACAAGCCAGTAGAGCATGGAATTTGAAAGTAAATCAAGTATTGTTGGAAAATGGTTTTATGCAATCAAAATGTGAACCTTGTATCTATATTAAGAAAGAAGATAAATGTTTAACAATAGTTGCCCTGTATGTGGATGATTTCTATGTTTTTTGAAATAATGTTGAAGCCACAAAAACTTTGTATAATCTGTTAGAGTCTAAATTTAATGTTAAAAATTTGGGAGCTCTACAGATTTGCTTAGGTATGAAAGTTACCAGAGATAGGAATAAGGGCATGCTTAAACTGGATCAGTCTGAGTACATCAAAAGATTATTGTGTAAGTTTGGGATGGAAAATTGTAGGCCTGTTTCCACCCCAATGATAGTAAATGATAAATTGAATAAACCTGAGCCTGATCAGCTTCTTAGTAATGATGTTTATAAATATAGAGAACTTTTAGGCTCACTTATGTACTTGGCAGTATGTACTCGGCCTGACATATCATTTGCGTGTAGCCAGTTGAGTCAATATAATCATGGTTTTGGTAAAGAACATTGGCTTGCTGCCAAGAGAATCCTCAGGTATTTAGCAGGGACATTGAATCATGGCCTATGCTTTTATAGAAGCTCTGATTTATATGTTACTGCCTATGCTGATGCAGACTGGGCCAACGATGTGCTAGACCGTAAGTCTTACACTGGCTATGTGATAAAATTAGGTAAAAATAACATCAATTGGGAATCAAGGAAACAGAGATGCGTTGCCCTTTCCAGTACAGAGGCGGAATATTTAGCGATAACTGATGTCATGAAAGATTTATGTTTTCTGAAAAATTTTTTGTTTGAAATTCTATGTAAGGATATCGACGTTATTTTATATAATGACAATCAAAGCGCCCATAAATTATTAGAAGCTAAGGAATACTGTCACAAGAAAACAAAACATATAGATTTGAAATATCATTTTATTAAGGTGATTGCTTCGATGTAGCCCGCGAAATTCAAATTTTTTTACGTTTTTTGCAATTTGCAGGCCAGTGACATGTTGTAACTTTATAAATATTTGTGTTGCGCAAATAACAAGTATAATTTTAAATATAAAAATTGTCAAAAAATTCGCTCCATCAGCTCTCACATAGAAAAGGTGCATCGTAGTTAGATTTCGGAGATTTTAACATGATGCACCTTTTCTATGTGAGAGCTGATGGAGCGAGTTTTTTGACAATTTTTATATTTAAAATTATACTTGTTATTTGCGCAACACAAATATTTATAAAGTTACAACATGTCACTGGCCTGCAAATTGCAAAAAACGTAAAAAAATTTGAATTTCGCGGGCTGGTTGGAGCATCCCCCTTAAGGATTTGGTTCAGAAGGGGTTTGCCAAGGTGAAATATTTGCCTAGTAATGACATGATTGCTGACGTACTAACTAAGCCGCTGGGTTCGACTAAGCATAAAGAATTTGTAAACAGGATGAATGTTAATTAAGGTTTTGTTGTAATGTTCATTGGATTGTAATGTTATTTGAGATTTTATGTTCTGTTTGCATGTTAATTTGCATTGTGCATGTATACATTGTATAGCTTAAGGGGGATGCTCCAACCAGCCCGCGAAATTCAAATTTTTTTACGTTTTTTGCAATTTGCAGGCCAGTGACATGTTGTAACTTTATAAATATTTGTGTTGCGCAAATAACAAGTATAATTTTAAATATAAAAAATATCAAAAAACTCGCTCCATCAGCTCTCACATAGAAAAGGTGCATCATGTTAAAATCTCCGAAATCTAACTACGATGCACCTTTTCTATGTGAGAGCTGATGGAGCGAATTTTTTGACAATTTTTATATTTAAAATTATACTTGTTATTTGCGCAACACAAATATTTATGAAGTTATAACATGTCACTGGCCTGCAAATTGCAAAAAACGTAAAAAAATTTGAATTTCGCGGGCTACATCGAAGCAATCACCTTAAGACAATATGTGAATAAGGGGAAGTGTTGAATATTGATTATCTGTTTGCTGCATCTATGTATTCACATATTTCACACTGTGACAGTTGTCAATGTCATTTTTGACTTTGACGTTTTTCCATTGTTCATTGTCTGTGATGTCACCTTTTGCTCTCCGTTGTGATGTGTAATTACCAATTAATTAATTTATATGTATTCCGACAATCACAAGATTTTCTGCAACATATTTTGATAAATATATTGAGGAATCACCGTGCAACTGATCTGGCCTTGTTATTTACGATCGCCGAAACCCTTCTCCACGCAAGGCGCACTCCAACAAGACAAAGCTATTGAAACGTTACGAAATATATTATTTTTACTTCATTTAATTGTCAGGAGAACTTTTATTGATACATACGCTGTAGTTTTTAAGAATTGAAGAAAAATACTGCAAAGATGATGAAATTCCAATAAAAGTTACAGACGACGAGGCAGACAAAAAATGCGGATGACGTCATCCGCACCGCGCTAGCCGCAGCGTCCGCTGCGTGCGGGCCGACGTTGGTGACGTCATCAGCTGCGGTTGGGGAATTCGGTCGTGTCAGGGTCTGCGGCTACTGCGATGCGGCTCAGTGTGCGAGGTTTCATAGAACTTCATACAAAGAATTCGTAATGCGGAGACTGCGGTGCGCCTGAATGTGCGTTCACCAATAATGGTGAACGCACATTGAGCCGCACCGCAGTCTCCGCAGTCCCCGCATTTCGAATTCTTTGTATGAAATTCTATGAAAACTCGCACACTGAGCCGCACCGCAGTCTCCGCAGTCGCCGCACGCATTTGAGACGACCGAATTCCCCAGCCGCAGCTGATGACGTCACCAACGTCGGCCCGCACGCACCGGACGCTGCGGCTAGCGCGGTGCGGATGACGTCATCCGCATTTTTTGTCTGCCTCGTCGTCTGTAACTTTTATTGGAATTTCATAATCTTTGCAGTATTTTTCTTCAATTCTTAAAAACTACAGCTTATGTATCAATAAAAGTTCTCCTGACAATTAAATGAAGTAAAAATAATATACTTCGTAACGTTTCAATAGCTTTGTTTAAGTGATAGCATTTTAATAACTGTAAGTAAATTCTACTAAACAACTAGAAAAAAGCCCCAGCCACTAAAAGCAATATTACGCTACTAAAAGAGGAGTCAAAACCAACAATTTTAATTAGTGAAAAATCCACTAAGTTGGCATTTTGGCAACACTACAAAATGCGTGCGGTGACTGCGGAGACTGCGGTGCGGCTCAGTGTGCGAGGCCATTAACAAAATGCGATGAGTGCGGGTACTGCGGAGACTGCGTGCGGCTCAATGTGCGTTCACCTTAAGGGGCGAATACACGACACGATTCATCGTGCCCTAAAGGTGAACGCACATTGAGCCGCACGCAGTCTCCGCAGTACCCGCACTATTTTCCGATGGATTGGGTGGTGTGATCGCTGTTAGGCTGTTAGTGTCCCTAAATCGGGTGATCGTGTGTGCCCGACCGCACTAAGTCCCTAAATCCCGATAAAATAAATCGCGTCGTGTGATCGCGGTTAGGGCGCTCAGTAGCGGCGTGGCGTTCGACGTGAAATGACATGTTGTGAAGTGAAAACGGCTACGCAACGCGAAAGAGAGATGAATACTCGTAAATATTCCTTCACCTAACGTCTTCTCTCTTCTTATTTTTTACTATACCCAACGTTGCTGCGAGAGCGATTCCAAGCAGGGTTAGCATGATTAAAACACCTGTTTAAAACAGTTTGAAATTAAACAGTTTTTTTTTTCGTTTCAACTACTTTTCAAGGCGGATGAATGCTTATATAATGAAAATAAATAAATATTCAGGAGTCTAAATAGCCTGACATAAAACCATTGGAGTCTATGCCATTGCTTTGCCATATTTTTAACTTTTATTGGCAATTCTTAAAAATATTAGAAAAAAACATCACATGTTAGTTTTCCATTGATCATATTATTCGTAAAAAAAGTCATTACCTACTAAGGGCGAATTTGAAAAGATGCAGTCTAGAAATGAAACATAATTGATTTATACGTTAAGACAACGACACACAACGTGGAAATCTTTTTTAAAAAAAGCCAGACACTGAAAAAAACACTTTTTTAAAACATTTTGAACTGTTTATTTTATAAATTTGAAAAAAAAAACTGTTTTTTTTCTACCCTGATCCCAAGTTCCTGATACTTTGTAAGCGTAGGAGCCATCTTCACTGCTCGACGGTCGGCTGAAAAGTGAGTTAGGGACGGTATGGTGGCGACTGGCGATATCTTGTAGTGTGCAGAACACCCAATCTATCGAGGCCTGCTCATCGGCCCCATCGGCCCGATTACACAATACGATTCATCGGGCCGATGAGCAGGACTCGATAGATTTGGCGTTCTGATCACACTACACGATATCGCCACCCTAACTAACTTTTCAGCCGACCGTCGAGCAGTGAATATGGCGCCTACGCTTACAAAGTATCAGAAACTTGGCATCAGGGTTGAAAAAAAAACAGTTTTTTTTGTTCAAATTTATAAAATAAACAGTTCAAAATGTTTTAAAAAAGTGTTTTTTTCAGTTTCTGGCTTTTTTAAAAAAGATTTCCACGTTGTTTGTCGTCTTAACGTATAAATCAATTATGTTTCATTTCTAGACCATGGACTTAAAAAAAAAGGCGGACGGAACTTCACTAAGAAACAAGTGAAGCACCCATAGTAAGTCAGTGCGCTAATATGGACACGCCAGCACGCACACATTCACACCATAATGTAGTAAGTCAGCCGTCGGCCATTACGCTTCGAACGACACTCGCGGTTTTATACGGTGTTATTTTGTCTAATAAAAATCAAAGTATGCCGTCATGTGTTGCAAAAAGTTGTCTAAACCATAGTAGTTCAATTAAAAAAGCCAGGGGATCACTTTTCATAGTTAAGCATGTCAATTTGAAGCTTATTTCTCGATTATACGTCAATAAATTTAATTAAATATTTATAGCCGAAAAATACATAAACATTCGTTTTAACCACTTAAGTAAATTAGAAGGGATTTCTAGATGTGTCGATAATAAAAGACAAGTCTACAAAATTTGAATCACCAAAATGGATTGCAATACTTTATTAACATTAAACGAGTTGTAAATATTTTAATAACCAATGTGCTTAAATTATTTTACCTTTATTTTAAAAATAGGTATCCGTCACAAAAAAAAAATGTAATTAAACTTAAGTTCAAAGGGAGATCTTAATTAAATATTGTTTAAAAATGGGTAATTTTTTCCTTCATCTGGCATCCCTATACAAACTCACACATATAAAGGCCGCCGCCATTGTGGTGCTTCAATCGTTTCTTAGTGAAGTTCCGTCCGCCTTTTTTTTTAGGTCCATGTTCTAGACTGCATCTTTTCAAATTCGCCCTTAGTAATGTTTTTTTTTACGTAGGTATATGATCAATGGAAAAAAAAACAAGTGATGTTTTTTTTTCTAATATTTTTAAGAATTGACAATAAAAGTTAAAAATATGGCAAATGAATGGCATAGACTCAAATGGTTTTATGTCAGGCTATATAAACTCCTGAATATTTATTTATTTTCATTTTATAAGCATTCATCCGCCTTGAAAATAGTCGCTCTCGCAGCAAGTGGGTATAGTAAAAAATAAGAAGAAGAGAAGAAATTAGCTGAAGGAATATTTACGAGTATTCATTTGTCTTTCGCGTTGCGAAGCCATTTTCACTTCACTATATGTCATTTCACGTCGAACGCCGCGCCGCGCCGCTACTGAGCGCCCTAACCGCGATCACACGACACGATTTATCGGGATTTAGGGACTTATGGCACGAGGAATCGTATCGTGTTTTCGGCCCTAATTTAAACCCCTTCTACACGGTAAGACCTGACCGCTGACAGAGGTGACTTTGGTCGTGTCAACAGTACCCCACCGTCTGGAACGCTGTCGACTGACGCACAGACTAAGTAGTGGACTGACGGTCGGGTCCCACCGCGGACGGAGCCTGTCGGGACGGATGCGCTCCCGACCAAGGTTCGATTGACTCCGCCCACATTTGGTCGCACGACCAACGTCTACACGGTCGATTTTCATTCCCACCGGACCAAGATCACCTCTGTCAGGCGGTGGGGTCTGACCGTGTAGAAGGGGTTTTACCTGCGCTCGTGCGAATAGGCTCGACTATAGGTACTATAGCCCGGTAGCTCAATGCCAATGAATAAAAAAAAACTGTCATAAATCTATGGTACTACCGTACTACAAAATATTCACGCTCATTGATAAATTGTTGACTCTGACTAATATATAGTTATCTGTGATTGTTGATTATTTTTACAACTATTTCACTGGTGATTTATGTTTATTTTTAACTTAGTCATTTTGCCACTACAATAAATTTCTTGCTAAAAAATATTTAGAATTAAAACAAGTTTTAGGACAACAAAAAAGAATTAGGTAAATATGTCGCGCCAAGTGGAATCGAATATTACAAGTTTACTTGAAGGCCTAGGCCTAGATGGTGATGATAATACAATTTGTGATTTTACTATTGCTGATCAAAATTCTGTTGCCGAGTCTCAGGGTATTACACCTACCACTCCATCTAATTTCAAACCGGTACTAGGTAGTAACGTCACTTACGTCGTTGCTTGTGTGATCATAAATGAATCAAACGAAGTATTGATGATGCAAGAAGCCAAAGAGAGTTGCGCAGGGAAATGGTATCTGCCGGCAGGACGCATGGAGAAGGGTGAAACTATTGTGCAAGCAGCAGCCAGAGAAGTTCTTGAGGAAACAGGACTTATATGTGATCCTACCACTCTGTTAGTTGTAGAGACTGCTGGTGGAATGTGGTACAGATTTGTTTTAACTGGTGAAGTTAAAGGTGGTGAATTAAAAACACCTGCTAGAGCAGACAAGGAGTCACTGCAAGCAAAGTGGATCTCTAATCTTCAAGAAATCTCATTAAGATCAAATGACATTCTGCATCTCATTGAGAAAGCACAACAATACAAGAATAGAAATCCTGATACTCATTGGCACAACCAAATCTTACCAGCCCGCATTCCTCATGTCAAGGACTTGCTGAGGTTGGTTGTAGTTATAAAAAAGAGAAGTACAAACAAGATGCATGTGCTGTTGAGTGAGAAAACTGCAATTCATTTTCCAACATGTGAAATAAATCCTGGGAAAAGCCTTCATTCAACTTTGAGAAGGTTTATGGTGGAAATGTTTGGAGCTGATGTGGGTCAACACCGTCCATTGGGATTGTTAAACTTAGAACATGACCCTATTGCTGATGGCTGCTGCCTCACTCTACTTGTGGCTTTTAGAGCAGCTCTCGAAGATGTACCTCTCATAGGCAAGTGTATCTGGCAGGAGGTATCACGTGAGCATGACAATAGCTTGTACAAAATGATTGGTACAAAAAACTCTTTAGTAGAACTACATGTTGTTCGTTAATATCACTCCCTCTCAGACTGAAGAGAGTACAGATACACAACCATCATTAGGATTATCTTTTAAAAAACTGGTAAAGTGCCAACTCTGTAATCACTGAACAAATCATGACATCTATTTTTATTTGTATATTATGATTATGAAGAATACTCATACTGTTGTATCATTAGAAATGTAGTGATGTATCCGTCCAATAATGTAGCTTTTTTAGTTATTATTTATCTAGGTTTCACCTCCAAGGATGTTAGGTCTGTTACCAGAATCTGTGTATAAATTATATTGGCTGACTTTTACTGGGCACAAAATGAAGTGTTGGTGTATCACAATAATATGCCTAGAAATATCACAATGTGGCTAATTCAATGATCAGCCAAGTTCTACTTAATTTAAATGAAAATTTTAACAAAGGTTTGAATGTTCTGAAGAATTTAAAAGAACTAATGTTTATTAATTACACATTATTAAATTGGGCAAGGAAATCTTATTTATACAATATGTCCACTTTTGGTCTGTACAAACTTAAACACTAGAGTACATCGGCAAACGGTTGTGCCATTCATGTTTATCTGACAAAACTGTACTGCCCTCAGGCCACTTGGCCAGGCCGAGGAAGCCCCGCCTTGCGGACCGGCTACTTCAGGGCGGTTTAAGAAAATAACCACTTATGGGATAGCATTGCACCAATATTTGTTTAAGCTGCTCTTGATGCGCTACATTTCCATCTATTTGTTGACTTGTTTCAGGTAATGCACCAAATATGCTACAGTGGCGTTTTCGTGGTTGTAAAGTGTTGCCTGTTGTCGTTATACCTGCAGTGTACATTAGACATAGAGTAGGGCCCAATATGGAACCCTGCGGTACCCCGGCTTTTATATTTTGAAAGGCAGAGTAGGTCTCACTGATTCTGACTAAATATTCTATAGCTTCTACGTAAGATTTAAGGAGAAGGTAGATGTAATGCGGAAGTTGGTTCTTCATTGTAAAAAGCAAGTCTAAACCTCGTCGAATGCTTTTTTTATGTTCAGAAAGACAGCTTATTTGTACCGCTTTTTATCGATGGCTTCTTCTTTTCAATCCTTATATTAAAAGGCATGTTATGCCGACTACAGCTATCCTACTACTATTATAAAGGCGAAAGTTTGTAAGTATGGATGTATGGATGTATGGATGTATGGATGTATGGATGTTTGTTACTCTTTCACGCAAAAACCACTGAACGGATTAAGCTAAAATTTGGTACACAGATAGTTTATAACCTGGATTAACACATAGGATAGTTTTTATCCCGATTTTATGTTCCTGTGGGATAATTTTCGAGTTGTAGCGGGTGAAGCCGCGGGCAGCAGCTAGTTTAAAATAAATTGTTGTAGGATTTCGGCTGTTATCAGTAAGTCGTTATCGTAAGTTTACCCTTCTAGCTTATTAAACTGTTACAGCAGAAACCAGGAGACTTATTCAACTCCAGATATTTTATATCTTTTTGCACTTCGCGGGGTGAGAAGCTTAGAAGTCATTGTTGTAGATAAGTTTCAAGGTGCAGACCGCCTCGTCGGGCACCTGAATCAGGTGGGCCCGAACCTGTCGGAGAGCCAGTATGGCTTCCGCAGGGGGCGCTCTACGGTGGACGCCATCATGCGCGTTAGAGCCCTCACGACGGGGGATGCAGTAGCCCGGAGCAGGGTCGTCGTGGCGGTGTCCTTGGACATCTCCAACGCCTTCAACACCCTGCCCTGGAGTTGCATCAGGGAGGCACTCCAGTATCACCGGGTGCCGACCTACCTCCGTCGCACGGTCGAGGACTACCTGACGGACAGAGCCGTCATCTACCCCGGTCACCGGGGAGAGTGGAACCGGCGAGAGATGTCGTGCGGTGTCCCACAGGGATCGGTCTTGGGACCGCACCTGTGGGACATCGGTTTCGACTGGGTGCTGCGCGGCGACCTCCCTCTAGACGTCAGCGTAATATGTTACGCTGGCGACACGCTCGTCCTGGCGGAGGGAGTGTCGCACCAAGCGGCGGCCGACTTGGCGACGCGGGCGGTTGCGATAGTCGTCGAAAGGATCCGGCAGTTGGGACTAGAAGTGGCGCTGCACAAGACAGAGGCCATGTGTTTTCATAGCCATCTGAATGCGCCACTGACAGAGTCCCACATGACCGTGGGGGGGGTTCGCATCGGCGTCGGGGGTACGATGAAGTACCTGGGACTCGTCCTCGACAGCCGATGGAACTTCGGGGAGCATTTTTCGCGTTTGGCCCCAAGGCTGAACCGGGCATCAGCCGCCCTCGGGCGGCTCCTGCCCAATATCGGCGGGCCAAACGCCCCCTGCCGGAGGTTGCACGCCGGCGTCGTGCGGTCCATGGCCCTCTACGGGGCCCCCGTGTGGGCCCTGAGCATTCGGACGCGACCACAGAAGCTGGTCGCATGCCAGAGGGTCATGGCAATCCGAATGATCCGAGGATACCGCACGATCGCCGGCGAATCGGCCAACCTTCTTGCCGGATCACTGCCCTGGGATCTGGAGGCGACTGCCCTCCTGCGCGTCTATGAATGGCGCGTGGAGGCGCGGAGTCGGGGCGTATCCCTGATGCCTCGAGAAGTCGAGACGCGGCGGGAAGGGCTCCGGCGCGATCTCAGGGCAGTTTGGAGAGAACGACTATCGCAACCGAGGTACGGGCTAGCCGCAATCGCGGCTGTAAGACCCCTCTTTGAGGAGTGGCTGGATAGGTCCCACGGCGTCCTCACCTACCGCATGACACAGGTCCTCACCGGACATGGCAGCTTTGGGAGGTACCTGTGCATGATAAAAAAGAAGGAAACGCCCGGGTGTCACCACTGCGAGGATCGCCCGGAGGACACGGTGGAGCATACGGTGCAGGACTGCCCTGCTTGTGCTGAGCACCAGCGTGTCCTCACGCAGGCGATAGGCGGAGACCTCTCGCGCCCGGCATTGGTCGCGGCCATGCTGCGGGGCGAGACGGAGTGGGTAGCGGTCGCCTCCTTCTGCGAAGCAGTCATGCTCGCGAAGGAGGAGGCGGGCCGCTAGAGAGAGAGGATACCGTCCTCCCTCCGCCCCAGACGCAGGTAGAAGCCCACGGCGACGGATGTCGCGGGACGATCTCAAGCCACCGTAGGCGCGGGCATGCGGGCGGCGAGTAAAGGGCAACTCGCTGCCCGACCATGGACCATGCCCGGGTCGACGGCGCGTTGTGTCCCACGCGCGCCTCAAGGAGCGTCAGCATAGTGACGGGGCCCCCCTATAGAGGGCCACAGTCCTGCCGGGGTTGCGGGACATACGTATACCGCGACCCCGGCACACAAAGGGCTACCGAAGGACACCGTGGATTTCAGTCAGTACAAGTCTGACAGTCCCTCCCGCCCTGCCCGGGGTTGGAGGACTCATATGATGATTTTACCACGTAAAAAAATAAAAAACCGGCCAAGTGCGTGTCGGGCCACGCACAGTGTAGGGTTCCGTAGTTGCCCATCAAAATACTTACGCGAACTAACTAAACTGATTCGCTGAATTTAATTTTAAAAAGAAGAATTTTCAAAATCGGTCCAGGAGTCTTTGAGAAATCGGGGAAAATACATAAGAAAAAAGATTACAACGAATTTAGAACCTCCTCCTTTTTTTGAATTTCGTCAAAAATAGTTGACGATAAAAACCTACCTATCCCCTAAAAACATACCTATAAAAGCTGTAAAAATAAAGTTGACAAACTTACATTTGCAGTTGTCTCCGATACATTTTGTTTAAGAAAACATGGATATAAGTACATTTTATAAGTTGGTCGACTATTACTCGTAAAGTTGTAAAGCCTACTTAGTCATGATAATTTTCTTTTAAACTTCGTTAGATATACTAATATTGTGAATTTTTTCACACTCCCAAACATAACCGTTTAGCTGGTAGAGGGGGGGGACACTCGAATCGAGCAAAATTTAGCACTTTAAAGCTTAATATTTCACAAACGAATTTTTTTATCAAAAAATTGTTAATGGAAACTATCATTATTTTTTAAAGGCCTATTTAATGATACCCCACACTAAGGGGTACGCGAGAAAAAAAAAATCACTTTACGTGTAAGTACTGGAGGTACCCCAAAAAAAAATATTTTACGAGATTTTATTTTACCACTTTTTTGGCACAACAAATCCGTATATTTACACCAAATTACAGCTCTCTAGTACTGTCCGTCTCTGAGCTAAACTGCGGACGGACGGACGGACGGACATGGCGAAACTATAAGGGTTCCTTGTTGACTACGGAACCCTAAAAAATGGTGGTCTTTTATGTAAATCACCATCATTTGGAGTAAAGGTTTCGGCTACTCTGTGGTTTCGCGTAAAAATTATCCAAAAGCCTTGGCCCGTTCCGTGTTAGTTCTAGCTCGCCTTATTACTGTTCTTTATAGGATAATGTGTTGTGCAAACTGAGGCGCCACCCTACTACTTTTTATTGCATTCCAAAGTTCAAGTTTGATCATTTATTCTGTAGGGTTTTCTTTTCCATGCACTTAAGGTACTGCTTTAGGTCAGCGGCACCTTTGTTAAACGCTCTTATGTCTTGGGAATGTCGGCTACATTGCCACACTCTTCTGAGTGATCTCTTTTCCAGGATCATTGCTTTTGTGGCTTCTGGTATGTTCCTACTAGCTTGTTTTAATACGACAGCCTAGATTCCCATGCGGCTGTTTGTAAGTATAAGGTTTGTCAGAGTTATTGCTTGCATATTTTTTCTCGATGTGATCGATGTCATGTTTTGTTTTAACTGCTGCCTACAAATGAGAGGTTTTCTTTTTGGAGTTTAAAAAAAAAAGTAGTTTCCAAGGACTCTTTAGATGGCGTTGAACTGACGGTGTTACCACAGTATAGGTGTTACTCTAGGAAAAAGTTGTATGCCTTCATTTTTGCACAAATCCACGAGGCACAGACTTCTCTTCTTTTTCTTTTGGGACATTTTCTTTCTGGCGTGGAAATCTCATAAATTAAAAAGACTGGTAAATGAATTTTTTTTTTCTTTTTCCTTGTTGTTATTTATTTTCAAAATGCCATTTTTATGATGTGATGTGACTGGCAATGACATGACATGTACTTTTTGTTTTACGATCTCAAAATTACATCCAAGTGAAAAAAAATAAAAAAATGACGTGACGTTCGTTCATTGCAGTAACATTTCAAGTTCAGCGCCATCTATCCATTGACTAGGGAAAACATAAAAAGAAAATCCCTCATTGAGATTTTTATTTATTTAGTGTCTGAATGTTTGTGACACCACATGTAGGATAATTTTAAAGCACCTCCCCTTTAATTTTGTAGAGACCGAAACCGGACACATTGTATAATGAATGAGTTAGAAGAGAAGAGAAATTATTTAATGTACAGATGCCAGCAGGTCAACCTAGCCCAATCTGTAAAATTTTACAAATCGAACATTATTGTACCTTCCACTATTGTCATTTAAAAGGTTGAAAATCTATTCAAAAAAGACAGATTAGGTACCTAGTGTAGTATGTGAGGACGTGAGGTAGGTTGATGGGCTGGCGTTTGTACATAATTATTATTAACTTTTTTAAGTAACTTACAAACATTGTTTTTTAAATATAATCAGTTATGTAATTAATTTGTAATTGGTGACTATAGTATACTCAATTTCATAATCACTTAGTTTGATAATCATACAAAGCATGGCTCACAGTTAATAAATTCCAATAGTTTCAATTAATAAAATAACAGAGCTTATCTTTTGTTGACAAGCTAATATTCTAGCTCTTAGGAATTAAGAGGTTGACTATAACATGTACTAACTACTCTGTATTTTATTATGATATAGTTTTAAATAACAACGGTGGCATTCCATGGTTTTATTAACATAGTATTATTTAAAATAATTACTTAAAGTTGAAAAGTTATTATTAATGTACGTATTTTTCTCTGACAGCACCTGTTATGGGGTAAAAGATCTGTTTGGCCAAGGTTTATTAGAAAAAAATATAGGTACCTTTAAAAAAATGTATATCAATTTAATATTTTCTTCTGTATCGTGGGTTACAAACATTGAAATTAGTAATTTATTGTAAAAGGTAAACAGGTTACTGTTTTTTCGATTTATGTAAAGAAAAAAAAAACATTTGCATATTCTCTATTGACAAAGAGGACTCATGACTAGTTTTATATTAATTAATTTTCAAGAATTACTCATTGTATACCGAAGGGCTGATTTTTCAATAGCCAGTTAACCTCTAACTGAAGAATTAAAATAACGGTTTGACATATTTTCTATAGATAAGCTATCAAACCGCCATTTTTATTCCTCAGTTAGAGGTTATCTGGCTATTGAAAAATCAGTTGTTAGTCAGATAACTTTTAACTGAGGAATAAAAATGGCGGTTTGACAGCTTAAGGGCTCATTTTTCAAAAGTCAGATAACTTATATCTGAGGAATTAAAATGGCGGTTTGCCAGCTTATCTATACAGTGTGTCCGGGCACGAGTTAGCGATATTTGAAGGGGATATTCTAGGCTCATTTTCATCGACAAAAATGCTTTAAACAAAAATCTTACTCCAAAACTTCGCGAATGGCAGCCATTTTAATTTTTTGATCTGTGTGTACAATAAAATGCAAATATCTTTAAATCTAAGAGACCTACATTCCTGCAAATGACTTTATTGCAAAGTTTAACGTTGAGGCTTATCAAAAACTTACGAAAGTTTTTTTAAATAATATGTAAAAATAACCAAAAAACGTGGGCAAACACGAAATTGTACACAAAAATTACTGAATAATTTCACATTTTTAACTCTAGGTCGATAAGTACCCTTGAATTTTGCTAGGGTTTTTACATTAAATTAAAAGTATTTGAGTCAGGCTATAAAATGATGTCAAAATTATCACTCCACATAAATTATCTTAGGAGTTATTCTCAATTGAACATCACCCTTCCCTAGCGCATATACTCCAATATTACAGGTGTCGCATTCTTTGGTTGAGCTGAATCGTTCCAACGAATATTTATGAGCTGGCATTATTGACCACCGCGTAAATGATCCTCAAGTAACCATCCTTAAACTGAAATAGTACAGTTTCTTGGATTTATTGCTGCGGGGCGAGACGGAAGGGTGATGTTCGATTGAGAATAACTCCTAAGATACTTAACGTAGAGTGATAATTTTGATATCATTTTATAGCCCGACTCAAACACTTTTAAATTAATATAAAAACCCTAGCATAATTCAGGGGTACTCATGGAGCTAGAGCTAAAAATGTGAAATTATTCAGTAATTTTTGTGTACAATTTCATGTCTGCCCATGTTTTTTGGCTATTTTTACATATTATTTAGAAAACTTTCGTAAGTTTTTGATAAGCCTCAACATTTAACTTTACAGTAAAGTCATTTTTATGAATCTAGGTCTCTTGGATTCAAAGATATTTGCATTTTATTGTACACACCCCAGTTCGACAGATCAAAAATTTGAAATGGCTGCCATTCGCGAATTTTTGGAGTAAGAATTTTTTTAAAGCATTTTTGTCGATGAAAATGAGCCTAGAATATCCTCTTCAAATATCGCTAACTCGTGCCCGGACACACTGTATATGTCTATTTTTATTCCCCAGATAAAAGTAATTTAATAAAAAATCAGCCCTTAATCTATGGAAAATTATGTCAAACCGTTATTTTAATTCTTCAGATTTAATTGAAATGTAACAATTACAGCATGTAATTATTGTCTCCTATGAACAGTGTTGGGCAAATTTTAATTGAATTTTATTAACAATTAAAAACTAACAATTAATCAATTGTAATTGTGAAAAATACAACTAACAATTATTTTAGATTGACTGGCCTGTTGGTCTAGTGGTTAGTGACCCTGACTGCTATGCCGGAGGTCGTGGGTTCGATTCCCACTCAGGACAAATGTTTGTGTGATGAGCACGATCATTTGTTCTGTGTCTGGGTGTAATTTATCTATAATATGTATGTGTTTAGAAATATATAAGTATGTTTATCAGTTGTCTAGTACCCATAACACAAGCTCTGCTTAGCTTGGGACTAGATGGCGTTGTGTGATAGTTGTGGAATATTATTTATTTAATTGTTAACTGTAACAGTAACAGTTAACAATTAAGTAATTGTTAGTTGTGGTTTACTACAGTTAACAATTAATTAATTTCCAATTGTTTGGGAATTTTAATTAAAACTAACAATTAAAAAATGGTACTGTATAATATACAGCCGGTTTATATAAATATTTAATATACCCATGTACAGTGTGAGGCGTAGTTAACTACTTTTTTGTAATCTGATAACTAACTAGGATTAAAAGTAGTTCACTACATGATAGTTAACTACTTTTGCCAAAAATAGTCTAACCACCGTCCGACGGATAACTGTCAGACTACGTCAGATTCTGTGAGACTGTCAAATTCTGTCAGGCTCCGTCAGACTATGTCAGTCTCTGATACTTTTTCAGACTGTCAGACTGATAAACTGTCAGACTCTGTCAGATTGACAGACTGATCTACACTGTCAGACTGTCAGCTTATGTCAGTCTGTCAGACTGTCCGGCTGATAAACTGTCAAACTCGGTCTGACTGTCAGACTGATAAACTCTCAGACTCCGTCAGACTCTCGGACTGTCATACTCAGTCATCATAGTGCCCCCCCACCTATTCCTGTAATAATACACATGTTGGCAACAAATAAAAGACAGATTAGACTAATTTCCTTTTGATACATAAAGTTAATTGTTAGTTTTAATTGTTTCAAAAAACAACTAAAAAAGTTAATTGCAAGTTACAATTGACATACATGAATCAAATTAATTTAATTGAAAGGTGCAATTAATTTAATTAATAATAATAAATTTAATTGTAATTAATTTAATTGCAATTACTTTTTTAGTCAACTAACAAGACAATTGACAAATTAATTGATTAATGCCCAACACTGCCTCTGAATAATATTTTTTCTATGCAATGACCAAATAGAACTTTTTCCAATTTATTTTTAACAAAGATGTTAATCATTTAGAGGGCTTTAATACCTTTATTATACGTTTTTATTACGTAGCCAGCTATATTCCATGAATGTTATATTGTTTTGTTATTTTTATAAAAATGCTGATAGGTAATCTTGCTTCAACTGTTTATTATTAATATATTAAAGTTTTTTTACAATTAAAATGTTTGCTCATTTTATATTAATTCTCAATATTTTTAAACCTTTTAACCACCAGACTTCATATCAATAATTGTCGTGCCCCCAGCGCCAGGCTACGAATAGGTGAAATACAAATTCCTCTCTTTCTGCTCCTCGTAAAATATTATGGTGTACAAAAATCGTGAATACTCTCTGTCGGATATATCCGACTCTGGTGTAATGGGCCCGAAAATATTTGTCGGATATATCCGATCTTGACGCTTAAAAGGTTAACAGTAAGGGTCAATAAAAGATGTTATGTATTTGATGATTTATTTATAGCGATACAAAAAAAAACATTGCATTGACTAGAAAAATCGAATATAACCTAAATATATTTTTAAAAGTACAATCTGGAAATGCATTAGGTAAGTAGATAAAATCAATTGCAAATACTACTGATGAAATGTGCCAATTTAGCTAGCTTAAACATAGCGCCATACCTACTAAAAACCTAGTCCAAAAATACCTAACAAGATGATAAAAGAATTATTATCTCATTATTATCCGAACCGCCTAATGTTCGTTTATCATTTGGACATTGTATTACAAACACAGTTCTGTTTTATTTAAATCTGAAAATACTAAATCAAAATAATATGGAAGTACCCACATTGCATTATGGTACGGTTCGTTCTCTGTGATCTGTGTCGTCATTCATAGAAGGACAAAGTAGCGACTCACAGTACCTACGGTCTAATATAATGAAAAACATAATTTTTTCAATGGTATAAAAATCACAATTGAACATTAAAAGTATATTTTATACATATAATATTTAGATAAACAAGATACCTTTTATAATTATCATCTTAATAATTATTTACATTTTTGTGCAACCATACGGATTACCTTGTTAGAGGAGTTTTTTTGAGTAACAAGTAATTAAACGGTTAACTTGGGATTTTCTCAAATATTTTATTGTAATACATTTTTTTTTAAAGTGCGCAGTGCTATTTTGTCCCTAGTTTTCTCAAATTACTGTACGACGCAGATTGGAACTTGGTCGTTTTTCTGATAAAGCTTTTCTAAAAGCAATTGTAGATACGAGTAGTAAGCAATCCTTTGAATAAAACTAAATTTCGGAATGACTATTGAGGTAAAAATAGGATTTCTATAGCGCTAATTCGTCTTGTAATTATCACTATTTCATAATAGTAATATAAATATGTAACAAGAGCTAATATAATTATCTTGGCCGGCTGCCTGCTACCCGCATCTTTTTTAAAATAGCAGCAAGCAATAGAAAGAAACGGCCGACAGTAGATCAGACTCATAGTTAAGAAGAGTGTGAACTGTTCTTAAACAAAGGGATTCAAAGCAAAATGCAATAAATGATGTTTTGGGTAAAAAAGGTCAAGTTGTTTCTATAATGTTGAGAGAAATCTTTTTGCAACAATATGAAAGAAATAAAAGTGTTTTTAAAATTCGTCTTTAGAAAAACAACAGGGAGGGGAAAGAAGAAATGCCCAAGGGGTAAGAGATTGAAATAGGAGCAAGATTGTCTTTATAGTAATGACAATAAATACAATTTTAGTCATGCATCAAACGGGTAGTAGACTGAAACGAAAGTTGTAGGAGTGATCCACATGACGATCATGATCCATAGAGTTGGTAGGTCGGATCGGTCTATTATAATCTATCATAATACTCATTTTGATGAATACAGTTACAGGGTCTTTCTTTTAAATTGGGTAAAAGGGAAAAAAATTCTTAGCTCTCTCTCTCTCAAAAAATAAAAATCCTTTTTATTTTTTGAGTGTTATGTTGTCCACAAATATGAGTGAAATTGACCCAATTTATTTTTAATGCCTTTCGACTGTTTCATGTAAGTAGATATAATTTCATAGTACCGGAAGAAAAAAATCGGGTCGGCGGAAATTGGTAAAATTTTACAAAATTTATTATCTTTTTTTATGATGTTATTTGATTTAATAGAAGGATCTGCGCGATCCGCTGCTAGTCATAGAGGAAAGTAATATCTGCTAGCGCCGTGACTGTAAGGGGTGTTACACCTTCCTAAATTCAGGCTCCAATTTAGGATAAGAAATTTAGTCGCCGAAGCTCGCTATTACACGTACTAAATCGTGTCCTAATTAGGATGCTAGTCATCCTAAGTGCGATAACACTTTTCTGAATTCAGGACGTCCTAAATATCGGCTCCTAGGAAGGTGTAATACCCCTATATTATAAAACTAGCCTAAATAAATACATTACAGTGCGTCTCATCGGCGTCACACTAAAACGCTTACTGGCCGAAGAAGCGGTCGAGCGACGCCGCGCTTCGCTTCTATCCCATACATCTCTGAACGCACGAACGCGCGCGCTCTCACGAAGCTGACGAAATGCGTAAGAATAAAATTTAACCAGCCTACAAATCTAAAGCGAATACTGTATCACTCGCTCGTTTTTTTTATTCTTTCATAGCTGATGCGGATTAATTATTTATGTTTTACAACTTTATCTTCCTTTATTAATGGGAACACTTGACTCTGATATTTCCATTTCAATGGGTCATCTGTACAAACACTATAAAATACAAAGTCGTAAGTAAAATAAATACTAAATATTTAGGCACTAAGTTTATTAATTTACAATTTGGGATTTTATATTTTTGTGTTACAGTAAAATAAATTGCCTTTACGTCGTATTCAGTAAATATTGTTACAAACAAAACCGGTAGTTTCAGTCATTAATTACCAATCTGCATATTGGTTCTCTACCAACATTTTTTTTCATTACGAGAAACCATTTTTTTTCTAAAGAAACAATATTTTAATTGCTGCAAAACTATAGTTTCCAGTATTTGCATACAAGAGGTATACATCATTAAATAAATATATTATTATGGTTTCCGCAGTTTAGATTTTGAGTCTGAGTCAGGCGCGGTCCGAAGGGGGGGGTCACAGGGGACATGACCCCCCCTAAAACCTAAGGTCACATTGAAAAATCTCAAAGACGTTAAACTTTATACGAGCAATAGACGGGACATCACGAAGAAAGTTGTGATCCAAAACTTTTTACCAATAGGTAAAAAGTCGCTCAGTCTAGTAGTCGCGGTTGCTATGCAACGCTAAATAGTGCTACTGACGCACGGCATCAACAATTTTGTATGACAATTTTTCCAATGCCCGCTCTATAGGTTCTTTTTAATCTCTTTGAAAAATCTCAAAAATTTGCCAAATAATAAAAGGAAACTAACTACTTATCCCCGATAATCCATAATCCATAATGGCGATAAAACACTTTGCTGACATCTTGTGCAATAATGTTTATTTTATTCAAGATACCTATTTTTTATTAGTGTAGGGACTGACCCCCCCCAAAATTTCAGGCAGCGACCGCGCCTGGTCTGAGTTAAATTATTTAGGTCAAATATCCAATAGTAGATCTTTTTATCGACAACGACTGGGACCCCACAAGCTTTTTGTGTTTATAATAATTATAAGTTTACAAGACGTTGAATATTAAGATAAAAATGCGTGGTTTCAACTCGCCATATCTATGGTCGCAGATAAAAGACTGCGGTTGTTGGAAGAGACTACATACAGAGAGAATATTGTTGGACTGACATACATTTTGTACTATTAGATAGTCGATGATTATAATGAATTCTATACTTTTTTTCTGCTCGTTTTATTTGGTACCTACTTTATATCAGTTTACAATTACCCATTACAAAAACTTGTAATACTATATTATTGTTAATTTTTATGCCATAGATTTGTTTCCTTTAAGAGAGCTAACAAAGTCAAGTTAGTTACAATCAATTATACAATAGTTTAATTAAATAAATAATAAAGGCATTACTTCTAATAGTAAAAACAGTAACTATACAATAACGGCGAAACTATTTTCTAATAACAGCTGTATTAAACAAAATCACAATTCTTATGAGTAACTTGGACAAAGCCTCTGTTATGTATAACGGATAAATACAATGAGAGTATAAATGTATCTAGGCCCTGTGCATATTTAGCAGGTCTACATACCATTGATAAACTAGCCCTCAAGTTGTATTCCTTGTATCCACGAGCTCAGGTCTGCTGAAGCAGGACATTCAAGAAAATTTTCTTCTGGTTCATCTGCGGCCAGTAGACGCCGCGCTGCCGCCTGACCGGATAGATAAGCGCCATGCGCAGTGGAGTAGAAGTTACTGTGGGTGTGCTCTCCAGCAAACAGTAATACTGGCTGAAATGATTCATAAAATTTAATTAGCATACATACATAATA
Source organism: Agrotis segetum (assembly GCA_036375495.1). Classification (NCBI taxonomy): domain Eukaryota; kingdom Metazoa; phylum Arthropoda; class Insecta; order Lepidoptera; family Noctuidae; genus Agrotis; species Agrotis segetum. Next base: position 365,004 of record JAQSVV010000094.1, on the reverse strand, counting down.
ATAGTAATTGGTATCATCTATTTATCTATCTATTAATCGATCAGTAATGCTGTTTTATAATTGCTATTAATTAGTTTGCAAACAAGGGAATAATAATGTCATATCCTGATTTATGCAATTTTGTAAATAATGTCAAAGAAAACGATTCTAGTAGAATGCAGTATAAAATGGATAAGGGCTGATTTTTCAATACTTAGATAACCTGTATCTGAAGAATAAAAAAACCGGCCAAGTGCGAGTCGGACTCGTCCATGAACGGTTCCGTAGCAGCAAGTAACATATTATAAAAGTTCTTGTAGTTGGTTGTTACTTTGCAAGGTAAGTTGCGGTTTACGATTTATGACGTATTACAAGAAAACTAATTACTCGATCTCGTTTAAACCAATTTTCAATTAAAGTTTACATGGTAATGTACATCATATATTTTTTTTTTAGTTTTATCATTCTCTTGTTTTAGAAGTTACAAGGGGGGGGGGGCACATTTTACCACTTTGGAAGTGTTTCTCGCGCAACTGTTCAGTTTAGAAAAAAATCATGTCAGTAACTTCAATATCATTTTTCAAGACCTGTTCATAGATACCCCCCCCCCCCACAAGTATGGGTCAGGCGAAAAAAAATTTGGGGGTACCCCCAAATTTGTTTTTTATTTTTGTGTAAAAAAGTTTTAACAGGATAGCTCTTAGGCTGCTTTTCCACCAGAGATGCGCTATGCTACGTTGCTAAGGATGCTTTTGATATCCACCAATCATACTCATTATGTGTGTGTGCGTTATGAAAACAAATGAATATGATTGGTGGATATCAAACGCATCCTTAGCAACGTAGCATAGCGCATCTCTGGTGGAAAAGCAGCCTTATACTTTCGAAGAAAAGTGGCTGTGACATACGGATGGACAGACAGACATGACGAATCTATAAGAGTTCTGTTTTTTGCCATTTGGCTACGGAACCCTAAAAATGGCGGTTGACAGCTTATCTAGAAAATATGTCAAATCACTATTTTTATTCCTCAGATAATGAGCGGTCGCCGATTTTTTGTGTTGAAAAAATGTCTGTGAACTGTGAAAATACGGTCAAGTGTACGAGTTGCAATATTGTTATCTCGGAAGTTCTTGCCTTCATACGTAATAGGCATGATGTAGTGGACAATGAAGGTTTAATAAAAATATGTTCATCAGCCTTTTCGGAAGAAGATATTGATGAGGCAAAAAAGTTATTGTTTATATCTACAAAAACAAGTCAAAAACTAGTGTCGAGGCGTAAAAACAAAAAGCAGAAAGACCTGGAGGACATGATTACGGTATTTAAGACCATGGATCCTGAACAAATACCTATTTTTGTGGCATATGACCTTCACAAATTGCCACCAGTTTGTTTCGATCACATAGACGTGACGAAACTGCTGAAGGATTTATTGGTCTTACGTTCTGATGTGAACGCGATCAAAAGTGATTATGTGACTAAAGAGCAGCTAGAAAACATAAATTTGAATAAAAGCAAATCGACGCCGCCGCCGTTACGGAGTTTGAATGAGAATCCTAAAAATGGAGGGTGTGTTGAAAACAATAACAAAGTTTTGTTAAGTATTTCTCAACCGTCGCAGTCTCAACTTAGCCCCAGTAGTATGAATCATCAAAGTTCAGTTGCTGTGTCGCCTACCAGTCATGCGAGTGAGAAGGTTACTGTCCCTGTCTCGTCCCGCAGCGTTGCTTCGCAACGTCCAACCGATGTTACGGGCGCAAATAAACAGCTGACAATGGCAGAGATTGTAAGTAATGGCAGGTGGAAAGAAAATGAAAGAGAAGACGATTGGAAGCTGGTGCAGAAAACAAAATATAGAAATCGGTTTACCGGTTTAACAGGGAAAGCTATATCAAACGTACCATTGAAGTTTCGTGCTGCGGATATGAAAATACCTTTATTTATATCCTATGTAAATAAAGAAACTACGGAGGATGACATCTGTGACTATATACGAAGTAAAGTTAATGAAGTAGTCACTTTGGAGAAAATTAACATGAAGGCTGATAGGCAATATAACGCTTTTAAGTTGTTTGTGCCTAAGAACAAAATAAATACATTTTTAGATGACAACTTATGGCCAGAGGGTATTTCTTTCAGGAGATTTATACATTTTAAGAAAAGAATAGACAACAAGATCTTGAATGAAAATACATCTCAAAACAATGGATAACAAAATAAAGAATACGCACCTAGCAACGTTTAATTGCAAAAATATCATACGATCAGCTGATTGTGTGAGACGATTATGTGGAGTGGCTGACGTCATCGCGCTGCAGGAAACCTGGCTGTTACCTCATGATCTAGCCTACTTAGGCACAATACATGATGACTTCGCGTATGCAGGGAAGTCTGCTGTTGATACGTCTGCAGGAGTACTCATAGGCAGACCCTACGGGGGAGTTGCCCTTTTGTGGAGGAAGTCGGCTTTCTCAAAAGTGTCAGTGTTGTCGTGTTGTAGCGATCGTTTAGTAGCTATTAAAATAGATCATGCAGATCGGTCAATGTTAGTTTTTTCGGTTTACATGCCGACAGACTCGAGTGATAATATTATAGAATTTACAACTTGTTTAAGTGAGATTATTGCGATAACTGAAAACAGTGACACGGAAACGGTCTTTATATTAGGAGATTTTAACGCTCACCCAGGTGAACGCTTCGCTGATGAATTGATAACAGTGTGTACGGAACAATCGTGGTCGTGTGTGGACATGGAATTATTACAGGACGATACTTACACGTTTGAAAGCACAGCTAACGGTGCGTTACGCTGGTTAGATCACTGTGTGGTGAGTAGTGCGGCGAGACAATTAGTAATTAAAGCGACTGTTTTGTATGATGTTTACTTGTCGGATCACATTCCTTTGATTATTGAGTGTAATATAGATTTAATAATACCTAAGTCAGTGAGCATGACTCACTCTTGTAACAAGGTCATTTGGGGAGAAAGAAATGTAAACCAAATTGATGAATATAGAAACTTTTGTCATTCAAAATTAAGATTGTTAGATTTTCCTACGGAGCTGCGTTATTGTTCGCATGGAATGTGCACTGATACTGGTCACCATAGGCTGTTAGATGTTATGTATGACACGCTGACAGGTATTTTGAAAGAAGGCGCAGAAATAACGTACATAGGACCTGACAATGTACGCTGCAAAAAGAAATATGTTGTTGGTTGGAATTTGCATGTCCGTGACGCTCACAGGGAGGCCCGCATGCATTATAAGACCTGGTTGTTACATAACAAACCCAAATCAGGTTCCATTTACACAAACATGTGTCATTCCCGAAAAGTTTTTAAAGATAAACTTAAGTATTGCCAGGATAATGAAAAACAAATCAAAATGGATATTATAGCTAAAAGTCAGACAGACAAGCAATTTGGTGCATTCTGGAAGGCCACCAATAGGTTGAACCCGCGGCCTAGTTTCCCGGTGAGTGTAGCGGGCGTGCATGAGTCAACTGAAATAGCGAATTTATTTAAGCAGCACTTTCAGGTTGAATCACCTCTCGTCAATACGCCTCGGATTGTCGATACTGAGGCCAGTTCTGGGGACAATGCTGTTCGATTTACGGCTAAGGAAGTTGCATTGGTGGTAAAATCAATGAAGAGAGGTAAGTCACCAGGTCATGATGGCCTCAGTATCGAACATCTGAAATACGCCGGGGTGCACTTGCCGCGAGTACTTGCAATGTTTTTTAATTTGAGTAAGAGTCACAGTTATTTACCAAACAGTTTCATGTTTACAGTTGTAGTTCCTGTTATTAAAAATAAAACTGGTGATGCCTCCGATGTGTCCAATTACAGGCCTATATCCCTGGCTACTGTGTCCTCTAAGGTACTGGACAGTCTGCTTGACAAACAATTGGCTGAGCACATTCAATTACACGACGCTCAGTTCGGCTTTAGGCCGGGGCTGTCCACTGAAACCGCCATATTGTGTCTGAAGCAGACTGTGCAATACTACAAGGATAGAAAAACGCCTGTCTTTGCCTGTTTTTTGGACCTATCGAAGGCATTTGATCTTGTAAATTATGACGTGTTGTGGGATAAGATGCTGTCTGAAACTTCTTTACCTGTTGAAGTTGTGTCCATATTTAAGTTTTGGTATAGCAATCAATGCAATAGTGTGAGGTGGAATGGTTCTCTGTCGAGTGCGTACCGGTTGAAATGCGGAGTGAGACAGGGGGGATTGAGCTCACCTCGTTTGTTCAATCTGTACATGAACCGGCTGATTGCTGAACTCAGCAACACTAAGATCGGATGTCATATTGACGCAGTGTGTACCAATAACCTTAGTTACGCGGACGATATGGTGTTGCTGAGTCCATCAATTGGTGCCATGAGACGGCTTGTGTCTATCTGTGAATCATATGCGGTGACTCATGGGCTCAAGTATAATGTTGGGAAGAGTGAAATAATGCTCTTCAAAGCAAGTGGCTTTTCTTACCCAACTTTTCCGAGTGTATCACTTTATGGCGCTCCACTGTCCAGGGTGTCTAAATTTAAATACTTGGGTCACTGGGTCACTGATGATTTAAGTGATAATATGGACATAGAAAGGGAACGCAGGTCGCTGGCTGTCCGTTGTAACATGCTGGCCCGCAGGTTTGCACGGTGTACGAACGAGGTCAAGATCACGCTTTTTAAAGCATATTGCCAATCTTTTTACACCTGCAACCTGTGGGTCACTTATTCGCAGCGGGCATACGGCGACCTGCGTGTCCAATACAACAATGCACTTAGGGTACTGTTGGGACTGCCATGGCGTTGCAGTGCGTCAGGGATGTTTGCCGAGGCGCGAGTTGATGGTTTTCCAGCTATCATAAGGAAAAGATGTGCCTCCCTGATCACTCGCGTTCGTGGTAGTTCCAACTCTATACTTGGTGTCTTTGCAGACCGGGGCGAGTCCCCCTTATGGCGAAGATGGGTGCGGCTTCATGTCGCAGTTTAATTTGTGTTCTATTTCTGTTTTATTTTTTGTTGTTTGTTTTGTATGCTAACATTAGTTGTTAAGAATATTGTTACTAACAAACCTATGGACTAGTTCTGAAATAAATACTTATTATTATTATTATTAAAAGTTATCTGACCATTGAAAAATCAGCCCTAAGTCTGTCAGTTTGAGGGCTGACATATTTTCTATAGATAACCTGTCAAACCGCCATTTTTATTCCTCAGATAAAAGTTAGGTATCTGACTATTGAAAAATCAGTCCTGTCTTGGAAAATAATGGTATATATACATACATACTTTTTTGGTAAATAGATGGCTTGTGACGTCAGAAGCAAGTGAAATTATAATTGGTTGTGACATATTGTCGTCATACGTGTCGAATTTTGGTTTATGTATAGCTCGGTCAAATGCTTAAAAAAAGGTATTGGGGGATACAAAATTTTGATAACTATAGATAGATTATAAATAGAATATAATGAAGCTATTAGTATTACCAATTAAATACTTAATAACAAATTCACAACTTTTATCTAATAGTTTCGAATGCGTACAGCTATCATGACTATGCAGATTTTTCATATCTGATACCTTAACTACAAGTAAAAGATAAATGACATTACTTTTGACTGAATTACTTGATGATAGATATTTTATTTTATTTTTTGAAAACATTTATTTCTGACATCAGTGCTAGAATAAGTACGTAGGATAGATCACATTGTTATAAAAATGTGAGAAAAAACAAAAATTAGGGGCTGTATCCACAACTTTTTTCCCATATTAAATTAGCATGTATATATATTACATTATCATGATTAATGTACATTGCCACAAAGGAAGTTTTAAGGGATAAATGCCCTTAATATTTCCATGCTACAGTAGCATAATTATGATAGGGAAAAAATACCTTTTTATCATGGACATTTCTGAACAAAGGCTGGGCTAAACTTTCTATATCACTCTGGCTTGCTCCCACTCCTATAGCAGTGTATGATCCTCTCGTAAATGGCTGTTTTTTCCAACTTGTGCTGTAAAACAATAATGTTCATGTGAATGAAAAAAAAAAAACAAAAATCCTCACTGCATAGGAAATTAAATATAACAAAACTAAAAAGAAAGAAACAAGCCCAGTAGTTTAGAATTCACTCATTCATACTCAGTCGGGGCCCATTTAAACTATACCAATCAAATCTTCCCAAGAGGCCCCGACTGTGAATGTGAATGAGTGAATTATAAACAACTGGGCTTGTTTCTTTCTATTTAGTTTTTATTAAAGTTATTTTTTGACACAATCGGGTGTTCTGCTTTTTAAATTTTTCTTTTAACTACTAATTTTAGTTTTTTTAGCATTTATCAGTCCAAATTATCTATCTTCTTCTTCTTTTTATCACTACATAGTATAAAACAAAGTCGCTTTCACTGTCCCTATGTCCCTTTGTACGCTTAAATCTTTGAAACTACGCAACGGATTTTGATGCGGTTTTTTTTAATAGATAGAGTGATTCAAGAGGAAGGTTTATATGTATAATAACATCCATTAAATAGTGGAGAAGTACTGTTATTTTTGAGGTTTCTAATGTGATGTCGTAAATAATTACATCCCTACGAGTTTTATCAAAATAATGTACAAAGTATTGTGCACATTGAAAAGGTCTACAGAAAAGTCCACGATGGTGTATGTCTATCTCATATGGATAACCCACAATAACTTTTTTTTGTCATTTACTTTTTACGACAAATAATGGCTAATTTTCGAAGCGATTTTAACCAATACAGCATTAATCCTTAACCAATAAAATACCTTGAATACATTGTTCATTTAATATAGATATATATGGCCCTTTACACCGTATTATTTAAGTGAATATTTTCGAAGATATTACAGATATAAAAATTGCGGGACGTAGCGTTTGCGGCGGTACCGGCCGGCCGCCCGGTGTGGCAAGAGCGACTTTGTTTTATACTATGTAGTGATTCTGTAATATGTTGTAAAAATAAAATAAATAGTTAAAAATGTAAAAAGTAAATAAGTTAAAATGTAGTGTATGAATTTAGACATTCCAAAGATAGCAGGAAATCTTCATGGTATAGGGAAAGGAGGATTGTTTCACTCCAAATTTAACGCGTGCGGGCCACGGGCATTAATGAATAAATCAAAACTACTGGACCGATTTTAATCACATAGATAGGCTATACATATAATTTATACCCGTGCGAAGCCGGAGCGGGCCGCTATGATTTTATATACAACTTTCACAGTTTTTCTGTAGTGTATTTAATATCAGCATTGCACCCGCGCGAAGCCGGGGCGGGTCGCTAGTATATATAATATAAAATTCAAAACTGACTGACTGATCTGACAACGCACAGCCCAAACCACTGGGCCTAGAAACTTGAAATTTTGCATAAGCCCTCCTTATACAACGTTGGTGAGCACTAAGAACGGATTTTGCGAAATTCGGCCCCTAAGGGGTTGTTTTTGGGGTTGATAGTTTTTATGAAACTTCGCTACTACAGGTGCTAGGAAATTTAAACTTGGAATACAGGTTCTTTTGAGGACGTAAGAGTTACCTATGACAGGATTTTGCGAAATTCGACCCCTGAGGGGTTTATTTTTGGGGTTGACAGTTTGTATGAAAATTTGTTATTAGAAGTGCTAGGCGTCTCAAATCTTGCATGGTGGTTCTTATTAAGACGTTAACGCTCACCGAGGTAGAAATTTTGTGAAATTCAACCCCTAATGGATTGTTTTTGGGGTTGAAAGTTTTGAGACTCAAATTTTACAGGGTTCTTTTTTTAGCGTAAGTGATACCTAAGTCGGGATTTTGCAAAATTCGATCCCTAAGGGGTTTTTTTTTGGGGTTGATAATTTGTATGAAACTTTGTTACTACAAGTGCTAGAAGCCTCAAATTTTACATCGGGTTCCTTTTTGGACATAGATGCTCACCATGACAGGGTTTTGCAAAATTCGGACCCTAAGGGGTTTTTTTTTGGGGTTGATAGTTTTGTATGAATTTTTTTTACCACAAGTGCTAGACGTCTCAAATCTTGCATATTGGTTCTTTTTAAGACGTAAATGCTCACCAAGGTGGACATTTTGTGAAATTCGACCCATAAGGGGTTATAAAGGTAATTATGTATTGGGGTCATTTTTAGTAGGCGTGGGTGCCACCCAAGACGGGATATTGCGGGGTGATAGATTTTTTGTGAATATTGACCTAAATTTTCCAACATTATCTCATATATGTAGAAGGTGGCCAGGACTAGAAATTCACAAAGGCAAAGTTCGAAAATCACGCGGACGAAGTCGCGGGCGTAGTGCTAGTTGAAACATATAATATGTTAGATATATTTTGGTCAACCATTTTTAAAATACTTTATTTTGATACCCCACTTGATAGAATGTGAGAGATTTAAAAAAATATATTTTTAGTTTGGAACCCTTTGCACATGAGTGCGACTTGCACTTGGCCAGTTTTATGTACCCAGTCACACTCTCACTTTTAAGACGAATCTAACGACATCTCAAGTTAAAAGTCATCAAGCCATTTAGGCTGCAGAGCGTGCCAAAGAAATAATATACCCACATACATTCACTTGAAAAACATAACCCTCCTTCTGGCACAGTCGGGTACAAAAATGGTTGAAGGAAATTTTTTAATAATATGATTTTCAAAAGATATAGGTGATTTTGTGAATGTACTATTACATCATTCTCCATGACAGTCAAGTTGATTTTAATTTGTTTATATCTTGGTAAGGCCAGATTTTAGTCAGTGCAAGTCTGACAGTCCCTCCCGCCCTGCCCGGGGTTGGAGGAATCATTTGATGATTTTGCCACATAAAAAAAAAAAAAAAATGGGCATGGGCGAAATAGTAGAACAAACTTACCAAACACATTTCTGAGGCTCAGGAACAAATGGGTCATTCAAGAATTTTCTTAGTATCTTTGTGCATGTAGTTGATATTTCCTCATTGGATAGTGTTTCCATGTAATCCGCTTCTTTTCCTGATAGCCATCCTAACAATAGAGTTTCTGATACTTTGCTAAATGAGTATATTTTTTTATACCAAGAGTCTGATATATCTTCAGGAGTAGATGGATTCTCCCATAACAACATGATCTCTGTGATCTCTGGATTCAAAAATGGTCTATCATATTCTAAGAAAATTTTATCTACAGTACTAAATAATAATCTTTCTAAGGATTCCATTTTGTATTGAGGCAAAGAGGGTTCAAACAGGTTTGAAGCATTGTCTTTTAAAACTCCCAGAGGAATAGTACATATCACATGGTGAGCATAGTAAGACTTTCCATTTTCACATATTACTTCAACATGGTTGGGGAACTTTTTCTTTGGTTTCTGACTAACATCTGTCAACGATGTGCCTTCACCAGGATTCACTGTTTTGTCAGAGGCTGTCTTGGTAACATCTTCAATTACTGTTTGATCAGAGTCCTCTGACTCTTCACCCACATCTTCTAAAGGCCTCTGTGAACTATGGTCATGCGAGTCCCAAATGATTTTTTTCACAGCATGATCTTTCAGGATTTTGTCAGGGGCAATATTTTTTGTCAGTGGTTCCAATATAGAGCTATAACCTGTTGGTATCATGATGTTCCCACCTTGTAGCTCTGTATAGCTCCCTAACTCTAAAAGGTCTATCTCATCCATACTGTTACATCCTGATATACATGTTTCCCTTTTTAATAGGCAGTCAAATATTAATCTTCGTAATTTCTTTTCTTCTGAAGATGGTAAGCGTTCTAGATAAATAGTAGCTTCTAAATTTATGTGTTCACCAACACTGTGGATATCTGGAGGGGGTAAATACTGACACAGGAAGTACTCCTCGCAACGTCTCAGAAAACACACATAAGCTTCGTGAATCTCGTGAAGTACTCCGAAGGGTACTTGCTTCCCGTCTTCTGTTGCTGCTATAACCTTATGCGGCTTTGGTATGTTAATAATGTTTACAAGTCCGTTGGCCATAGCTATTTCGAAAATTGGATTACCTAATACTCCATGAATCCAATTGGCTCCTAGCTCGACATTCTGGTTTTTCATTGGTATTGAAATTATTCGACCACCGATACGTTTTCTAGCTTCTAAAATCACAAAGTCCTGCATACCATTCTTGAGAAGATAATTGGCGGCAGATAGGCCAGCCATGCCGGCGCCAATAATTAAGATATTACACTTATTTGTATCACATTTTTTACTAGAATTTAAATTTTCGTCGCCCATAATATTGAAAATTGAATAATACTTGTATTATTTTGTCAGTATTGTCACTGCACTTTTGACGTACAGCTGGTTACGACATCTTTGTCCTTCAAATAAAAAAAAAGATTTCCTAGTTTTTGGTAAGCTGCATGGTTTCTGTGTAGTGCAGTATAGTCAAAGAATACAATTATACTCTAAAAAGAGAGTATAGTGGTAGGACCACACCAATGGGAAATGCTGATAGCCCCCATTCGCACGGCACGGGTCCTTTTTTTTCCGGCGTTTAAAAAGCGCCAAACTGGATTACAAACTATTAAAGGTGAACGCAGACCTAGCCGCACCGCAGTCTCCGCAGTCCCCGCAGTCATCGTTTTGTTACCGCTTCTGCCGCTGCTGCAATGCGGATGAGTGTGCGAGGTTTCATAGAACTGTAATGCGGGGACTGCGGGAACTGCGGTGCGGCTAAGTCTGCGTTTACCTTAATTCCCATGTGAACACGTTGTTCTGTTCGTTCACATTTTAGCGCGGTGATTAGAACAGTATTAAGCTTCCTTTTCACAATCGGCCATGATGGCCGTGATTGCCGAACAGAAGGAGACGGCGCTATGCTATACTAAGAATCGAGATAGAATTATTTGCATCTTGCTTTCTCGGCAAACACGGCCATCATGGCCGATTGTGGAGAGGAGGCTTTAGATTTTGAGTACTCAAGTTCTATCTACTTTTTGTGTCAACCACAACTCTGCGCTTTTTTAACGCCCTAAAAAAACGCTCGCTCGTGCGTATAAGGGCTTACTTATCTCGATATCTCCGGTTAGTGTGGCCCCGCATAGTAGTGCCATGGCTTGTACACATGCTCGTACGTACTTATTTCAAATAACTTTTTTTACTATCTATCTCTCTCATCTCATTAATAATAAAACAATAGTCAAATAGATTTCATTGTAATTTTTCAGTCAAAACAAAAATAGTAAGAAATGTTTCCCTTCCCTAGTTCGCGGATCCTTTCCACTTCCGCCTAGAAATTTCAAAGCAGGTTTTTTTGTCTCTTTCACTCTTGTTACTACTGTATTACGTTTTCTCACTTCAATGACCTTTGAATTTGCTGAATAATAATAATAAAATCTTTGTTTACTTCATATCTCAGCAGTGTTTTTGTTATTGTGGCTGTTCTATCAATTGAATTTATTGAAATTCTTCATAATTTCATTACTGTTATCACGTGTAACAACAATATCAAGTGAAAAAGACACAACAAACGTGTAGCATTATATTTAATTAATCTATTGTTTGTCTAATTTCGATATCGAAAGTCATTGTGAATATCAAGTGCTTACAAATTTTGTTTAGAGGGTTGTGTTTTGTTACAGTTATGTAACCGCAGGATGAGATATCCAAGTGTATATATGATAAAAAAGATACGTTTATATTAAAAAGTACTTCCTAAGTAGGTTCTGGTAAGAAATAAACGTAGGGAAATAGTCAGAACACGTGGGTTTCACTGTGAATAAATCGATAGAGACGTAAGACGCGTGCGCCAATCTCTATCAACAAGACTATTATACGTCAAGGTCACTGGTCACAAACACGTGCGATGTCGGATTCTATTTACACACATGACTTTCTTCTCGAGCCAGGTGTAGAGATAAAACAGGAGTCAGAGTTAGGCACAATGTCTGCCTCCGTGCCTATCCCGCAGCGGCGAGTCGATCTCGGGGACTTCAATACTGATCTGGATCTGTGTCTGCAAGACAACTTGGGTAGCTCTTACAATATGCAAAATATGGGCTACAATAAACTTGTATTTGAAACAGACAACACATCCAAAGTGGAAAGCTTTAAAATGGATGATGATGACATCTTTCAAGTTGATAAAGCTGATTTAATACTTGGACCTACACTTGCTGAGTTGAATGCAAATCCAGACACATTATTGGATGATTTGAACTTCGATGATCTTCTTTTGCCAGAAGAAAGTGGTTATTGTGTGCAAATTGGAGGTGCTATGAGTGGTTCACGCCGAGGACCAAACACTATACAATCACCCAACATAATGGCATCAGAGAGCCCTTGCAGTCCCTACAGCCGTGCTCAGCTTGCATTTTCTCCGGCAAGTCAACACAGTTCAGCATCATCCAGTTTTGCTCAGCCCATGAACCAGTTGCCAGAGCTGTTGCTCCGCATGGATGGGTACAGTGGTGAGATAGCTCTGGGGCAGTCTGTTCCCGCATCAACTGTGCTGCCACCATATCCTACTACTACTAAACCTCAGCAAGCTCAACTTTCCTCATCTGCACCTACACACCTCACCATGGAACAGGTGGGATATTATGTACATTTTGATATCTTAACTATTTTTTGTAATTCATAAATTCTTTGTTAATTACAATAATTGCTCTTAATGTTTTGCCAGATCTGGCAGCGTCGAGAACCACGTAAGCACCTGTTGTCTACCAGCTCATTGGCTGAAGCAGGATCTGCATCATCCCTGTCTGGAGGACTCCTCAGTCCAGGCACTGGTGACTTCTCACAGGATGAAGAGGACCGTGATGTTGAAACTGATGAAGATAGTGACAGATATGAGGACCTTTCTTCTGATGGTAAGTTTTGAATAAATTTTGTTTTAGTAAACATTAAATTTATAGAGTTTCTCAATTATTAATTGTTGTGTAATATTGTGAAATTACAGAATCAAATGATGAAGGGACAGAAGGAAAACAGCCTCGGCACAGTTCTAAAAAAGAGAGATTTTTCTGGCAATACAATGTGCAAGCAAAAGGTCCAAAGGGTCAAAGGCTTATTTTGAAAAATAAATCGGAAGACCCCCATGTGCTTAATTTAGTCACTGATCCCGTTTTCAGTCCCAGTTGCAGTGTCAGGGGTATTAAACATAGGTAAGAACAATCAATACCAGTTGTAGTATTATTTTAGACAAAATATCACTATCAAAATGGTTAAAGTGGCCTTCTTCTAAAAGAGAATTCGAAAAAACCGACCAAGTGCGAGCGAGTTTGACTCACTCACAAAGGGTTTGGTACGATTATGTATAAACCCTTAAATAATTTCATTATACAGGGTGTCCCAAAACTCAACGTCAAGCCGAAACGGGGTGATAGGATTGATCATAACCATCACGAGAAAAATCTGAAAAAAATTCTATCCCATGCAGTTTGAAAATTATGGGCATTTTAAGAAAAACCTAGAAATTTGATCAAACTGCACCATTTTTCGGTTATTGTGGTCATTCCTTTTTATTTTTGTTCAATTGAACTTTGGAAATGTAATCCTAAATAACATTACTAGAATCCCAATAAAAAATAATGACACAATTGCCTCAAGTTTCCGAGAATTGACACTATTTGTTTAACTACGAATTTAAAATTTTCAACATTCATCGACTTTGACAGGCCCTCCTTTAAAAAAAATATACTAGAGTGCCTTGGCAAGTGGCATCAAAAGTTGGCGCATTTAATCAGGATTCTAAAATGGTACAATATTTGTTAGTTCCATACAATAAAAAAGAGTAAAAAAATTAAAACCTCAAGTAAGCCGATTTTTGCTATCTCAGTTAAAATGTTTTTGATTCGCACAAGCTCTAGATAGGTTCTTAATTTTAAGGCAAAATGATGAGAAAGATGGATAGTGGGTATGTTTGCCATAAGTGAGCGAGATAGATAATGACGCCACTTAAACCAAAGTGAAAAAAGTTAGTAAAATTAGTAAAATAATGAAAAATCTTGATCTCGTTTAATTTAGGTTTGATGGAATAAAAGTCAGATAGAGAAATAACATTTTATAACAATAAAATTCAAATTGTTTACCATTGGCCTCAATACAAGCCCTACATCTTCTTAAAAAAGATCTACTTATTAGTCGAGCATATCTTCGAGAGTTAATCTTCTCAGCTGCTTGAGAAATGCATTAACGCAGGTCGGCTACGTTTTTAATGGGCTTTGAGATCATTTTGCCTTAAAATTACGAACCTACCTAGAGCTTGTGCGAATCAAAAACATTTTAACTGAGATAGCAAAAATCGGCTTGCTTGAGGTTTTAATTTTTTTACTCTTTTTTATTGTATGGAACTAAGAAGTATTGTACCATTTTAGAATCCTGATTAAATGCGCCAACTTTTGATGCTACTTGCCAAGGCACTCTAGTACAATTTTTTTAAAAGAGGGCCTGTCAAAGTCGACGGATGTTGAAAATTTTAAATTTGTAGTTAAACAAATAGTCTGAATTTTCGGAAACTTGAGGCAATTGTGTCATTATTTTTTATTGGGATTCTAGTAATGTTATTTAGGATTACGTTTCCAAAGTTCAATTGAACGAAAATAAAAAAGGAAAACCACAATAGCCGAAAAATGGTACAGTTTGATCAAATTTCTAGGATTTCCTTAAAATGTCCATAATTTTCAAACTACATGGGATAGATTTTTTTTAAGATTTTTCTCGTGATGGTTATGATCAATCCTATCACCCCGTTTCGGCTTGACGTTGAGTTTTGGGACACCCTGTATATTTTTAAAATGAATTTATAGGATCTTTCGTTTAGGTACATTGGCCAACATCTGGGTATCCAAATCCATAAAAAATAGAAAAAACTTTGTTAGGAGACTATAGAGAAAATATCTGGATATCAGAAGTATGGTTGCCAACTTTTTTTTGTCAGAATAATATATAGTATTTTTTTGAAATAGCCATAAAAAATTTAGAACGCTTCCAAAAAAATACAGTCATTTAGTAGGGAAGAATAAAAAATAACTGCACCTATTTGCACTTCTTGCCTTTTTATAGACGTGTTCGAGATCTGCAGGAAGTTTTTTTTTTTCATTTTACTAATTTTAGTATGCAAAATTGAGCTATTGTACTGAAATATAGTATTTTCGCGTACTATATTATATTTCTTCAACAGTATACAGGGTGAATTTTTCAACTGGGCGTGGATGGCTATCTCCGAAACTATGAGGAATATCGAAAAACGTTGAAAGGAGTCTCGAGGCCGATTTTGACGAAAACTAAAACTGCATTATTAGATTTTCGAAAAATCGATAATCCTGGCCAGGAATCGAACCCGCTGATATTGGAAAAAAAATCACACCCTGTATTATTACACCATTTGATAGTGTTGCTAACAAGGATCAAATTCTGGGAAGTAACCATATCCGACAAACTTAAGGGGATAGTTATTTTTTATAAAATTGCGTTTTTCTATGTCACTTTACTCCTACTGAGCCATATTCATTCAAAATGATAAAATTTCATTGTTTTCAATGTTAAACTGGATTTGACGTCTCAATAATCCCACTGCATTCAGCAATAATAAATGATTGAGTTGAATAAAAAATAGCAATGTTTCAAAGAAGAAATGGTTAACTTATGTTTCGAATTAAAGTCATTGCTTTGAAGATTGATCAGTTTTTTTTTTAATTAGGTATACCTTTTCCTTAAGTTTGCCGTTTATGATTACTTCACAGAATTTTATCCTTACCAGCAACACTATCGAATGGCTTCATAATATAGGGTGTGTTTTTTTTTCCAAAATCAGCGGGTTCGATTCCTGGCTAAGATGATTGATTTTTCTAAAATCCAATGATGCAGTTTTAGTTTTCGTCAAAATCGGCCTCGAGACTCCTTTCAACGTTTTTTGATATTCCTCATAGTTTCGGAAATAGCCATCCACGCCCAGTTCAAAAATTCACCCTGTATAGTACGGAGACCCTAAATACAGTACAATACTATACATAGGTATATTATAATCTCCTTTATTCATCTTACTTTCCTATAGTTTACATTTTTAAATATTTCTAAAAAAGAGAGAAAAAAAAAACATTTAAAAATATAAATATATATTATAATTATTATTACGGTTGGTAATCCTAAGAAGTCCATTTCATTTTATGAAACAAAAAATGCGTGCTACGAATAAGACTTTATGCCATTAGAAAATCGTTACTTTACTTTTGACCAACTTCTACTGTCCATAACACATATTTTCGTCCCCCTACATTGAAAACATGCTTTTATCATGACAATAAATTAAATAGCTTCATAAAATAAAAACTTTTTCAAAAAAAATGTGACCGCCTTTTTTTTTATTAATTCATTGTGTCTTTTGCCACCGACTTCCGAAAGAAAAGTTTTGTAGGTTATGTTACTCTTTTTTGTGGTTGTTTTTGAAGGCGGTCACATTTTTTTTGAAAAAGTTTTTATTTTACTCTTTTTAGTTTAAATATTCAACCAAAATTCTTGTCAAATACATAATTTTCTTACATGTGCACTAGAATTTTGTAATCCGTAGCACCGGTAATAACATCGTTAACATCTCTTTTATTTATTCCCTATCTCAAAAACTGCTGAACCGATTTTGATGAAATTTGCAGTATTCCCTAAGTTGAACGATACCTAGTACAACAAAAAAAGAATTACTTAAATCGGACTTATAGTTCCGGAGATATGCGAACACAAACATAATTTTCTTACTTGAGGAGTTGTACCTTCCATCATCAGCTCAGCTACATGAGATGATGATTTCCATACGCAAGTACTTGAATTACTTCATAAGATTTGCGAAAAACTATGTGTCAGCTAATAAAATTTGAGGGTTGCCCTCGATTTCTCCAAGATCCAATCATCAGATCCTAAAATGGTGACAATGGGACCACACGGGAAGCACCAGCTTTCGAATAAAAAAAGAATCATGAAAATCGGTTCACCCAGTCGCAAGTTATGAGGTAACAAACATAAAAAAAAAAAAAAAAAAAAAATACAGTCGAATTGATAACCTCCTCCTTTTTTTGAAGTCGGTTAAAAATACAGTCGAATTGATAACCTCCTCCTTTTTTTGAAATCGGTTAAAAATATGACAATTTTTCCGTTCATACAATTTGCATCAAAAATATTTTATGGTACCTATGCTATTAAAGCCATCTGAATAATACCGAAAAAAAAATTTTTATTTTTTTATTTATTTATTTTATTTTATTTATTTATACATACATACAGCTATCATTACAGTTTCCCAATTCGATAGTGCAGAAATTTTTTTTTAACAATAATGTAGAAAAACATGAACATTTAAAAATACAATTAAGCTTTCCTTACACTACTAACACGAAAAAACCAAACACAAAAGATCACAAGAAACATATAACATGTAATGTTATTCTTACGAACTCGCTCAGTGAACAGGAGAACAAATCTACTCTGCCAGCAACTAGATTAAGCGTGCGTAATGCTCGCGTGAGTGGGGTCTTACTTAAAAGATTTGTTCGACAGCGCGGGACTGCAAACAAATTGGGCCGGCGGCGGCGATGCACATACCCATCGGGCGCACACAAACCGATCCACTGTAGTACACTTGGATTATTTTTATAACCTCGGAACACTGCAAGGACATAAGAGGCCAGAGCCAGATCCCTTCTGGTTTCTAACTTGTTGTATCCCACCGTGCCTAGCACAAACAAGGTTGGATACATCAAGGGGTAGAAAGGATATACTCCGTATAGTTTAAAATACAAAAATCTTGTAAATTTATTTTGTATGCGCTCTAACATGAGACTATAACATATCATGAGATATTTAGTCTCATGTGGAGCCCATATTACCGAATGAACTGAAAATAATAAAACGATATCACGATATTCTCGGAATTTCTAAATTTATATCTTTTTCTAGTTAATATTTTTTCCTCAATTTAAAGTTTATGTAAATAAACTTCTAGTACCTATGCCATCATCAAAACATTGAAACAAAAAAACTGGTGTTCAACTCTACTTCACATTATTTTGACATACAGAAGTTCAACTTACTCTACTTCACATTATTTTTACATATGGAAGTTCTACTCATGGACCTAAAAAAAAAGCCGGACGGAACTTCACTAAGAAAGAATTGAAGCACCCATAGTAAGTCAGTGCGCTTGTCCACACAAGCCGGCACACACACATTCACACCATAGTAAGTCAGCCGTCGGCCATTACGCTTCGAACGACACTCGCGGTTTCATACGGTGTTATTTTGTCTAATAAAAATCAAAGTATGCCGTCATGTGTTGCAAAAAGTTGTCTAAACCATAGTAGTTCAATTAAAAAAGCCAGGGGATCACTTTTCATAGTTAAACATGTCATTTTGAAGCTTATTTCTCGATTTTACGTCAATAAATTTTATAAACATCTCGAAATCAATCAGTGTTGCAACTATTTCAAGGTTCAAATTATTTTAAAATTGGGAGATTTATATTTTGTTACTATTTATCGTTATTGTATTCTTCTGTATTTTTACCCGACTGCGCGACGCAAAGGAGGGTAATGTGTTTATCAGTCTATGTATGTATGTATGTATGTATGTATGTATGTATGTATGTTTGTTTCTATGTGGCGTTCTAGAGACCAAATGCGTTGGCCGATTTTGATAATTTTTACGTTAATCGATTCGTCTTGACCTTGCGAGTGTCACTAAAGACATGACAGTAATCAAAATTCACCACAGCGACAACCAGACGCCATATTGTCAAAATGAAAAAAAAATAAATGTCGATGAACTATGTCATGTGGGGTATCGTTGAATAGGTATTTTAAAATCATCTTTAGGTTCCCTCTATCATTTTTCATTTTAAATAATAGTTTAGGAAATATAACGATTTAAAGTTGTTTAGCAAAACAATAATTTCTGAATAGTAACTAAAAAGTATGAAATAAAAAAAATATTTAACGAAAAACAAAAAACCCGACTGCTTAAAAAAAAACTAAAAAGAAAGAAACAAGCCCAGTAGTTAAGAATTCACTCATTCACACTCACAGTCGGGGCCCGTTGGGAAGATTTGATTGGTATGATTTGAATGGGCCCCGACTGTGAGTGTGAATGAGTGAATTCTTAACTACTGGGCTTGTTTCTTTCTTTTTAGTTTTTTTTAAAGCAGTCGGGTTTTTTGTTTTTCGTTAAATATTTTTTTTTTACAAGTTTCCCCACGGCAAATGATGCATGGAAAAATGATTATATAAAAATAATAAGGGAGTGTAGACATGGAATTGGAATGTAGACGTGTAGGAATGAAACATAAAATAGCTTTAATTAAATATTTATAGGCGAAAAATACTTAAACATTCGTTTTCACCATTTAAGTAAATTAGAAGGGATTTCTAGATGTGTCAATAGCAAAAGACAAGTCTACAAAAATTTGAATAACCAAAAGGGATTGTAAAACTTTATTAATATTAAACGAGTTGTAAATATTTTATATCCAATGTGCTTAAATTATTTTACCTTTATTTTAAAAATAGGTATCTGTCACAAAAAAAATGTAATTAAACTTAAGTTCAAGGGAGATCTTAATCAAATATTGTTTAAAAATGGGTAATTTTTTCCTTCATCTGGCATCCCTATACAAACTCACACATATAAACACGGTCGCCATTTTGGTGCTTCAATCGTTTCTTAGTGAAGTTCCGTCCGCCTTTTTTTTTAGGTCCATGGTTCTACTCTACTTAACATTATTTTGACATACGGAAGTTCAACTCTACTTCACATAATTATGACACACATAAGTAACAACTCTTGCATTCAAAGTATGTAAGAGTTGAACTTCTGTGTCCAATAATATGTAATGAAATAAACAATACTTTTTGAGTTCAAATCATACTATGCGCAGTTCTGACTCTTGAGTTTTGATGCATTTGAGCAATCATGAATATTCACTATTTTAAAAAAAGACATGACTCGATGAATTGTTAATTTACTGAGCATTTTGCAATTTAACTTGATCCTGCTGATGGATCTTTTTGTTCGGCAGTTTACCCTATTAAGTTTTGACTATAAATTATGATTTCTAGTGGAAAAGCCAGAAAAGGAGATGGGAATGACTTAACACCAAATCCAAGGAAATTGTATTTGATTGGTAAAGAACTAGATAATTTGGGCAAAGTCATAAATGACATGATACCAGTTAGTGAACTACCATTCAATATAAGACCTAAAACAAGAAAAGAGAAAAACAAACTTGCATCAAGGGCTTGTCGGCTGAAGAAAAAAGCTCAACACGAGGCAAATAAATTAAAGCTGCATGGCTTAGAGCAAGAACATAGTAAGTTTTTTTTTCCAGCTTATTGTAGATTTAATATAATATGGACAACAGAAATAAAATATAGGACAGAAAAATTTCAAACAGCTGAGGACTGAGGTGAATAAATCTTTATGGCAAAAAGTTTTATGGAGGTTTAGGTTAAAATAAATACAGGGTGTAAGTGTAAAGGACAGCCCTCCAAAAACTTTCAGGGCTTGTTCAGTTGACGAAACTGAACAATCTTCTACATATTTTTTTTTCAGGAAATTAAAAAATAAACAGCTTCTCCATAGAAAATTATAAACTTGATTGGACAGAATCAAGTTTATAATTTTCTATGGTGAGACTGATTTTATTTTTCCTAAATGATATTATTATAAAAGCATCAAAATACTATATTATGACTTATCCTTTCTAATTTCCCATTTGCCTTTGCAATTTAGTAGTTGTTTCTTTTTTGCCGCCCTCTTTGTGCCATATCTCTTAACTTACGCTTAACCTTTAAGTATGGACGTCATTTTTTCTTAACACTACCGTGGACGTGGAGTCTCAGAGGCTCCTATATGCACACACATTTTTTTTGGGAATTTGATATAAGATCGCTTTAAAACTGATTGAATATTAAAGTTATGTGATTTAGCAATAAAATAACGTGCTTTTATAATCAACTTGAATTTGAAGAATTATAGAAATAACAAAAAAACAAAAATAATGGTACTTCTCAGTTTAAATTTACTTAATTTATATTTTAGGTATTAAAAATAGCTAATCTAATTATTTTAACAAAACGAGTCTTTTTTTCTCAAAGTATAATATATCTGAAACCAAAAACGCAAAACACCTATTTCAGGTAACAAATATAAAAAAAATTGACAACAGTCTAATAACGTAAGTTTATTGGCAGTCGGCGCTCGACGGTGGACGCCATCATGCGCGTGTCACGACGGGGGATGCAGTAGCCCGGGGCAGGGTCGTCTTGGCGGTGTCATTAGACATCTCCAATGCCTTCAACACCCTGCCCTGGAGTTGCATCAGGGAGGCACTCCGGTATCACCGGGTGCCGACCTACCTATGTCGCATAGTCGAGGACTACCTGACGGACAGAGCCGTCGTCTACCCCGGTCACCGGGGAGAGTGGAACCGAAGAGAGGCAAGCGGTCGCGACAGTCGTCGACAGGATCCCGGCGGTTTGAGACTCGACGTGGCGCTGCACAAGACGGAGGCCATGTGTTTTCATGGCCCCGTCAACGCGCCACAGTTGGGTTACAACATAACGGTAGGAGTTCGCATCGGCGTCAGGAGAACGATGAAGTACCTAGGTCAGGAGTCCTCGACACCCGGCGGAACTTCAGGAAGCATTTCCTGAGTTTGGTCCCAAGGCTGAACTGGGCAGCAGCCGCCCTCAGGCGACTCCTGCCCAATCTCGGCTGGCCAAACGCCTCCTGCCGTAGGCTGTATCTATGTGTCCATGGCCCTCAACGGGGCCCCTGTGTGTGCCCTGAGTATCCGGACGCGACCACTAAAGTTGTTGTCAATATTTTCTCGAAACAAACATAATCGCCCTTATAAAATATATCATAGGGCAACAATGGACGTGTAGCCTGATAGGCGTCGGTCAATATTTGGATGGTCATTACTTACGTGATATTCATCGGAAGACGCAACTAACTCCCTCGTTGGTAGTTTTACAACTAATACAAAAGCTACTGAGCCGCTCAATAGCGGGGAGTAGGGGGAATTGATGGTGTAGGAAACCAGGCATCTCATGGAAATGGGACTACTGGAATCTCTCTCCCAATGAAGATGCGGCACGTCCAAAAATAGGTACGTGGAATGTGCGCGGCCTACTGCAACCGGGAAAATTGGACATTCTTGAAAATGAGATAACACGCTGCAAGTTAAATCTCGTTGGTCTAAGCGAAACACATTGGAGAGGCAACGGTCATTTTTATACTAAATTGCACGTTGTCTACTTCTCCGGTAACAATGATAACAGCCGTAACGGAGTGGCTGTCGTCGTACCTAAAACCATGAGTACCTGTGTGATGGGATATGAACCAGTAAGTGACCGAGTGCTTAGTATTAAACTGATGGCAAAGCTGGTCAATTTGAACATCATACAGATATACGCGCCAACCAGTACAACAAGTGACACTGATTTAGAATGTTTCTACACCGAACTGGAAACAGCTATAGCCAAAATACCAAAAAGGGAACTCCTCGTTATTATGGGCGATCTAAACGCGAAAATAGGAGCACACGCCGATCAACTTAGTTCATGCGCGGGAAAATTTGGTTTGGGACAGCGTAATGTGAGAGGAGAACGCCTCATACAATTTGCCGCTGAAAACAACTTAGTGATATCGAACAGCTTCTTCCAAAACCATCCAAGGAGACTTTACACATGGACTTCACCTGATGGTAAATATCGGAACCAAATCGATTACATCATGATTAGTTCCAGATGGAAAACCTCCGTGAAGAATGTCCTCACTTTGCCCGGGGCCGACTGCGGTTCAGACCACCAACTCCTTGTGGCAAAAATACAGCTCAAACTCAAAGCTGCAAGAAAACTCGAAAAGCAAAGACGAATTCAGCCTATAGACGAACCCAAGTTCATAAAGGTAATCGAGCAGAATTGGTCTCAATGGAGTACCATAAATTTTCAATCTGCAACTCCGGATCAACTGTGGAATCAGGCTAGAAAACTTTTCGAAACCGCCGTGATTTTGGTATAATCACCAAGCCCTCGGTTTCGACTCGTAAACACCAGCATTGGATGAGTGATGAAACCTTCGCCCTTGTGGAAGAAAGAAGAACTTTAAAAGCCTCGGGAGCCAGCATTAAAAGCTTGAATAAAATATCTGCTCGTATTCAGGAAGCATGTAGGCGAGACCGCAATAACCACCTTCAAAGTGTGTGTGCCCAAGTCGAAGTTCATGCTAATAGACAGGAAACACGGGACTTATATCAGAAAATAAGATCTATCACCAAGACTCTATCATCTAAAACTTGGGCTATACAGAACCCACAAGGCGAAGTCCTGACTGATATAAGTGCAATATCTGACGCCTGGAAAGAATACTGCCAGTCACTTTTCAAAGACCCACTCGCGCACACGTATCAATCGACTGTCCCCAAGAACGAAGAACGAGAGCCAAGTATCCTCAAAGATGAAGTTCGAGCCGCTATCAAGCACCTGAAAATTAGGAAAGCCATAGGAAGGGATGCCATACCCATAGAAACCATCAAGGCATCGGGCGAATACGGTGTCGGGAAACAGGAACTTGGCCTCAGGAATGGGCACACACTGTTTTTGTTCCTCTGCACAAAAAAGGATCAACAAAGATATGCAGTAACTATCGCCTAATTGCTCTAATTTCACACGCAAGCAAAATTCTACTGCATATTCTGAATGAAAGGCTGAAGTCGTTTCTATCCAAGGAAATCGCTCCAGAACAGGCCGGTTTTGTAAAAGGGAAGGGTACTCGCGAACAGATTTTAAGCGTGCGCCAAATCATCGAGAAGTCTAGAGAGTTCAACAAGTCGACATACATTTGCTTTGTTGATTTTTCTAAAGCGTTTGATTCAGTGAAATGGCCAGTACTGTGGGAAACTCTTCTAGCCATGGGTACACCTAAACACCTGGTCCACCTGCTCAGAAGATTATATGAAGAGGGAACGGCTTCAGTAAAAGCAGATGATGTATTCTCCAGCAATTTCCACCCCAGCGCAGGAGTTCGACAGGGCTGCATAATTTCACCGCTGCTGTTTAACGTTTACACCGAACTTGTTATGAGAATAGCACTGGAAGACTGGCCTGATGGGATCACGATCGGAGGCCATAAAATATCAAATTTGAGATACGCCGATGATACCACCCTCTTTGCAACAACGGTCGACAATATGAGCAATCTTCTTCGCAAAGTGGAGCAAGCTTGCCATGATTTCGGTCTGAAAATAAATCACAACAAGACGAAAATGATGATTGTCGATCGTGCAAATAACAACTCGCCAGAGGTGACTAATATCGCGAATTGCGACGTTGTTCCAGCCTATATCTACCTTGGTGCACTAATTTCTAACAACGGTGGGTGCGCAGATGAAATCAAGCGACGAATGGCTATCACGAGGTCAGCCATGGATAGGCTCGGGAAAATATGGAGAAACAGAAACATCACAAAAGCCACAAAAGTACGACTCGTTAGGGCATTAGTGTTTCCCATATTTCTCTACGGGGCGGAGACATGGTCACTTAGGGAAAGTGAGAAAAAGAAGATAGACGCTTTGGAAATGTGGTGCTGGAGGAAAATGCTTGGCATATCATGGAACCAATTCCGAACAAATGTTTCCATATTAAGCGAACTCGGCGTCAAGCAGCGTCTATCTTCCATCGTTCAGAGTCGAATCCTCACTTACTTCGGACATGTTTCTCGGCGAGGAGACTCGTCTGTGGAACGCCTTGTGGTGCAGGGCAAAGTGAATGGCACCAGAGCTCGAGGCAGATCACCAATGCGCTGGACAGACCAGATCAAGGCTGCATTGAATGGTCTCTTACACGAATGTACCAGGAAGGCAGCGGTGCGAGAAGAATGGCGGCGAATTGTGAAGCGAGCCACCACCCCTGATGTGACGACCACGACCACTCTGCCAAGAGTGTAGCGACTAAGAAGAAGGGGGAATTAGGTGAAACTAAGAAAACGAAAACATCGAGTAGCCTGTGAGACTCCACGTCCATACTTAAAGGTTAACAATAAAAAATAAATTAGCAGCTGATTATTATTTGCAGTAGTGGTTTATTTTTAGATTAGCGGGAATAACACAATTTTTGTTGCTAAGAATTGCAGAATTATAGTTGCTTACGTTATTTACCTACACGCGTCAACCGCGATCAGTGGCAGACGTGTTTTTTGTTATTTTATTTTGCTCAACTTTTATTTAGAGCATTAACTTGTGCAATTTTAACTAATAATGTGGTAAAAATAAGGACTAAAGTGGAGTGAACTGTTTTGGTGAAATTAATACGCGAGCGCGACATCGCGCAGTCCGAGAACGCTGAGGTAGGCTCTTCCTCACCTGGAGTGAAAGAGACGGGCTGCGAAAAATACATAATTCGTCTCTGTCACGCGCCGCTGTGAGCCGCTGTGAACCGCGAAGTGCTCGGTTTGATCATCAAAATTTGAAATTTTGTTCGCGATACCTACTAATAAAAATGTCCAATAATTGTGGCGCTTGTGCTTCACCCATAATTGATGATTACATGGAATGTGCCAATAGTAAATGTATGAAAAGGTATGATATAGCCTGTCTCGAAATAAACAAAGAAGCGTTTAGAACATACACACAGGCATATATAAAGAAATGGTTATGTCCGGAATGTATCTGTGCTAAGCCAAAAATACGCAACAGTGAAACCCCGGTCCGCACTAACGTATCAAACCCTCATGTCACCACCACCCCGGTAAACAATGTAAACAGTCAGCGCGGAAGTCAAACTCAGTATTCACCCACTATGGATTCTGATTCCGTACTACTCCAAGAATTGAGAGAATTTAAAGCAGACATGATAGCTCGCATGGACAGCCAGGCAAACGCGATATCGCTTCTACTTAGTCAATATTCCCAAACAAAAATTGAGTTAGCCAACATAATTAAAATGATGGGGGTGCTTGAAGAAAAAGTAGAAGCTAAGCTAACCAAGCTAACTCAGAACAGCCAAACCCACGAATTAGCAGCTGATATTCCCCGAAATCCTCCTTCTCCATCTTCTTTTGCCGAGGTCGTAAGTCAACAGAATAATTCTATCATTTCCATGAAATCGCAAAAGGTAAACAAATGTGGAGCCACGAAGTCGGCGGAAATATTACCGGAAAAAGCTTTGGGTGGTACTAGCTCATTGGTGACTATTGAACCACCTAACGAGGAAGAGGAAGAGGTGAAGATCGAATCTGGATGGACGACTGTTCGAAATAAAAAAAATAACAGGCAACCTAAAGAGGTCAGAGTGGGTACAAATACAGAGTTGAAGGCTATTCAAGTTAGTGATCGCAAAAAATATCTACATGTTTGGCGACTGCATCCGGATACCACTCTTGAAGCAATAGCCGAGCACGTCAAAAATATTTGTGGACCAGATGTTCAATTAAAGGTGGATAAAATCAAACACAAAGTCGTGAGAGATTATTCGTCGTTTGTTGTTGGAGTACCAGAAAAGTATTTTGATAAGTTGAACCAGACCGAAATCTGGCCAATGAATGCAGAGTTCAGTGAGTGGATATGGTTTCGGAACTCAAAGAGAACAAAATCAAACATATTATAGCCATAACATCGCTATATTCTATCAAAATGTACGAGGTCTACGAACTAAACTGGAAGAGTTCCGAACTAACATTGAAGCAATCAATTTTGATTTATTGGCGGTAACGGAATCTGGTTGCAATATATCCATAGAAGATCCTGAAATAATTCCGCCGGGATATCAAATACTTCGTTGCGATCGAGCGGATGGTCGGAAGCAAGGAGGAGCGTTTTTAGTGGCCACACACCGATATGAGCTGCGACAAGTACAAGTCGCCGTCGCTTCGATAGACACCTGCATTTTTGAAATGGTCAGTGCAACGGTTTATTTTAAAAATAGATTTTTGTTTTTATGTTGTGTTGTTTACATACCACCAGGAAGTTCTGAGAATGACTATTTGACATTATTTAGATTGATTGAGAATTTATGTGATAGATATGGAGAAATAATTGTTATTGGTGATTTTAATTTGTATTCGTGTCCTTTAAATGTTAAAAATTATTATGAATATTTTGTGTCCTATTGCGAATTCACTCAAAGTAACACAGTACCAAACTATCTTGGTCGTCAGTTGGATTTGGTTTTGAGCTCAGGTTTTAGCGAGAAAGTGACGGTGGCGGCGGCCGACGACGCGCTCGTGCCTGTCGACTCGCATCACCCGCCGCTCGCGGTTAGTGTGCACTGCGCGCGTGCGCTGCCCGCACCCGCCGCCGCGTCCTCTGCCTGCGGTACTCACGCACCGCGTAGTGTTAGGCCGCAATGGAACTTCTATCGAGCCGATTATGAGTTGTTATACTCTATGCTGGCTTCCACTGATTGGAGTATGATTTATGAGTTGCATGATTTGGAGGATATGTTGAATATTTTTTATGATAATTTGAGTGATATTTTAGATAGTTGCGTACCACGGAAAAAGCTTAAACGCGAAAACTCTCGATACAATTATCCCGAATGGTACACTGCAGATATTATAAGCGATATAAAGAATAAAGCTAGATTCCATAAAAAATTCAAAAAATCAAAGCTGAATAGCGATTATTCTGAATTTGCAAAGTACAGAGCTCGCATCAAAAAATCAATATCAATTGCGCACAAAGAACACAAGATTAAAATTCAAAATCAATTTAAAAAAGATCCAAAATCTTTTTGGCAGTATATCAGGTCAAAACGTAGTAGGTTGAATAAGCAAATTATCATAGAGAATGGTCAACATCTTTCGGATGAGGAGTGTGCTCGACATTTTGCAACATTTTTTGAGTCGGTGTATAAAAAAGAGCGGCCGCGACTTGAGCCGCGTTCGGCGGAGGCGGAGGCGGGGGCGAGCTGTGCACGAGTACACATAGAGACCCTCAGTCTTCAAGACGTAAGGGAAGCGCTCAAAAAGCTCAAGCCCAAGCGCTCATCAGGCCCCGATGGCATTCCAGCTTTTCTTTTTAGGGACTGTGGCAGAGTGCTGGCTGAGCCACTGCATCACATTTTTAACACTTGTTTAAAACAAGCAACGTTTCCACCTAGGTGGAAAATCACTCGAGTGATTCCGGTTCCCAAAGGAAAGTCTGGTCCGGATATCAGTGGCTACAGACCGGTTGCAGTGTTGTCAACACCTGCAAAAGTCTTCGAGTCTGCCATCCAACGCTGTGTGCAGGCCCAAGTGAGCGCACAGCTATCGGACGCGCAGCACGGCTTCCGACCGGCGCGCAGCACGGCAACTAATCTCCTTGACTTTATGGCGAGTGTGGTACCCGCCGTCGATGCTGGGGTACAGGTAGATGTGGCATATTTTGATTTTAAAAAGGCGTTTGATACCGTCGATAATGATGTACTGTTAATGAAGTTGGCAAAAATTGGCTGTACTCCGATACTCTTACAGTTCTTTGCCAGCTACTTGGAGGATCGGCAACAGTACGTCGACTACAACGGGTTCGAATCTGAGCCATACTACACCAGGTCAGGCGTGAGCCAGGGCAGCAATTTGGGTCCTCTCGAATTTATTTTACTGATAAATGACTTACCAGAGGTAGTCAAACATAGTTTATGTTTACTGTTTGCAGATGACCTCAAATTGCTGCTCGAGGTCAGGAATGGGTCGGACTGTGAGAAACTGCAGGGAGACATAGATAGAGTGGTAGAATGGAGTAAAAAGAATAAACTGTTTTTCAACACAGCGAAATGCTCAGTGATGACATTTACGCGCGCGAAAAATACCTTAGTCTACGATTATAAAGTAGAGGAGGCGTCGATGCAGCGAGTGTCTCAGGTACGAGACTTAGGAGTACTGCTTACCCCGGATCTTACTTTCCGGGATCACATAGTTAAGATTTGCAAGAAGGCGTACAGAAACCTGGGTTTCGTCTTGAGACAGTCGCAAGGATTTACGAACCTTACCACGCTTAAGGTGCTCTATGACGCGTTGGTGAGAAGCCATTTGGAACACAGTGCGGTGATCTGGGCTCCTCATGAAGCGAAATACAATGTCATGCTGGAGCGAGTTCAGAATAAATTTACAAGACACTTGTATTTCAAACTTTATGGAGTTTACCCATTTTACCCTCTAATGTATCCTACACTGTTTGTGCTGGGTATGGTGGGGTACAATGAGCTCAGAGTGCGCAGAGAATTTACACTGGCGGCGTATGTGCTTAAGCTCCTGCGTGGAGTTGCACATAACCCGGGAGTGCTGCGACACCTGAAGCTGTGCGTGCCGGACCGGTACGTGTGGAGGCGGCGGCGACCGCCACTGCTGGCCGTGCCTGTTGCAAAAACCAACCTGCTGTCAAAAACACCTCTTACCCGTACAATACGTGTACTGAATGAAGTGCATGAGAGGACAGACATATTTTCGTGCAACTTGAGTGAATTCGCAAGAGTTTTGTTGAATTTTGTTTCTTACATTTAATATTTACTTTCTTTTTTGTTTTTTGTTTGTGTACTGTCTGTTTTTTTATGTTTACAAATTATTTTTAAAGTTTAGTGTTTTAGTAATAGTAGTAGTCGTAAGTTATGTTTAATTAAAGTATATTGTGAGTGTTTGCCACTATTGCATTGGGTACTCTGCCTGTAAAGATAGTGTGTAAGTTTAATAAATAAATAAATAAATTAATAAATAAATAAATTTATGCTACCAAATGTTTAACCATTAATAGCAATATGTATTAATATTATACATTTAACTTTTTTTACTCAGGACGTCTTATGAATGGGATAGCACAAATGAAACAAATAGTAAGCAGCCGAGTGACAAACTCACAGAACAACGTCGACTGGAACTCTCACATTACGAACATAGTGAATACAGCTACAGGTATGTGTATGTTCATACAAATTTGGTCCTTACAAGTTGCTTTATATTAATCCGAAATTAAACTTTGTCTCTCTTACATATGGCTCTTTTTGGAATGGCACTTGTATTGTGTTCATCATTAAACACCCCTTGTCTTGAAAATAAAGTTTAATTTGATTTTACCTGTAAGGATGCAAACGCCATTGATGATAGTTCCATAGTTATGTATGATAAACATTTAAGTAAATGACAATACATATTTCTTTTTTACAGAGATAAAAATCGCAGGCAAAACTTCAGAATTCGTTAATAAAGTTTTGGACAAAGTCAGATCAGGACAGAACAATGGTGGGTTAAATGATATATAAATACATAACAATTCAGATGTGAGTAACAAAACGAAAGGCTGTTTAATGTACCTCCAAAGTTATTTAGAGAAGAGAGTTTATGTGGATCATATAAAAGCTTAATTGTCTAAGACAATTTTATTTTTGTATTGTAACAAGAGTAGTTTTTTAGTCACTAGAAGCTTTACAAGGCAACTAGGGGGAATATTCATTTAATCCTCGTTTAATATTATTATGCCATAAGTTAGGTGTCAGTGTCATGTATATTTTAAAAGGTTAATCTTATATTCTTAAGGGCTAACTTACATTATGTTAGTAGTAAGCACTGACAGCATATAAGGGAGCGTCCAAATCTGGCGAACGCGCAGCTCGCGCGCCGTTTGAGAGCTGCGCGCGAGTGGCGCGCGCGCAGTCACGGCAATGGTTTAGTACGGCAAAAGCCGCGCACGCGCGGCGCGCGATCTGCTCGCGGGCATCTAGCTAACGACCCGCGAGCTGCGCATTTGCGGCGCATTCGGATGTGGACGCTCCCTTAAGTGTATTCAGTTCGTAGTTAAAATGCTATTAGCGCTTACTTGAAACAATAAATACACAAATAAATCACATGTGTACCATTAACAGTACTTTATATCAAATAATAATGATAATTTCAACCAGAGGCGGCCTTACCCATTGCGAGGCCCCGGGCGACAAGTCTTTGCGAGGCCCCTTGCCCTTGCCCTTTATAAAAAGTATGTTATGCGAAAGTATGTTTGGTTGTCATGTTTGAGGACAAATGCTAAAGTTATACAATTAAATAAATGTAATTTGAGTATTAAAACATTCTATAGTTTTATATAGGAACTTTCAACATCCGTGTTTACGTAAAATGGAGTAGTTCTGATTTTTGAAGACTTTTTTTGCCTTTTTGGAGATTATTACCATAAAGAACTTAAAGTTTAAAGTAAAACTACAATATGAGACTAAAATGGTTTCAGTAGACCCAAAAGCTTCCGTGTTAGCACTTTTCAAAAGTATCTCATACACCGTTTTTTACAACAAATCTGGAAGAGGCATCTGATATCATGTCTTCAGTTGGAATGTTTTCCAACTTAATAACTTTTTTCGAAAAAGAACTTTGAAGGGGTTTAGGCCGCACTACGGTTAAACCGCAGTGGTTTTTAATGGCGTGAATTTGTGCCCCTGGGAAACTAATACAAGCGGCCGCTCCGTGGTTTTTTCCTGCGACTGAGTTTAAAACCGTGATTTGCTACATTTTGTAGCTCTAGCAATCAACCGTCTTGCAGAGCCACGCAGAGCGCTGGCGCACAATTTCAACCATGTCTTCCACCGAGTCGGAGTTTGTTTTAAACGAACCAGAATACGAATTTATTAGGATGGACTCTTAAGTTTTGATAATTCTTATGAAAGAAAACTTTCTCAGATCTACGCCCAGTAAGTGGATGGATCCAATATTTTCGAAATTTGCGTTTACGTCTTCTTTTCTATTTCTTATTATCAGGCAACAACACGCACTGCTACCTTGAAATTCATTTTCAAACTGCGGGTGTGTGCGTCTCAAACGGTTTCGCGGTGATTGTGATTAATCGACCCGACTTACGAGTTGTAGGTCGCGGAATCGAACCCAGCCCAGATACACTTTGTGTATTTATTTTATCACCATTGCTCTTAAAACGATGAAGGAAAGCATCGCCAGGCAACCGGCATGTCCTCAAACCAAAATTTTTAAGACATGTGACATCACCAACCTGCACGGGGCCCGCGTGGTGGATTATGGACCCCTCTTACAGAAAGGAAGCCTGTGTCCCAGCAGTGGGATCATTATAGGCTGATAAAGATGAAGAGTGAATACAAATACCTCAGCAGACCTAATAGTCTCCGAGGTAAACCCTCCCAATATTTTTTATTTTTTTTCTAAAAAAGTCACAAAGTTCTATACATCCCAACTGTGAAGCTTTGCCTCTTCCATACTTGTTTTTGATTCGAGATACCGCCAGTTACTCAAGCAGTGTCTTAAATATTGTAAGAAATTGCAAAGTTCGAAAAAATATAAATTTTGAAAAGCTCAACTCTGAAGCTACTGGGTCTACAGATATAAATCGGCTCTCATATTTTAGCAAAAGGCATCTTTTGCTACAATATGAGAACAGATATTTATCTTTCATTCTGAGAAGTTATTATCAACAACTAGTCCTTTACGGTCATAAACGCAAAATTTTCAAAAAATTTCGAGGTTTTTTTAATTTTTTACAAAGTAGCGTTCGGTGTTTGAGGTCTCAAACTTTGATTATTCATTGGGCCCAGTGGCGTAGCTAGTTAGCTAAGCACGGGCTTAGCGGACCCTAGCTAGCCTCGCACATGACGGGGCCTCGCGCTTAGAGATTTAATCAAATAAAATAAAATTGACAACGGCAATCTCAACTTTGTTAACACCCAGTCAAGCAGTATAATTTAACTTCTACTACTATTTCTAACTGAGAACTGATGGGGCCAAAGCTGATGGCGCTGACGATCATATTTAGGTGTAGAAATTCCGCTACTCGCGCGAGGCCCCGTAGCTGTATGAATACTTGGTTACTTTTTATTTCTAACTGTGAACAGAAACAGGCAAAAGGCCTCGCAAAGCGATCTTATCATCAATTAGTCATCAAAAAAAAAGGAGACCTCGCACGCGGCGACCCAACGACGGGCGTAAAAAAAATCACAAATCCGAGCGATATTTTTCATTCTCCATAAAAGAAAAGGGCCGCGCAAAAGCGTCTTGCCCCTCCAAGATTCGGTCTCGCTACGTCACTGATTTGAACTAAACCTAAACTACCGGATTTAACCTAAAAGGCGACAAAATTATTGTACTAAATAAATATTTACAAAATTAACCAACTCTGAGATGATAAATTGAAAAAAAATAGATGGTTTATTTTTTTCTAAAACTAAAATTTAATTTAATTTTGCCGTTATGGTTGTTATTGCCTTAATGAGTAGCCTAACTACTGATTAAGGCTATAACATAATTAATCAATCAAAAGTTTAGTTTTTTCTTTTTCTTGGTTTGTTGCGCGAGGCCCCCTGCAAGCGCGAGGCCCCGGGCGGGTGCCCGGTTCGCCCCCCCCTAAGGCCGCCACTGATTTCAACTTTTAAAGTGAATCTAGTCAGGCACTAGCAAATATTGTAATAGTGATTATTATTTTTTAAGAGACAAAACAAATAAAATCTATACATAATTATGCTGTTTTACATTCCTAACTAATATTGTGAATTTTCAAGTTGCAAATAATGTTCTTTCAAGCAATTAAAAAAAATCTTAAGCATTTCTTTGTGTATTATTGAAATATGGGAAAGTAGTGATTTATATGTGTATAACATAAATATAGTTTAATAATACAATATTATTTCTCCATTATTCTTAAAGCCTTAGGATTATCAATACAATATTTTATCACTTTGGATATACAATAATTTCAAATATTGGCGACGAATACGTGTAAAAATCGTTACTTTTTACAATAGGATAAAAAGTAGTGAGTAAATATGACGGCACAACATAAATTTGTAGATGTATTCAGGTAAATAGAAAGTTAAGCATGGCTATTTTATATTTTTTCTAATTGACATACATATTATAGAAGTTTAAATAATAAATTCGTGTTGGATGATAATTGTTTACCTACCTAAAAATTATGGATGTTATTTTTAACAAATTATAACAATGTTGAACATTTTTTTTTCTATAAAGGGAACATCTTAGTAAAAGAATTTTTCCTATATTTTCTAAATCCCCTTTGAATCCCTATGGAAGTATTGTGTTTTATTGAGCTTCATTTCATTTATTAAATGACGTGACACCAACTTAGGGGTGCTTTTATTATAGATGTTCTCGGCGTAGACAAGTCGGCGCCGAAACGAACAGGTAAACTAAACCCATGTTATCATGAGCGGTCGCACTTACAAGCGCAGGTCGTAGTGTCGTAGGGTGTCCACTAAATTAGTATAAATTTAAATTGATCACAAATTATGAAAAGTAAGAATCTACTAGTCGACTTTTTTGTGTGGTTCTATTCTATGTCAGTGGATAATAGAACAGATGTATATTATACGATATACGTTAGTTTTAGGGCTGTGGTGTCTTTTTCAGATAGTTTCAGTCCGGGTAAGCACCGGGGACGCCGATCAGTATATAACTTTAAAGGGTTTATTCCCATCTGCCCCTTTGAGCTTACCACCGGGGTGGTGTTTGGCACTTATTGGTGGCGTTTACCACCGGGGTGGTGGCTGGCACTAATTGGCATCCAAAAGAATTATCACCTTTCTCGAGATATAAAAAATCTTTTTCCGACTAATTGTAAGCCGATAGTTACTCCATGCAGATTTTCCAGTTACACCGCTAGGCGCGTGCACATGCATACTTGACTGCGCCGCGAGTCTGCTTCTTTATAAAAGCACCTTATATCAAATTCTGAATCGTTGCATGAGCATTGTCGCTGGACAATGCACATGGAGCTTTTCTTGCTGTCAATTTTACTCAAAAAAAAAAGATTAATTAATAATAATCAATGAATTTAATCATTAATACTTAAAAAAGAAAAAAAATATATAAGGTACACGTTATTATAAATATTGATTACATCATATTGTCATAGTAAAAAATCCAATTTGTTTTTTAAAACCAGTTGAATAACATATTTTATCCATGACTGATTGATAAAAATATCACATAATACAACTATGAAAATGCGTTTTTATCATGCTGTACAAAATATTTATTGATTATCATAATCTAATATTGTTTATAAACGATCTGCAATATAAATATAGCATACTTATAAGATACAAAATAAATATATTATTTACTGTAGAAAGTACTTTTAATATTAATGGAATAAGATTATCCTCATATCAATTTTTTGCTAATTTTTGAATTTATGTACGTTTCAATTTTAAGTACTAAATAAGGTAGAATCAATAAAATTGGAAATAAATCATGAGAAACCGGAGTTTAGATCACCATGCATCATTGGCCCAGAATTCAGATTATGATAAGCATCTGTAGACTGTATAACTAGTTCTCTAGGAGAAAGCGATATAGAAATAATAGTTCCATCTCTTTTTCGCAACAGAGAAATGACAGCAAAACACTTCCAGTAAAGAAGAACTTTGCACTGCTCCTTTATAATTTGTCGAAAAAGGGAAGAGAAAGAAAGAGATGACGACAAAGTTGTTTACTTACAAATAAACTGCAACATATTTTTTTATATGTTAGGCAGCTTGCCTTGCTTCCGCTTCTTGATTAACTTTTATTTTGCGTGGTAAAATCACTAAATTTATCCTCCCACCCAGGACAGGAGAGAATGTCAGACTTGTACTGATTAAAATCCACGGTGTCCTTCAATAGCCGTTTACGCTCCGGGGTCGCGGTAAATCATTAGTCCCGCGATCCCGGCAGGCTTCTTGATGAACTTATAATATAATTATTATAATACAAATTCATTATTTAAAAAGGTATTCCATACACTGTAGTTTCAGTAACTTAGGAATGTTGATTGTTCATGTCTTTTGCAAAAACGGTTTTTATTTTTCACCAAACCTTTTCTTATAAAAACTAAGCTTTTTAAAATAAATTTAAAAATGCCTCAAAAAAAGTGTAAAACTCTAATTAAGCTTTTTTTAAATTAGTAATGTCATAATATATCAATTTTGATTTAAGCATTCGAAAGCTCCAATCATGATGCACATTTATGTAGTGTAGGTATAATTATTATGTAACTCTGAATTTTATATTTGTGATTGTTATAATTTAATTATGTCATTAATTATTATGTTTGATGTCTAAGACTAATTTCTAAATATGTTTTTGTTAATTTCTGTTTAAATTCATAAAAGTCATTGACTGAACGACACACATTATGTATTTTTATTAGGAACTAAACGGAGCACAGTTGCGTAAATAGCTTAACTTATTACCTAGCGTGACTACGAAACAAACACAAAATAAAACTATCAAGTCCAGGTTTGTAGATTGTTTTACCGAAGCCGCTATCTCGCTTCGACGGATATCTCAATCTTAAAAATGAACCTTGGACTGGACCTGGGCCATAAAATAATTATACTGTGTAACAATTACCTGGGCCTTAGATAATCCTAACAATGAGAGTTTAAAAACAATTGTCATAAGGTTTATTATTCAAAGTCATAAGCATTAAGATGAATGATGAGTGTCACTTTCATTAATGTAATTCGTGGCTTTAAATTTTGTAAACATTGTCAGCAAGGTTCATTTACTTCAATGTTTTGATAATAAACATTGTTTAAGTAGCTGCCTATACTATCTACATAGTTACAACAAACCAAACTCAAAACTGGTCTGCGATCCAATAGGCTGTGGTTATTTGTATATTTCATAAGTTTTCTTATGTTATTTTTATTTACTTTATTAAATATTTTTAAAGGATTGTCAAATATATGTTGTAATGTATTAATGTTGAATAAAATTTTACGATATTAAGTATTAATTTTAGAAACTCCTGTCTCTAATTTTACAATGATGCACCTACAAACTGATAATTTATTCGGAATTCCTTTGAGGTCCATGATATTTCCGGCCTTGGTGCAGGCGATAATAAAGAGCTACGGGAAATGGGAATCAGTCGATTCCTTCTGCGAAGTAGTAATGCAGGAGGCGGCGGAATGGGTGAAGAAAAAGAAGTTTTCTTCATGCCTAAGGCACCGCTGAAGATGTCTAGGCCGTCGATCGAACATAACAAGACTATTACATTTCCTTTTCACCATCCTGGTTTCTGAAAGTTTTCTCAAATCTGATTTTGCTTCCGCCTACCATCTTCCTTAGGCCCAGCGCACACCGGTGGAGGCGCGGCGGAGCCCATTTGAAGACAACAGTTTAATATAAACCCTAACTACCTTGGCATACGGTCGCAAAAGAAAAAATCGCATGCGGCGTTCGAAGCGCCTCCAAGCTACCACAAGAGCTTGCGCTTCAGCGCGCCATGATGCTCTGCGCTCCGCTCCGCCGTGCCCCTCTGCTCCGCGCGCGGCTGGCTCGGTCGGTCAAATGTCTCGAGAGTTTTAACAAGTTCGGTCGTGTGTTGAGCGAGATTATGGACGATGAAGAAAAGTTAATTAACATAGTGCAAACATGTATGTTTATACGATGATATCGTCACGCCGCGCCGCGCTCGGAGTAGCTGCGCCGCGCTCTAATGCTCTCAACGCCGCTTGATGCGCGCGGATCCGTCCGCGCGCATCATGGAAATGCGCTCCGCCACGCGTCCACCGGTGTGCGCTGGGCCTTACGCTGCCTTCACATTTGGGCGAAAGTCGCGCGACAGACGCTGCTTATGCGCGGCTGTTCATAAAATGTAAAGGAATGTGCTTCTGCCGCGCTGCTGTCGCGCGACTGTCGCCCAAATGTGAAGGCAGCGTTATAGTCGGCCTTGCCCCATCTCCATAGGTAGTAACTACTATTGGCACCAACCAACGACCGCGCGGTAGCTTAGATGGCACGGTTAGAGCAGTGGCTGATTGTACTGCTGCGGTGCGTGTTGTGGATTCGATTCCTGCACGGAACAAAATTATTTGTATGACCTACAAATAGTTGTTCCGGGTCTGGGTGTTTGTGTATGTGAGTTTTTGTTTGTAAACGCTTTTTAACATTTTTTTTACTAAATACTAGCTGTGCCCGGACTTCGTTCGCGTGGATGTCGGAATTTAACAATGTATTTGTTAGTGCGAAGCGTTTAATTCTCGCCACGTTTTTCATTTATAAAACCTGTATTTCGAATTCAAGAATATTTGACTTGACGTGTTTGTAATAAACGCCCTCTGTTGTTCAAAGGCACCATTCAATTGCTATTAGATTAAATTAGTTTGTAGGTATATCGATTTGAATTCGATATTGTTTAATGAATTAAAATGATGATGAATGTTGTATGGACAAAAAACTTGAGAGGTGTCAAGGGACACCCGGATGGAACGAAGTTACTGTATACACTCAACAAAAATAATCGTCGCGACTCCACTCCACTCCGCTCAGCTCCACTCTGCTCCACTCTTTGAGCTCTAGCACCCTTTCGCAACGCGCGATAAGGAACTTCGTTCCAAAAAGTGTCGTGACAACTTTTCGTAAGAATTTTTTCCGTCTAGCTCCCTTTCACAACGCGCGATAAGGAACTTCGTTCCAAAAAATTGATGGAAGCTACTCTAAATCCTATTTCAGCGCGCGTGAACGTAAAGCGCTCAAGTAAAGCGACAAACAGACAGGGCTAAACTCCAAAACAAATAAAATAGATTTTTTGTCAAAGAAACATAATACTACTTGATACTAATACTACTACCAGTACCGGATACGTGCCGGTCTAGCAAATGGCAATTCTAAGCGAAAGAAAGAGAAAGGGCGACGGAAAAAGCCGATTCCGCGTCGATAGATATGGGAGCACCCTAACACTGCGGCTGCGGTTGGGGCGGAGGGAGGACGCTGTTCTCTCCCTCTCGCGGCCCGTCTCCTCCTTCATGAGCATCACTGCTTCGAAGAAGGAGGCGACCACTTCCCACTCCGTCTCGCCCCGCAGCATGGCTGCCGCTGCGAGGAAACGTCGGTGCTCTGCCCAAGCGGGGCAGTCTTTAAGTGACCGACCGAAATTTCGGTTTCGGTTTCGGCCGGTTTCGGCCAAAAAATCTAGTTTCGGCCCCAGTTTCGGTTTCGGCCAAAATATAGCCGAAACTTTGCCGAAACCGAAACCTGACGAAACTCAAGTGTTCGTGCATTTTCGTGCGTCGTTCGGTGACATTCGTAGCCAACACGTGCTTGCTTGACGGCGGGGCCGAGCGCTGTTCGCCACCGTTCATTTAATCGTGAGTTGAGGTTATGTTTTCGTGTTTACTGCCAAGAGTAAGTCTTGTATAATAAAATATATTTAACTTATCAATCGTCAAGGCAGAAAATATAGATTATGGCTCAGTAGAAGTTAAATAACATAGAAAAAAAATTGCAATTTCTTAGAAACCTATTTGTTCCATAAGTTTGCCGTACAACATTAATTTCCAGAATTTGATCATTATTAGCAACACTATCGAATAGTGTAATAATGTGTGTCTTTTTTTTCCAAAATCTGCGGTTTCGATTCCTGACCAGCACTATAGATTTTTCTAAAATCCAATGATGCAGTTTTCGTTTTTGACAAAATCGGTCTTCAATCATCCTGTAATTCCTGTATAATGATACCTACACTTTTTCTTAAGTGTTAACAAATGTAAAAAAAAAACATAAAATTTTAGAAAATTATCGAAATTTTAAATGTTTTAATAAGTTTCGGTTTCGGCCGAAACTGAGAGCTAGGCCGAAAGTTCGGTTTCGGTTTCGGCTGAAAAATCAGTTTCGGTCGGACACTAGCAGTCTTGCACCATATGCAGTATCTCTTAGTAGTCTGTGCCATATGCTCAACAGTGTTCTCCGGGCGATCTTCGCAGTGGTGACACCCGGGCGTACAGTCACGAGCAATAACATGTATACACTTAACAAAATTCAAACGCAATTTACTCGTGAAATACTGGTTTCCACTTCGAAATGAGACCTATTTCGTAATAGTATGGCTTCCAAAATATACGTCTAATAAAAAGGCAAAAGTTTAATCAATATGGTGGCAGAAATTCGCTTTTGAATACTGCTTGGTGTATGCATACTATTGCTCGTGACTGTACAATAATAAATCTAAAAAAGAAAGAAATCTAAGAAACCTGCGTCTTTGTTTACTTCAAATATCAAAGATTTTAAAACGTTGTCAGCAAACAACAAGATTAGTTCAGTTTCAAAACGTTCTGGCCAAGCTGTAGAATTATTTGCATCTTGCTTTCTGGTATAGCGCTGCCCCTTGTTTGGCAAACACGGCAAGCGTGTGGATCCGGCAAAATAATACAGGATGTATTTTTTTGGAAAATCAGCAGTCGGTTTCTGCCCAGAATTATTGATTTTACTATATTCTGTGATTTTACTAAATCTAAAGATCAGTTTTAGTTTCCGTCAAAATCGGCCCCGAGAGTCGAGACTGCTGTCCAATGATATATTATAAATCTCATTGCTGCTGTCAATGTTTTTCGACTAACTGGCAAAAGAAATAATGCGTCGGTTTTTTTTCATAATAGGTAATTTCATATCAAATCAAAGCCATATGAAAATAAAATGTAAATTTATTTTATAAATTTGTATGTATCTGTACTTTTTATGGTAAATGAAAAAAATGAAATAGTTAACAACCAAATAATGTTTCTCATTCAAATGTACAAGTTTGAGTTTATTAAAGAGCTATGTTGTGTTTTCTGCAAATGTGGAATTACATTCAAATTTTCCAATAAATCAAGTAGTTCTGGTATTTGTTGCTCCTCAGGGTTGTCAATAAAAACTACAACAGCCACAAATGGATCATCTCTGAGATTTCTCAAACCATGTACTGAAAAGAGAAAAACAATTGGTCAATATTCAGAGCTAAAAGATTTTAAAATTATAACAGTGAGTGAAAAGTGTATTACCTCCAGCAGATACACCAGATATTATATTGGGTTGCTCCAATTTTGGGAAATTGATGTGTAGACCATTTGTAGATTGTTTGCATGTTGATAGACTTCTTATTACATAGTCCTTATTAACTCGTTCAGATACTTGGTATTCTACAAGTGGCTTTGTCAGTATGCATATAATATTTTTGCTGATAGTGATGTATTGTATCATCAAATTAACAATTTCGCAGCTCAAAACTATATTGTAATCCCTTATCACACAAACATAATTATTTTGATTTTTTGTCTTGAAAAGGCGTAAATTAACATCTGAACTGGAATTGATAAGTTCCAGTTCATTGTGTGATTTAATTAGATCATACAAGTATCTCCCTTCTAATATAACAAAAGTATCAATTTGTTAGGTACCTCTATGTCCTTTTCCAGTTGTAAACTGTAAAAAAGAAATCTTAAGTTACACAAGATTAACAAAATTATTATAATCTGTTTTAATACTATTACAAAGCTTAAACTAGAAAATAAGAAAAAAAATACAGGTCATACAAGACTCAAGAGTCATCTTTGTGAGATTAATGAATGTCACAAATTATGCAATGTTTGACTGTGACTGTATACATAATAGGCACTTTCAAGCACAAGCTTCCTTTTCCATTATGTGATTATTAATGTAATGTAGGCATACAGTGTGAGCTGTGGCAACACAAGCATAATGCAATGTCGAGCACATGAAAGTTAAGAGGTGAGACTCTAAGCTTGTTTTATGTAGTAAATCTAGTGTCCACTCCCATTTTTCTGCATTGTTCGGTACATGTGATTAAGAGACTACCATAACCAGGGTCTATGCTCAAGCGAAAACATTTAAGCTTCTGGGCATACAAATGACTTGAAAAAAATGTTACTATCACTTTTATAGCTATTGCAGCCTCGCCTGTGACGCATTGTGGAGGTCTATAGATCAATGTGGAGGTAGTGGAAGCGTGAAGTTTGAAGAATATATTTTTGCTAACTCACTCAACATTTTCGCTAGTCAGAACGTCATCCCAATCTTCCCAAGCAGTTCTACTTGAAGGTTCGTTTATTTCACCAAATGTAGTCATTATTTATTTTCTGTGAAAATAACAACTAGAATATTTTTATTAAGAGGAGACAGGATTGCTGGAGTAAGTAAACAAAAAAAATTCTGGAGCAAACTGCTGAAGATGGAAATCAAAATTTGTTTTGATCAGTTTTGATGAAGCTGTCAAAGTCAAATTCAAATGTCAAAGTCATGTCAAAACTGAACTTTTTTTTAAATGTTTTTTTATGATTGCATCTGGGTCTTTGTGCCAAAAAACCCATCGATGAAATTTTTGGGGATTATCACAAATGATTATCATCATTCTTCCATTATGCCGTGGTGGTGCGTGATGTTTTTGCAAACATTTTCAAAGCGCTCGCGTGGCGCTCGTTTATAAATTTTTTGTAAAAAGACATTCGACTATTATTTCTACAAAATTAGTCGAATCGAGTTTGAAAGCCTGTTTTATTTTCACGTTTATTGACGTCGAATGCGTCGAAATAAGCAACTCAATACCTATCGCAAATCGTAAATTAAAAATTTGCTAGCTTTTGATTATGAGAATTGTATTTGTGTGATTATTGTACTATTTTGATTATATAGTCATGTTAAAGGTTCCTTTTTTCTATATGATATTATGATAAATATTTTATGATAATTATTGATATATTAAAAAACGATTCATGGATTTTCTTTACAGGATAAAGGACAAGTCACTTTTGAGGATAAATGGCCTGGTATGCGCCCTATCGTTTTAAAGCTACTCAAACAGGAGCCGGTAACGCAAACAGAATGGCAAGATCTTTTTGGTTCTGTCCATTCAGTATGCCTATGGGATGAGAGAGGACCCTATAAGCTTAGGGATGCCTTGCAGCAAGATATAATGATGTATATAAAGCAGGCTCAGAATCGCGTACTTGCTCAGCGAGAAGACCAAGCCCTTCTGAAGGCATATATTGCTGAATGGGGCAAATTTTTTACACAGTGCAACTATTTACCCACCCCTTTTCGCCAATTAGAAAATTCCATCAATAATGTAAGCAAAGTGACAAGTTCAAATGCATCCAGTACTCAAAAGAAGAATAATAACAATAACATAGAAGATAGTTTGGTAAGGAAATTGATGTTAGATTCATGGAATCAAAGCATCTTTGTGGATATCAAGCAAAGATTACAAGATTCTGCTATGAAGCTGGTGCAAGCTGAACGAAATGGTGAATCATTTGATTCACAGCTGGTTATTGGTGTGAGAGAATCATATGGTAAGTTGTAATAAGATTTTGTCATAATGTTTCTTTAATTATGTAACCAAACTAATACCATTTTTTTATTTCAGTTAATTTATGCTCTAATTCTGTGGATAAACTCCAAATATACAGGGAAAATTTTGAGGCTGCTTATATGCAAGCTACAGAAGAGTTTTACAAACTCAAAGCTAGTGAACAGTTACTGGTGAATGGAGTTCAAGCCTATATGAAGTATGCTGATCAACGTTTAAAAGAAGAAGAAGCTCGGGCCCATAGATACCTGGAACCAGGTAGTGGCAGCGTCACAGCACTCACACAATGTTGTGAGAAAGTACTCATTGGAGAACACCTTCCTACATTACTTGCAGAGAGTGCCCCTTTGATTAAAGCTGGTCAAACTGAGAAGTTACAACTTATGTTCCGTCTCCTTGATAGAGTGCCTGATGGAGTGACCCCCATATTAAGAGACCTAGAGGCACATATAGTATCTGCTGGATTAGCAGATATGGTAGCTTCAGCAGATATCATCACTTCTGACTCAGAAAAGTATGTTGAACGATTATTAGATTTGTTTAAAAGTTTCAGTGCATTGGCTAAAGATGCCTTTTTGGATGATCCAAGGTTTTTAACAGCCAGAGATAAGGCTTACAAATGTGTTGTAAATGATACAACAGTTTTTAAGTTGGAACTACCATCTTCAGCTCTAATTAGGGGCAGCAAAGGAACAGCTCCTGAGAGTAAGTGTCCCGAGCTCCTGGCTAACTACTGTGACATGTTGCTGCGGAAGACACCCCTAAGTAAACGTTTAACTAGCGAGCAGATAGAATCAAGGTTAAGAGATGTCTTATTAGTTTTAAAGTACATAGAAAACAAGGATGTTTTTATGAGATATCACAAAGCGCATCTGACTCGGAGGTTAATATTAGATTCAAGTGCAGATTCTGAAAAAGAAGAGGACATGGTGGAGTGGCTCCGAGAAGTGGGAATGCCTGCTGACTATGTTAACAAACTAGCTCGAATGTTCCAAGATATTAAAGTCAGTGAAGATCTGAATACTCAGTTTAGAGCTGATACCACACGACATGACGCCATTAATATAAAAATACTCAATGCTGGAGCATGGGCCCGTGGATCTGAAAGAGTTACTGTAAGCCTTCCATTAGAGTTAGAGGACTACATCCCTGAAGTTGAAGATTTCTACAAGAAGAAACACTCAGGGCGTAAGTTGCAGTGGTATCATCATATGAGCAATGGAACAATTACATTTGCCAATTCTGTTGGTAGATTTGACTTGGATGTAACCACATTTCAAATGGCCGTCTTGTTTGCGTGGAATCAAAGGCCAATGGAAAAAATAAGTTATGAAAACTTGAGACTTGCAACTGAACTACCAGATCCAGAACTTCGGAGAACTTTATGGTCCCTTGTTGCTTTTCCAAAACTCAAAAGACAGTTGTTGTCTTATGAACCAGCAGTTCAGAATCCTAAAGATTTTACAGAAAATACAACATTCTGGGTAAATCAAGAATTTGCTCTAATTAAAAATGGGAAACCTCAACGTCGAGGTAAAATTAATTTGATTGGTAGACTTCAATTGAGCACTGAAAGATCTCAAATAGAAGATAATCATTCCATTGTTCAACTTCGAATATTAAGAACTCAGGAAGCCATCATAAAAATATTAAAAATGAGAAAACGGATCACCAATACTGCTCTCCAGGTAAGAAACATTTAATAGTTTATTTATTGATGGCATGGTTAGCTCAGTGGCTGAGCGATCGGACTGCTGCGCTGCGTGTCGCGGGTTCGATTCCCGCACAGAGCAAATATTATTATGATTTTATGATCTACAAATAGTTGTTCCAGATCTGGGCATTTGTGTATGCGAGATTATACATAGTATGTTT
This sequence comes from Agrotis segetum, assembly GCA_036375495.1. Classification (NCBI taxonomy): domain Eukaryota; kingdom Metazoa; phylum Arthropoda; class Insecta; order Lepidoptera; family Noctuidae; genus Agrotis; species Agrotis segetum. The sequence continues at coordinate 320,080 of JAQSVV010000094.1, read as the reverse complement.
TTAAACGCATCCACGACACAGGAGAAATTCCTAGTATGGGCGGAGGGGCAATGTTTTAAAAAATAAGAAAAAAATATATTATTGTTTTCTTTTAACGTGTTGCACGGCTGGGCAAAGTCCTCCCCTTTAACCTTGAGCTCTCACTTACACTGTCGACTGGTCGCCAGCGAATCTGACAACCAAAACATGCAACTAGGGTCTGGAGACCCAAGCCGAGCGACAGCATTCCAATTACACTTATGGGCGAATGAACGTCAAAGAAGTTGCAAATTCTGTTCCGGTAATCCTTCACCTGATCACCTCCAAAAACAACACTATTTCTTCCCACTGTTTTTTCTTCAATTCAGAGATTCTTCAGTCGATAAATCTTATATAGGATTTAGGGATTCTATTTCTTAGCGTTTATGACCGGTTTTTTCAACCAATCCCAAATGGTCAACATAACATGGTATAAGAGACAGACAAGATGCGGAAGTCGCAAGAATGAACCGAAAATGTCTGGAAGAGCTACTGGTCCATGAAGGAGCTTATGAAAGGAAGTCTTCCTTTGACACTCAAGCGGAAAATCATGGACATGTGCATTCTTCCCATTTTGACTTATAGATCCCAGACTTGGACTTTGACAAACATTCAAAAGTCCAAACTCAGGGTTTGCCGACGTGCAATGGAGCGTAGTATTTTAAGCCTCATACTATCAGACCGCATACACACCACACTACGCTCCAAAACACAAATTGCGTTGGCGTTGGTCAAAAGGCCGCTGAAATGGGCTTGGGCCGGCCACGTCTGCCGCATGCCCAATGAGCTGTGGGCCAAAATAACCACTTTGTGGAGCCCTGACACAGCCAGAAGGCGTCGCGGCAGACCTCGTAGAAGATGGTGGGACGAGCTCCACAAAACCGATGAACAGTGGTCCACTTTGGCCCTGGATCGTGAAAATTGGAAGTTATGGGGAGAGTGCTTTGCCCAGCAGTGGGATGATGTAGGCTAGCAGTATAAGTATTTCTTAAAAAATAAATTATTAGTTATCTATCGATCTCAGAATAATAGCCTGAAATTTATTTGTAAGGGATCTGATATCATTTTGTAAATAATTAAACTATTAGCACTGAACCTTAGTTTTATCGATTCATTATTGATGATAAAAGACAACTCTCATTCTGTCGAAGTCGGGTAAAAAACGTACCGTAAGGTCCTCTCCTGAGCTGACGCGCAGACCGAGACGTGGCGCTGCGCGCACATTTCAATAAAGTTATTCAAAATGTAACTCTATTTTAAAAAACAAAAGATACACCTTTCGCAACGCAGCGCGACGTAGCGCGGCGCCGCTTGATGCGATTCAAAATCTGACTTTGTTTACTACAAGAAAAGATACAAATTTGAAGTATCGTTGCGTCACGTCGCTTCGCGTCGCGTCTCGGTGTGAACTGACCGTAAGGCCGCGCGCTGCGTTAGGGTGTTCCCACATATATCGACGCGGAATCGGATTTTTCCGTCGCCCTTCCTCTTTCTGCCGCTTAGAACTGCCATTTGCTAGACCGAGACAATGCGATAGCACGCGGCCGCGTCGGGATTCCGGCGCGTGCGATCGCTTTATGCTTTCTATCTCGGTCTATTCATGTAATGTCATCGACGCGCGACCTGCTGCACGCAGCGCTGGTCTATGAGATTACATGAAACAGCGAGGCCACGCGAGCGCCTACGCACCGCACGACCTAAAGACCCCAGATCAACCGGCGCGAAAAAATAATAGGTAATTAGAAATTTTGGATTTGTCAGAGTGCACCCAAAGGATAGCAGGACGTTGTTTTGAAGTTGGGACTATGATTTGCCAATAAAATATAAGGATAAAACTAAGTACAAGTGCTATTTGTGAATGTTCGGTACCCCATATCATAATTTCGTTCAGATTAGTCTTCTGCTTCATTTCGTCTTTAGATAGTTTCACTGCCGAAGAATGCACCAGTCTTCATACATTTTTGGTCATTGGCTTATACCGGTATCGAAAACCCGAGCCATTTTTGTGAGCGATATCAGTCGCACGGGCCACTCTACGATCAAAATATGCGTCAATACATATTTTAAATACTATTTGTCACAGTAATCATCGACGGAGTTGCCGCCGACTAGTCGACAATGCTCTTCATCTCTCTATTTTGTGCAACTTTTGCTTAATGTACAACTTTTTTTTTCCAAAATCATCGGTTTCGATACCTGGTGGGGTATTACAACGTCTTAAAACCATGCTTGTTCCAGTGAGTGAACGAGATGGCGCTAGACGACTTGTATAGCTCTGTCACTTTCACTCGCCGGAATAAGCCTGGTTTTAAGACGTTGTAATACCCCCCCTGGCCAGGATTATTGATTTTTCTCGAATGCAATGATGGAGTTTTCGTCAAAATCCGCCTCCTTTCAGTATTTTTCGATATTCCGCATAGTTTCGGATATAGCCATCGACGCCCCGTTGAAAAATTCCACCTGTAAATAGGGTTGTCAGGTCTTAGGGTGAAAAGACCGGACACCTTCAATTTTTTGATTCACGTCGCCCGTGCTACGCCTCTTGGTTGCGCTAGCGATGATAAAAGTCGATGCGGGTTCGCGGGACTGTCTCACCAGGTAACCATAGCCTTGGTACGTAAAGGGCTATTGTAGGATCACCGTGGATTTTAGTCAGTACGAGTCTGACAGTCCCTCCCGACTAGTCCCGACCCAACCAGGGCGGGAGGACTCATTTCATGATTTTACCACGATAAAAAAAAGGAGTTAGGCGGAGTGAAAACCAAGTCATAACAAATACAAAAAAGATTAAGTCCAAAAAACCTAATAAACGCGGTCTAACTTGGCCTGACACTCAACCAAAAAGCCCGACTCCGGACTCCTGGCAACGCTACTTGTATAAAAATAAAACTGTACTCTGTATTGATGTGAGAATACTACAACCGATAATTTCAATCGCTGAAGAATTGGCGTTATGTTTTGACCCTTATTGACAATTTCCTAAACAATATTATGTTATCTTTTCAGAGTGAACTGGTAGAGATTTTGAAGAACATGTTCTTGCCTTCTAAAAAGATGATAAAGGAGCAACTGGAATGGCTTATCGAACATAAATACATGCGACGAGATGATGAAGATATCAACACTTTTATATACATGGCCTAAAATTCTTTATTGCAAGCATAAATGAACAAAATCAAATCAAATAAATTGTTTACCCAGGAAATGTTTCTCTCTAAACAAACTCACTTTTGAATTAATTTATAGGTAGTCAAGTTTAATTGAAATTAAATAATAATTTTATTTACATTTATATTTGCTTTTATTAAATACACAATAGTTCAATGTATAAAAATAAAATACATAACGTTAATTTTTCGCTGGTTCAATTGTCTCTCCACCTTGAATTTGACCCCAGCCAATCAACCTGGAATCAAGAAAGGTTGCGTATTTATAAAATTAACACATTTTAATTAAAAGAAAAAAAAAAAAGGATCTTTCAAAATAAGTTATGAGTTACTAGTACTAAATTCAACACAACCCACCTCCAATGGTTTTCAACTCTTCTGCTAAGGGCCACCTTTTCTCCAATTTCGGTGCACACAGGGTTCGTCAAAGCAATTTTCGCCAAGTCAGCTTTGGTAGCGATTACCCTTCCTCCCGTACTCAAAGATCCAATGTTTACCAGCAACACCTTAAAGTACAACGAAAAACAAAATTAATAACAGTTTGATAAGATTTCATAATTTGTAGCTTTGCGATTTGGACTTTCTGCCACTTGGATAATTTGCGTAAAAGTCTACCTGGCTAAAACAGCCACTGAGCAATATTGAAAATGATTTACTTCGTGAATGAATAATAAATAGCCGGACGTTGCTATGCGATATCCGGCTACCCTAGGCGCGGGCATGAGGACAGCGAATAATGGGGGATTCGCCGTCTATCGTGGCCCATGGCCGGGTTGACGGCTGTCGAGTTACACGCGCTCCTCAAAGAGCTGCCAATAACCTGATTGAGCCCGTGACCCTGGAACACCGTGAACTTTACCTGGGCGGGGAGGGCTCATTTGATGATTATACAACGTAAAAAAAAATGCTACGCGTGCTGAAATTTATCTATGCCATATATATATATATATATACATATCAATGACTGATTTACTTACTTCGTTTTTGGTCAGCTTTTGTACTTTAGCTGCTTTCTTGTCACCCTCAGTGCGCACGCCAAGTAAACGTTTCAGTAAGTAGTAGGAAACTTCGAGTTTCACAAATATTCCGGGCAGAGCACCGACAGCACCAAGGACCTACAAAAGTAAATAAACTGTTTTAATTTTATTTCTTCACATGAAACATCGCATAACAATCATAATTGTGAGAACATGATGCCTTATTGATTTGGGGTGTGTAGAATCCACATCCTAGCGCTTTATCAAGGGCAATGGCACCACGGGCTACCTATAAACTGTTGTGTCGGCTGAGCGATCCCACTGACGATGGCAGTACGCCGTAGTAGCGTTTGGAGGGCCTACTTTTTTTGTTTACAGTTATATTCACTAGGCTAGGCAAATAATGTCTGCTATATGGGAGCCCTCTTAACCGATTCGTTGCGATGTCTTATTTCGCTAACTTCTACCGTCGAACAAAATTGAATCACGAAACATCGATTTTAAAATGACACACATCCGTGCCTAACGCCACACACAGGGTCCCGTTTTACCCTTTTGGATACAGAACCATGAGACAAATTCTACAATTTCCAAACACCTGAGAGGCGGTTCACTATTCGCTAAACGTATCTAATGTATCCGTAAGCATACAATTGAAGGAAAAGCTGGGGATAGTTCGAAAATCGTTTATTTGAGTTTTATGTTTCAGTTAATTGCAAAAATGCACTTTGATCATAGTTTATAGTATTAGGATACCATTTCTGCATTACAATTATCTATCTAATATCTTTAAACGAGCAATTCTTGTATATTTATTTATATACATATAGGTAATCAGGATCTCGGAAACGGCTCCAAGGATTTTCATGAAAGTTACATATTAGGTTTTTCGGCTCGAGGAATCGATTTATAAAGGTCCCAGGTTCGAGAAAAGCTCGGTTCTCAAGATATAGACATTTTAAAAACCGAGCGTCAACCAGATATTTATTATTATAATTGAATCTACGTACCTGTCCCACAAGTCTGTCAGCACGACAAAGCGTGGGTTCAATTTTGGTTCCGACTCCGATGAGACCTCCGGGCACGGCATATTGAAGCTCATTCTGTTCCGCGAACAGTGACACGATACGGGAGAAAATGGGACGGCACGTCAGCTTGCCATCGGCGTCCTTACTGACTAGCCCCGGTCGGACCTGTTCGAAGAAAAGTATTCGAAACAGCCGAAGGTGTTTTTGACAATTTGCTTTAGAGTATAATATATAAATATTAACTTAGTAAAATAGTCATAAATAACATCGAAGTTAATAGTCATAAGGGTCAGACCGAGACCGAGACGTGACACTGCGCACATTATTTCAATAGAGCTACTCAAAATCTAACTCTATTTCCTACACGAAAAGATACACCTTTCGCAACGCATCGCAGCGCCGCACTGCATGCATTTAAATGGCGACTCAAAATGTAGCTTTATTCACTACACTGTGACTACACGAGATAGTCATATTTGCAGTATAGTTGCGTAACGTAGTAAAAATAATCATGGCCAATCTTTCACTTTTACAAGTGACTTCTTGGCTTCTTCACGGCAAATCCCTTATTAGAATGACTTTCGTGAGGAACTAGAGGCTGAAAATGAGTTATGCTCAAATTCGGCATGGCTTCCGTTCTGTTTAGTATTAAGTAGTACATACCTCAATTTCCATTCCAACGGTAAGCACTCCCTGCAGAATGGAACCACCAGCGACACCTCCTCTCAGGTCGTCAACCTCACAACCAGGTTTGTTGACGTCAAAAGAACGGATGACAATCATTCGTGGCGGCGATGTGAAGTCTCTCAAAGGAACTGGGATCTTCTTTGTGATGTATTCACATAACACCTAAAAACAATCTCAACTATATAATTATTTTCAAGCTATGAAACATAAAAAAGTGAAAAGATGAAATAGTTTTGTTGCAGAGGGATCATATTATGAAGGAGATGAAATGGAGAGAGGAGAAGACGTCCACTGCTGAACATCGGCCTCCCCCTTAGGTGTGCTGCCATAATCCCCACGTTTGGCAGGCGCAGTGAGGTCACCGAAAGTTTACAAAGGATGCTGCTACCCATTCTTCGGTGGCTGGTCATAGTTTAAGGACGTACCCGTAACAATAATTTACCTCTATGTTATACTTCAACTGAGCTGATATAGGTATTATAGGTGCACCTTCAGCTACAGTGCCTTGTACGAATTTCACGATTTGTTCATGTTGCTCCTTTGCCTGGCCTTCCTTTACCAGGTCTATCTTGTTTTGCAATATAAGTATGTGTTTCAGTTTCATAATCTCAATGGCTGCCAAATGTTCACTGGTCTGTGGCTGTGGGCAAGACTCGTTACCTGGACATAAAAAGAGTTTGACAATATAATTTGGGGTTTTCTACTCTAATGTATTTATCTGAAAAACAGTCTGTGATGAGGCTCAACTGAATTACCTATGTGTACGGCGAAACATGAATTAAATGTACAAGTACATACCTGCGATGAGAAGTAATGCGGCGTCCATGACCGCAGCTCCGTTAAGCATGGTAGCCATAAGAATGTCGTGCCCAGGGCAGTCGACGAAGCTCACGTGGCGCACCAACTGGAAGCGGCCGGTGCACGCCGGTCGCAGGCACGGGAAACTGTCGTCCTTCGACGAACCGCCCGATATGAAGCTTGTAGGTCGTGGACATTTCGGATTGTCACATTTGTAGATTTTCGCATTAGCGTAACCTGTAGTGAACATGGCATTCCTTTATTTGAAATACGAATCGTGTTTATGATTATATTTTATACATATTTTAGATAGTAGACCAAATAAAATGAAATTAAAAGATGAATAAAATTCTATCGAGTCTTATCCTCGATCTCAACCATTTATGCTGACTGCACATTAGTGTAAAGAGGGTCGTCATAGCAGTAGCTGGCATAGTAGGTATTGAGCCAATTACTGTTTGGTCATTGTATTATTTGTTTTGAAATAAAAATCATTTTTGTTAAAGTAACACTTTTATTACAATTTTATCTACCTAAATAAGAAAATTCGCAATTAACAGTTAAATGTCTATGAAATACAAAATTATCATAATTCTATCAATAATGCATTGTAGTCTAAAATTGTTCAGTACACTTACATGCCTGTACTTATTCAGTATTAACTAGTTTAACCGTAAACCTATATAAACTATCAAAATGTAACATGGATTCTAAAAAACATCCATTTTAAAATTGTTCAATATTTGAATAGGTATAATTACGTAGGGTATTTTGTATAATATAAGGCAAATTAGCACCTTCTAGTTCAATGAGTTAGGCCTCATTTAGTCGAGCTTAGCACGCTATACATAGTCACTAACCCCGTCAAAGAGCACTTAAAGACGAGCTACGCCATGTTGCAAATCTTACATCGCTTTTGTATATTTACATGAACCATTATGATTATAGTTTATAGGTGAGTCACACTGCATTCTTTTGTGTTACTGAGTGTCGTCTGCTCTACGTCCACTTTTAATATCTATTATGACTTGGGTAAGTTATGTGAAAATATGATCTTTACAAGCTTGTCAGAACCGTCAGTACCTTTTATATTCATGAACTAACATAACATTAATAACATCGTAGGAAAGTCAAACTGAACATTGAATATTATTTTGAAAGAATACTTGGGGTGTGATCTAAAATCGATACCCAAACCAATATATAGTAATAAAGTACTGCATGGATTTACTTAAAATTTGGCACGAATATTACTAAGAAGTCTGGTCAACATAATTAGGCTACATATTATCACGATATCACCTACGCGGAACGAGCATTGAACTTTATTTTTTCAACGCATTCACGCAGATGACGTCGCGGGCAGCAGCTAGTTCATGATAAAACAAGTCCATTTGACAATACACCTAACAATAAAATACCTTTTGTATCAACTATAATATCAACTTTGAAAAACATAAAAATTCAAAAGTGCTTCTTAATAAACATAACCAGATTATTATACAATATTACCTGTAATAACTACAAGTTATAACACACATAACATTACGCGTCATTTTCTCAAAGGGGCCAGGCAAGTGCATTCTATAATACCTGCCACATGATACCAGTAGGTACTATTTTATTCCCTCATATGCAGTTATTCCTTACATTTTTGATTTCTATAAAAAACTGAAATTATAGTTACAACTATTATAAACATTGAGCTCATTGAGATTCTAATAGAGTTATCTGCACAATATTTAAAGTTGTTTCTATTCAAATGATGAGGGATTTTACATAGCTGTTAAGGGAACGAAAATTGATAATTAAAACAAATATTTGCGACATTTTATAGCACCACATTTGCATTCAGTAAGATTTCTAAGCATAGCCCTATTTTGCTGCTGCATTTCAAATCGGGATTTAGCTGGTGACACTGGTGAAATACCCATGTTAGCTTCAGACCCACTGGGTATATCTACATCATAGGAACTATCTTTACTAAAACTAGAATTATTTGTCTGAATATCATCATTTTCAGAAGCTTTTTGTAAATAATCAAAACAAAGTTCTTCACCAATTTCAATATCTCGTGTAGCAAACAAAGCTAACATAGGTAAGTTGGGATCTAGACAATCAGCCCACACTGCCCAAACACCAAGATTAGGATCACAGGAATGATTGATAAAATGTGAGACATTTCCTAAGTTAGCTGCATCCACTACATATGGATTTTCAACTGAGTTAAAATCCAAATCAAACAAATATGTGAGACCATTAGCATCATATTCTCTTCCTCGTTTTTCAGCTTCTTCAAATGTTATTACTTCTCCAACATATTGACAAAGAAATTGTCCTTGTTTTATCTTTTGTTCTGTTTTAACTCCCCATCCACAACCAGTGGATGTTCTAAAAATACTCAATTTAATATTTCTGCCACCCTGAACTACACGATTACAGCAGTCTGAAGAACACTTACAGGCTTTGTTACATTCGTAAATTGGGGTACCTGATGCAACCCGCAGCCTTTTATTTGCAGTATAAGCAAATAAACCAGCCTGCATGCCACAACATGTTTTGGAGCGACAGTTACAAGCTGTGCATTCACATCCAATAGGTGGGTCATCCGGGATTGTGACCCCACTGCCTGGTATACATTGATTAATGTAAGTAAAATTTTCTGGTGGGCCAGCCAAATCAAAATTATTCTCTACAATAAGTTTTTTGGATTTATCAACCTGATTTAAATGTTCCTCCCATTTCCTTAACTTCATTAACTGCTGACATCGTTTTCTTGTTACTACATACAGTTGTAATATATCTCTAGCTTCTTGTACCAGTCCTGTGGCTAATGCTTCACTCTCTTCAGGCAAACTGATCATTGAAAGTAATTTTAAAGTTAAATTTACTTTTAATTTCACAATATCATGGTCTTCTATTTCATCAAATCTTTTTAAAAGATTATCCTCGCTAAGCAAGTTCCCAAATGAAATTTCTTCCTTCAGTTTTTCCATTTCTATGCAGTGTTTTAGTTCTTCATCCACTAGAAACTGCTTGAGTATACCAGGGCAGTTATCAAGATGCTCAATTGGTTCCCATGTGTTTTCACTGTCTGGCCATCCTTTCCATTTTATGTAAAAATACTCTTTATCAGATTCAAATCTGAAGTCGAGGATTCTTTCAATAATGTACTCTTCTGAATCTTTTCTACTTTTCTTTTGTTTTTTTGATGGAGGTAAATTTAATTCATCTTCTGAATCAACACACAAGTTCCTCTTTTTTGATCTCTTAACTTTTTCAAAGAAGTCATTTTCATTCCTTTCCTCAGCTCTTTCACGATACATTTTAATGACTGAGTCGGACAGGCGCTCTGCAACATACCATGTGTTTTGATTAATTTACATCAATCTTACAAGATCAAATAAAATATCAGAATTACTTCAGGTTCACAATACATTTCACATGGTATATTGCATAGCATCTAAATTTAGAGAAAGTTTATGTAAATGTAAAATTAAGTTTGTAAATTTATTAATTTTCAGAATGTATTTTAAAGCTTTTTATATTTTACATAAACATACTAATAATTTCATAAAAATATGAAATTATTATAAATATTCAAATGAATATGTCAAAAACTCAAACAAATTAAACCTAGCAATACTGACATCAATAATGTCTATAATTTAGCAGAATTATATTTAATGCAGACTGGTTGTTGACTTAATGCTTATGACTGTGAAAAATTTACAAACAAAGCCAGTTTGAAAAATACATACCTAACTTGATAGTAATATTCCTCTCCAATTCATTCTTGAATCTGACAGTCTGCACTCCTGAAATAGCCTTTACCACCGTTGACTTTCCATGGGCTACATGACCAATGGTGCCAATGTTTATGGTAGCCTGTCTTGAAATTACTTCAGGCGATAAAGCTGACAACTTGGTAACATCCTGAAATAAAAGAACAATACTAAAATGTTATACTGAAATTGGCTCTGATAATAATAATTTATCCAATTGAAACATTTCCCGTAAATATCTTAAATAAACAAAATAATAACAGATTATTTTAGATAGTACTAGTAGTAGAAGTACCTATTACAACCTTTATAACATGTGTGGAAAACACAAAGGTTATGTGAATTTTAATGATCACTCAAAGAGCACTCATTAACCTAATCCAGATGTTGGGAATACTTGACCAAAATACTTTCTCTAGAACTAATATTTATAACATTTTATCTCACCAATTTGGTTAGGTCTTGCTGATGCAAGTTTGACTGAGCACTTCGCCCTTCACTCGAAGCCATAATTATGGTTTTTGTGCACTTGTAGCTTCAATAACGTTTTCAGACAAACAATAAATTAGATCCAGCTAAGTTTCATAACATTTAGGTAATATATTAAAAATAAGTTCAGCAAAATCCGCTAACGTAAGCAACGAATTTTAGCTTGACGAAGGAAGACAAGATGAACGAACGGAGATAGCGTGCCAAATAGTGCGTTACCACAGAGCATTGATTTAGTCGATTTTTCTGTTATTTAACCGACTTCGACTTCAAACAAGGAGTTTGTTGTTAAATTCTTCATATATTTTTTTCTTAGTTTTGTTACCTCATAATTTTCTACCGGGTGCCACAAACGATGATATTGATTTTTGGATGCAGCACATACGCCTGCCATAAAAAAACATTCTGTTGCATAATCTTTTTTGTTACTGTTTGTCGTGCTCTGTGTTTGCACACGGACATTTGGTGGTGTCTAGTCAAGGTCTAGAGTGGAGATACACCTTGTACACGGCGCATGTAACCCGCGCAAGTAAACGTGCGGGTTACCCGCGCGAGTAACATGTGCAAGCTACTTGATCAGGCTACCCGTGGGGTGCTTGTACACGGCGCATGTAGCTTGAGCGTGTTGAGGCACTTGCGCGGGTTACATGCGCCGTGTACAAGCACCCTAACTGGGGACGGGACTTGCGGGACAGTCCACGCATGTGATCTATGATTAGAATTAAACTGTGACAGCTGTCATGTCTGGGTCATGTCAATTTGTCAAATGTCAAATCATCCAAAGTTGTGTCATTTGAATCTGTCAATAAATAAATTTTTAGAGCTGTAGTTACCGCATTTGAAACTAAATTGTAATAGAATTACTACAAATGTAATAGTGATTAAGGGTTTGATATACGTTAAATCTGAACAACATGATAATTAAAAATGAGGATGCGCAGGAACAAACTAAAAGGTTACGGTTCAAGTCCATATCCAATACTCAAAATTCATCCGGCGATATAAGTTATGATAAAGGAGTGAAGGAAATAAAAGGCAAAGGTAAGTTTACCTTTGAACATACCAATTCATTTAGTTTGTATCTTTATATTACTAAGAATAGTATTGATAGTGATATTCGAAATTACAGATGGAGAGAAGGCCGCCTCACTGTTTGCGTTCCTACACGTAGAGCTAACGCGAGGATATCTATTAGAACATGATGAGGAAAGGTTTTCAGCCAGAAGAGAAAAAGTTTATTCCTTTATAAAGATTCCTCAAGAGTTGGAAAAGTTTATGGCATATGGATTTTTTCAATGTGCAGACTCTTTACTGTTTGTTTACACTTTCCTTCCATTAAGGTTTATCATGGCTATTTGGACCTTCTTTAGTAGACTTTTTAGGAGATGTTTTGGGTAGGTTGTTTCACTACTAGTATCTATGATTTTAAAGTATCTAAATATATTTGCACGCAGACACATTGATTAAAGACTAGTTAATATAGTATTTAATCAATGTGTAAGAAGAATTTTTACACTTTTGTTTCCTCCTGGCGATTTTACCCTGAGGGAAGTGGAAGGCTTAGATCCTCTGAGAAATGCTTACAAATACTGTGTACATAAGTACTATGCCAAGACGGTAATGGTATCTAGTATAATTATACAGGGTGTTTGGTCCATCGTGTGCCAAATTAAAATGGTCGATAGAAGGGGTCATTTGCTATCCTTTCAGACCCCTTAACACCCCTCATGCCCTGTGGATTTTTTTAAATCGACTTTTTATTGTTTTACTAAAAAAGACCCAAATGTTACATTCAAATGCAATTTTCTTTTTAAATATCGGTCGTAGACTCTGAACTTTAATTTTATTTAGATGTGTATTGTTTAAGAGTACTTTTAAATACAATATTAGTGACATTAGCCACCTAGTTTTCTTTTAATTCACTCGCAAAGTTAAAACATAAATTAAAGCTGTACATGTTACAGCTGTTCATATGGCTACAGAAAAAAAACTAGAAGCGACTGGGATCTTCCAACTCCCTAATTAATTCTCCAGTCTATCCCCTTGCTAATGATGTGCCACATGCCATAAAAGTCTTTTAACAACTTTGTGAATTCACTAGAATTGTGAATCGAGTGCCCTAAAGCTGACATACAAAATTATGATTTTAAACATTTTTTTGCTTGAAATGATACCCGACAGACCTATAAATCTTATCTATAAATAATCTGTCTCGTATCTCTATGTTTTAGTGGGATTTACGTGTAAAAAAAAATTGCATTTTTAACATTTATTTCATAATTGTTACAAATCCTGCTAAAATTAGTGACCGATGATGTGCCCGTGTTTAATGAACGTTTGCCCATGGTATTTCAAAATGCTGTCCTGCAATGAGTAAAGGGCAACTCAATGCCCGACCATGGACCATGCCCGGGTCGACGGCGCGTTGTGTCCCACGCGCGCCTCAAAGAGCGTCAGCATAATGACGGGGCCCCCTCTCAGAGGGCCAAAGCCTCCCGGGGTCGCGGGATTATTTCCTTACCGTGACCCCGGAACAGAAAGGGCTAATGAAGGACACCGTGGATTTTAGTCAGTAGAAGTCTGACAGTCCCTCCCGCCCTGCCCGGGGTGGGAGGACTCACTTCATGATTTTACCAAGCTAAAAAAAAAAAAAGGGAGAAATACGACTTCGTACAACAACTGTCTAAATAGATATCGGGCCTGCATTCGCAATAGAGGCCAACAATTCGAGCAGGATATGAAATAAACGTTAAAAATGCATTTTTTTTTTTCAAGTAAATCCCACAAAAACATAGAGATACGAGGCAGATGTTACCTTATATGAATGAGATAAGACTTATAGGTTTGCCAGGTATCAAAAAAGAAGAAAATAATTAATTTTGCCTTGGGTGACTCGATTCACAATTCTAGTGAATTCACAAAGTTGTTAAAAGACTTTTATGGCATGTGGCACATCATTAGCAAGGGGATAGACTGGAGAATTAATTAGGGAGTTGGAAGATCCCAGTCGCTTCTAGTTTTTTTTCTGTAGCCATATGAACAGCTGTAACATGTACAGCTTTAATTTATGTTTTAACTTTGCGAGTGAATTAAAAGAAAACTAGGTGGCTAATGTCACTAATATTGTATTTAAAAGTACTCTTAAACAATACACATCTAAATAAAATCAAAGTTCAGAGTCTACGACCGATATTTAAAAAGAAAATTGCATTTGAATGTAAAATTTGGGTCTTTTTTAGTAAAACAATAAAAAGTCGATTTAAAAAAAATCCACAGAGCATGAGGGGTGTTAAGGGGTCTGAAAGGATAGCAAATGACCCCTTCTATCGACCATTTTAATTTGGCACACGATGGACCAAACACCCTGTATTATGTATGCCTGCATATTGTATACTAGCTGGTCCCCATATTTCACCTCTGTTTATTGGCTCCTGTTGGTTGTAGTAGATATTATATAGCCTATAAACTTCCTGGGAAAATGGGCTATCAAACAAAAAGAAAAAGAATTATTCAATTCAAACCAGTAGGTAGTTCCTGAGATAAGTACATTCAACCAAAAAACTTTAGCTATACATATAGTATTAGTAGCTGACCCGTGCCCACTTCGTTGGGCAGTAAAATAAACATGATATCTTCATAATTTATAGCCTATAGCACTTGCGAATAATATAGCTTTTGACCAGAGAAACAATTTTTAAAATCAGTTCATTGCTTCCGGATATTACCCCCTACATCATAGAAACAAATTTTACCTCTTTATAATATTAGTATAGATTATAGATTTATCTAATTTATTACAATATCTATGTCATAGCACTGATTAAGTATATTTTATTATATAAATTCTTTGTTACAGGTTTTATTCAAGTTCTCGTCAAAGTTTACTAAAACCAGCAGAAACATGTGACATGCTTAAAGGTTTCATATTACTAATATGTAGTATTTTAATGTGTTATATAGACACAAATATGATGTATCACTTAGTTAAGAGTCAGAGTGTGATGAAATTGTATATATTTTACAACATGTTGGAGGTTGGTGACCGACTGTTCTCAGCTTTTGGTCAAGACACCATTGATGCACTCTTCTGGACTGCTACTGAACCACGAGATAGAAGAAGGGAGCATTTGGGGGTTATACCACATCTGCTTTTTGCTATGATCTATGTCTGTATCCTTTTTCAACCATATTCAAATTAGTTTTGCAAGTAGAGGTGGGTGCAATCTATTTTCAAACAACAACAGTCCTTTGTGATTATGTTTTATTTTTCAGTATTTACAAACGTCTTGAATATTTATAATAAGTTTTACACAGTGACTCATCTATTACAGGTACATAAAATAATCTTTACAATATTGACATATTCATATTCAGCTATAAAAAAAATACACAATTACATTTACTTAAATTGGAGACTAAAATCTAGCATTCAATTTTCCAATGTGCAAATGCAATTCCAAAATTAGTAGTTCAATTCCTGGGAAAAATTATTGTTTTTTTTTTTGACTTGACTGACTTGTTTCAGTATTTTTCGATATTCCTCATAGCTTTTTTTTAGTGTAGTAAAATCATCATATGAGTCCTCCCACCCAGGGCAGGGCGGGAGGGACTGTCAGACTAGTACTGACTAAAATCCATGGTGTCCTTCATTAGCCCTTTACGTTCCAGGGTCACGTGAATGCAATAAGTCCCACGACTCCGGCAGGCATTGTCCCTCTAGAGGGGGCACCGTCATCTTGCTGACGCTCTTTGAGGCGCGCGTGGAACAACACGCCGTTGACCCGGGCATGGTCCATGTCGGGGGGCGAGTTGCCCATTACTCGCCTCCCGCATGCCCGCGCCTAATGTGGCCGGAGATCGTCTTGCGACGTCCGACGCTGTGGGCATCTACCACTGCGGCTGGGGCGGAAGGAGGACGCTGTCCTCTCTCTCGCACGGCCCGCCTCCTCCTTCGCGAGCATAACTGCTTCGCAGAAGGAGGCGACCGCTTCCCACTCCGTCTCGCCCCACAGCATGGCTTCGACCAATGCCGGGCTCGAGAGGTCTCCGCCTATCGCTGCCGTGAGTCCTACACCTTATGCTCCACTGTGTCCTCCGGGCGATCTTCGCGGTGGTGTCCTCCAGGCGATCTTCGCGGTGGTGTCATCCAGGCGTTTCTTCCCTCCCTATCCGACACACGTACCTCCCGAAACTGCCGTGTCCGGTGACAATCTGCGTCATGCGGTAGGTCAGGATAATGATTCCTCAAAGCTTAGAATTTTCACATTCACACCAAGTATCCAGTTGGAAAATTCATTCTGTATTGCATCTGGGTCAGGTTACAGTTTTAATTATTTTGTGTCTTTAAATTAATTTTCCTGAGCAAATTTTCAGTTCTTCACAGCTTACTAGTGCTGTTTCAAGCGACAACACTGAATGTTGCCTTCAACTCCAATAATAAAAGTCTTCTTATTATAATGATGTCTAACAATGTAAGTATAAGAATTATATTCTAGTCATAGAGCGTGATGCCGTAATTAAACAAACATATATTATCATGTTTATTATTATTTTTTATTGATTGAAACATTTTTTAGTTTGTGGAATTGAAAGGCAGTGTCTTCAAAAAGTTTGACAAGAACAACCTCTTCCAAGTGTCTTGTAGTGACGTAAGAGAACGGCTTCATCTGTCTGTGCTCCTGTTTATCGTGGTGTTGCAAACTATGAAGGAGTACATGTGGAAAGAGGAGCGGTTCTGGATACTTGCACCTGATTGTGTGCTAGTCCTCACTTTTGAGGTCATTATTGACTGGGTGAAGCATGCTTTCATTACCAGGTAATGTGATTCCTAGATAATTACAATATTTCTATAAAGGACAGCTCTTTTGAAGACCGATATTTACCGGAGCGGATCCTGACTTCTTTTACCTCACTAGAGAAAACTTCTTACGTGTGTGTTTCCAACAACAAAGAGTCGGTGAAAATGGCTTAGTGGGTAAAAATAGTAAAAATGAGCCGGGAATCAGATGTCAAAATCTTTCCTGGTTGAAATGCAAACCTATTTCAATAAAAAAGAGTCTGTTCCGTCTATCATTTTCCGCATATACATATCTTTCGTGGTGGAAACTGGGCTTTACAGTCAGATTGATCATCAACACCTACACCGTGCCACACCACCCATCATCACCTCAGCAACTATATGTGTTAGTTAACCCTTTAGCAAATATGTTATACTATGCTTTCAGGTTCAATGAGATTCCCTATGGAGTATATAGAGAATACACAGTGAGTTTGGCATACGACGTCGCACAAACAAGACAGAAGCATGCCTTCAGTGACCATTCAGATTTGGTTGCACGCAGAATGGGTTTTATACCTTTGCCATTGGGTGTCGTTATTACTAGAGTACTAGTTCATGCCGTCAAAGTGGATGGGTAAGAAAAAATGCATTTTTATAGTATGTAATAATAAAATCGCGATTGCAGTTAGAGTCAGTGAGTATATTTCTCAGTATGTTACAGTTAAAGAATTGCAGATAATTAAAATTATCTTAACTATAAACATAAGAATGGATAATAAAAGTATCCATTTATTTTCAGATTCGCAGCAATATTTTTAATATCCATAGCATATTTGTGCCTGATATCAGTAAGAGTACTTGTTTCTATTGTGATACTTGGAAAGGCTTGTGATTTGATAACACAACATCAGACAGAAAAGAATGAGAGCTACCATGCTACGCCTAAAAAGTAAGAAAACCACAATATTATAAAAAAAACATTAGGTATTAAACTACTGTAAGGTAGACAAATGTAGAGCTTATAGGTGTTTTAATTAATGTAAGGGAAAATTGCTTGGGCATGCGGGCAGCGAGTAAAGGGCAACTCGCTGCCCGACCAAGGACCATGCCCGGGTCGACGGCGCGTTGTGTCCCACGCGCGCCTCAAAGAGCGTCAGCATAATGACGGGGCCCCCCTCTCAGAGGGCCAAAGCCTGCCGGGGTTGCGGGATTATTTCCTCACCGTGACCCCGGTACATAAAGGGCTACTGAAGGACACCGTGGATTTTAGTCAGTACAAGTCTGACAGTCCCTCCCGCCCTGCCCGGGGTGGGAGGACTCATTTGATGATTTTACCACGTTAAAAAAAAAAAAAAAAAAAAAGGGAAAATTGCTTAAATATGCTGCTACAATAATTCACAATCGTTTCTCGGAACATCAACATTTCACAACACAACACACCCAACAGTGGTGGGCCAGTGGTATCGGTCCCGACTTACGAATTGTAGGTCGTGGTTCGAACCCCGCCAGGCGCATTACTTGTGTAATTTATTTCATCACCATTGTTCTCAAAACGGTGAGAGGAGGCCTGTATCCCAGCAGTGGGAACATTATAGGCTGATGATGATGATGATGACTACCATTATAATTTTTTCAAGTATATGATGCTTGATCATGATCGTCCTATCGATTGGGTGAGTTTTGTCTTAGGCAGTGTAAGACCTTGTTCATAGACTCGCATCTCTAAGGGTGGCCCGTTGCGTAGGCCGAGCCACTGGTAAAATAATCAAATGAGTCCTCCCACCCAGGGCAGGGCAGGAGGGACTTTCAGACTTGTACTGACTTAAATCCAAGGTGTTAGCCCTTTACGTTCTGGCGTCACGGTAATTTGTGTGACCTGCGACACCCGCAGGCTTTGACTCTATAAGGTGGCCCCGTAATGGTGCTGATACGAGTAGCTCTTTGAGGCAAGCGCGGAACACGACGCGCCGTTGATCCGACCTGGGTATGGTCCATGTATAACGAACAGCAAGTTGCCCATTACTCGCCGTCCGCATGCCCGCGTCTACGGTGGCCGGAGATCGTTCTGCGACGTCCGTTGCCGTGCATGTCCAACTGCAGCTGGGTCATGAGGTGGACGTTGTCCTCTACCTCACGCGTCCCGCCTCCTCCTTCGCTAGCATGACTGCTTCGCAGAAGGAGGCAACCGCTTCCCACACCGTCTCGCTCCGCAGCACACCAATGCCGGCCGAAAGAGGTTTCCGCCTATCGCCGTCGTGAGGACACGGCGGTGCTCTGCCCAAGCGAGGCAGTCCTGTACCGTATGCTCCACCGTGTTCTCCGGGCGATGCTCGCAGTCGACACAGGAACCTCCCGAAACTTCCGTGTCCGGTGAAGACCTACGTAAAGTGGAAGGACGTCGTGACGCCTATCCGGCCACTCCTCAAAGAGGGGTCTTACCGGTTCTAGCTGGCCTATGTATATTTCGACCACCACAAGATTTGCTCGGCTACATTAAAAGTGGTAAAAGTATTAGTTGGTAAGGTTTAGCTAGCTATTGTTTGAATATTCACTAGCCAAATGTGCGCAAAACTAGTGAGGTTCTTCGAATCACAATTATTTGTCAAGACTATTTGCCAGGTAATCATTTGCCTAATTAAATTATGCAAAAATTGTTCGAGAAGCGATAACTTGCCATTTATTTTTGATGAGACTAGTTAAATGAAGAAACAAACAAATAATGCGCTGTTGTATTTTTTTTCTGCAAAACAAATACGTTTAAGTTAAATGCTTTTTTACTTAGAATTTAAATGTTTAGTGAGTTTTGCCTAATGTAACTTAAAACTGAACATTGTTTAAAAAATGATATGGTTTTCAGAGAACCGAAAGACTTGGCCCCTAAAGAGAATTCCTATGCTTACAAAACACCGGAAGCTGAGATGATACCGCCGCCAAAAAAGCCAACGCAATTAAAATTTACAGTGCCTGAAAATGTTATTCTGGTAAATATCATTGAAGAGTGGAGATAGCAAATTGTTCATTTTCATCGAGGATCGAAGACCAAAGAGGCTGTTAAACTGAGTAGAGCGACAATCTTTGGATGCTTGCTGGTTACAGTGAGCGTCTGAGAATGGTCTCGAGTTAAATGTGACTGGAGAGGCATGTGTCCAGCATATAGGCTAATGTTAATGAAATATTTCTGCCATTCCTTCTAGTAAGAACTTTTCCATTTCCAACATAAAAATAATTGTACACAACATTATGTATGTATGAAAATTGAAATGTGGTCTTTTTATTATATGTATGTTTTTATTATAAACTGAATTGATAGTTCTACATATTTTTATTGAGTTAAAAATTCAAATCTATGACATATTTTTCATCAGAACGAGCCGTTAGTAGACGCGTCCGTCGGCGCAGCGGCGATATTCTCAAACAGTGCGATTGACCTCAATGGCGTCTGCTATCTCAATGACAAGATGAATGCACAAGTCAAACAGGAGGGTGGTGACTTCCATGAATCAGAAATGGTAAGAAATAGTTATTGACTTGACGACATCTAATGCGGTTGGTTAGACTGGAAGCGCGGATCCACAGTTGTGGGCACGATGTGCATGCCCACAATGTGCATGAGCACCTAAGGGTCAGCTCAGACCTAGACGTGAAGCTGCGCGCATATTTCAATAACTACTCAAAATCTAGCTCTATTTCCTACATGAAAATAAAAACTTTTCTCAACGCATCGCGGCGCTGCGCTGCATTTTAATAGCGACTCAAAATCAGACTTTATTTACTACAAGAAAAGATACACATTTGAAATATCGTTGCGTCACGTTGTGCCGCGTTGCGTCTCGGTGTGAAATCGTAATAGGCTTGTAAAGTCACATTTTATGTCGTTGTAATACACTCACAGATTTCGAGTGGATTACCAATTGTCTTTAATAAATAATTGACTTGTTGCGATCCATCAGAAGATTCTCCATCAAAGGATATCAGGCGTATCATGTGATCTAGATATCTTCCTTTGTAGGAATTCACCATATCGTTCATAAGGGACAACCATTGACCGATTTTCGGGTGGCTGTGCCAACAACCTAATTTGAGGGTTGGATCTGCTGTTGGTCGCCATGTCGGCCATCGCACCACATTTGTGATCTTGATAGAGTTCTGTATAAAACATGAGATATGTATTGGTTGACAGGTCGATGTGAGTAGAAGTGCACCGGACATCAAGGCGGCGGCCAGCGTGTGTGCGCAAGACGAGGTGGCCGAGCGGCCGCTGTCTCCCGACGTCGATGGACTCAAGCGCCGCTCCGAGTCCGAACCCAATCTCGTGAAAGCTGAAGAAGAGGCCACATAGCACTCCCTGTGCTGCTTGGTAAACATTCAACTGTAATATTACGCGGTCTAGTCTTTGGTCGAGTGACAGGTTCGTTCTTTTGATAAAATCAAATAAAAATTGTCTATAATACTAATAACTTTGATTGTTCATAAGAAGATATAAATAATTATAGAAGCGCGCTCGTTGAAGTTAGAATTGTATATTTTTTTCAGACGTGTGTACATTTTTGTACTAGATTTGATTGGGTTTTATATTGAATATTTTTAGATATTTCGTCTCTTGTATTGTTTGTGTCATGCAAAAGAACACTTATAGAATAGTATATTTTGATATATCTCCAGAGCCTCTACCATGGGTTGTCATTACGATACTCGATCAATTATGTGTATATTATACGCATCGACCGCGTTTGGCGCTCTCAATGGTTGAGAGTTCATACAACCTTGGAGCGGGCCAATGAGAGCACCAAAGGCGGTCGATATCGATGATCGAGTATTGTAATGACAACCCATGGTATGGGTACAGATGAGTCAGGAATACCTGAAGATCTGAGTCCTTGTTTTTACTGGTGATCAATTTGGCATATAATGTGCGGCAGATATTTAGCTAAAATTGTACTCAAGTACCTTGCTTTCTATCTGGTGAATGACATTGAGGCGTTACATTATTGTTAATATTAAATAAAAAATTAAACATTATTTGTGTTGAAAATGCATGATTCTTTTATTTCATACATGGTAGAAAGGAAGTTACACTTTTTACTCATTTAGCGAGTGAGATAAAATTCTTATATTATCAAATTAATGACTAGAACAGACACGACCGCATAGAATTGGCTCTTTTAAATTAATATTATTTTTGTAATATGTCTTAGAGGTAGTCTAGATTACCGTAATCGTTAATTCGGATAGGTAAATGGACGTTATAGCTTAAAATCTAAGACTGATATGAATTAGGTGCTTAATATATTCAGTTTCTATATAGCAATGATATTAATTTATTTGTTTGTTTGTAAAAGTTTATTAATATATCTGTTAGGCGTTTGATGGTTCAAAGTTTTACTGTTTATCATTCCAACGGTACTAAATTTTTAGTAAATAATATTATAATAGCGAATTGAGGTGGTTTAAAATAAGTAATTTAGAGCTACAGATTATTAGCTACATTGGTGAACATGGATGCACCTTTGCTTGTATTGGTGTGATAAAGCATAAAATACACATGCCATCTTATTTATGATTACTAAAAGCGAGTAGATGTAACGTGAGTGAATTTCTTAGTTTGAAATTATATTTCAACAAAATATGCGATGTCTTGGAGTTATTTTGCAAAGCTCAGTAGGTACTACAATATAATATTGGGGATTACATTCATAATGACTATAGCGCTTCACTGTTTATTATTAGTATTCACAGTGAACCTCACTGAGCAGCAATTTAATATTTTTAAAGAGTTTAGTTTTATTACAAACATGGTAATAAGGCAAATGATCTACCAGATAATCCTACTACTATTATAAAGGCGAAAGTTTGTAAGTATGGATGTATGGATGTTTGTTACTCTTTCACGCAAAAACCACTGAACGGATTTGGCTAAAATTTGGTACACAGATAGTTTATAACCTGGATTAACACATAGGATAGCTTTTATCCCGATTTTATGTTCCCGTGGGATAATTTTCGAGTTGTAGCGGGTGAAGCCGCTGGCAACAGCTAGTATGTAATATGTTCAAAATTATGAAAGCCATATGACATAAGCCAGGTTATGGCCTATCAGGATATAGGGCTTGTGTGCCAAATTTCATCGAAATCCGTTTAGCCGTAAAGGCGTTAAAACGTGGCAGACTAAGTTACTTTCGTATTTATTAAATAGTAAGAAAGTATGAATGGATTGCACTCGATTTTGAACTCTAACAAACAGATAAACACTTATTTTATTTTTTTGCCCCGTATTATCTAATTTATTAAAAACAAAACAAATATGTTTGGAGGATAAGTTTATAATAATGTTTCTTATAAAATAAAAAAATATTTTATAATAGCTATTAGATACAGATTTTTTTATAGAATGGAGTTTGAAGAATGAACTTTTCGGCCGAATTGTGTCTATTATATTGTGTTCGTGATTTATATGTAAATTATATCTTAACTCGTTTATTTACTATCATTTGTTTTCACTTCAACTCCTTTACCTGTTTAAAAATATATTACATCAAATATTTAAAATGGAAAGCCTTGAATAGTTTTTGGTACATATATAAAAATCGAATAATGTAGGTAGGTAGTTAGAAATTTAAACATTAAACACGATGTGTTCTTTAAAGTTTTTAATTATTTGAAATTTTAACATGGTGACCTCTAGTCATGCAGGGATAAGAAACATAAAATATTGGTCGTGTTATCCTATGTTTTTAATATTTTTATTAATAAGTTATAAAAATATCATAATTATATTCCTTAAAATTCTCTACGATTTAAATAATCATAGAGGTTTATCTTAGTCTGAAGCAATAGCAAGTGCTTAACGTAGATTCGGTTGTAAGATGTGTGTTGATAACAAGCTTAAAAAAAATTGGCATGCTGTCCTGGTCATATTGAGGAGCTCGTGGCTAAATAATTACAGCCGCACAGGCCAATCTTCCGGGTTAAGCCGCACTTGCCGTGGTTGGTCTGTGGATGGGTGACCATCTGTCATAGCGAGTTTCTTCCGTGCCTCGGAAAACACGTAAAGCCGTTGGTCCCGGCTGTCATTTGTAGATCTTTGAAAGTCGTTACTATTAGTCAGAAACTCTAATGTCTGACAACCAGTCTTACCAAGGGGTATCGTATTGCCCAGTTACTAGGTTGTGGAGGTCCGATAGGCAGTCGCTCCATGTAAAATACTGATATTCAGCTGCATCCGGTTTGGCTGGAAGCCGACCCCAATATAGTTGGGAAAAGGCTAGGCAGATGATGAAGCTGTGCTAGTCCTATATAGAGAGAATAGTTCCACTGTTGGAACGAGATGGCGCTAGACGACTTGTATAGCTGTCTCTTTCGCACGGTGGAACTACTGCTTGCTTTAAGGCCTCATGGTACGCCCCCAGGTGGCCGGTCCCGGGAATTTACCCTTAAGTACTTTTAAAAAAATATATAAACACAAATTAAATAATGGATTTTGTGTAAAATTTGCCAAAAAGCTAAAGACTTATGTATTTGTTTAAATGGTCGCTCTGTCAAATGCTTGTTGCATATTTTAAAATATGATTCTATTTTACTTTAATATTTGAGCCTCTCATAATATTGATCATGTAACCACTATTATTAATGCAGAATAGTAACGGCACGCCATCTTCTTAAGTGTGCGTAAAGCTTGTATTTGCCTCTCGAACACGTACAAAAGCGTCATCTAGCGGTGAGTAGTACGTCCTCGTCCGCGGCTTGTCGGCTAACAAGGTACATAATGCGGGTAATGTTTGAGCCATTATGTGGGTAGATGGCGCCTCCATGAGCTTCTCGGTTGTTTCAACTTAAAAAAAGTAACGAATCTATAAAAAAAAAATGTTTAGTAGGATACCTGCTGTTCTGCTTCTATTGAATAAATATAAAATATGGTATTTAATTTGATTCGACACTTAAAACAATTTTATTAGAAATAGTGATCTTTGAATATTTAGTAGGATTTAAAATAAGTAGGTACCTAAGTACATTTAGTACCTCATTGTAATATCGGTTCTTTCATTTATTAGTGATTAATCCATGATCTAGAAGAGTGTATACCATACTTTCTAATGTACTTACAGATAGGCGGGAGGGACTGTCAGACTCGTACTGAATAAAATTCACGGTGTCCGTCAGTAGCCCTTTATGTTCCGTAATCACGCTAATAATATGTTATTAGAATGACCCCGGAACATAAAGGGCTATTGACGGACGGGGTCTGCTGGCCGGCAGGCTTTGGCCCTCTAGGGGTCCTCGTCATCATGTCATTATGCTGACACTCTATGAGGTGCGCGTGGAACACAACGCGCCGTTGACCCGGGCATGGTCCATGGTCGGTCAGCGAGTCGCCTATTACCCGCCACCCGCATGCCCGCGCTTGCGGTGGCCGGAGATCGTCTGCTGACCCGACGTCGTGAGCGTCTACCACTGCGGCTGAGGTGGAGGGAGGACGCTATCCTCTCCCTCACGCGGCTCGCCTCCTCCTTCGCGAGCAAGACTGCTTCGCAGAAGGAGGCGACCGCTTCCTACTCCGTCTCGCCCCGCAGCATGGCCTCGACCAATGCCGGGCGCGAGAGGTCTCCGCCTATCGCCGCCCTGAGGTCACTGCGGTGCTCTGTCCTGCACCGTATGCTACACCGTGTCCTCGGGCGATCCTCGTAGTGGTGACGCCCAGGCGTTTCCTCCTTCCTCATCAGAGACAGGTACCTCCCGAAACTTCCGTGTTCGGTGAGGTCCTGCGTCATGTGGTAGGTCAGGACGCCGTGACGCCTATCCAGCCACTCCTCAAAGCGGAGTCTTACCGCCGCGTATGTTTGGGGTCATTTAGTGTTGATATGGATGGTAAAGTAAAAACTCAAGATTCAAATTTTCAACAATTTGTATTTCCTCACCTTAGGTGGATTCATTAAATAAAAATTTCATTTCTCTTATATACACATTAAATTCAAATTTAGTCAGAGTGTATTTACAAATATTTTAATTAAATAGAATTTAGTAAAAATTAGTGAGATTTAACAATACCTACTTATGACTAAGTATATTTAAAGAACATCAACAACATCTTTCACTCAGGTGAAATACATAAGATAGCTTAAACAATAACCATACACAATTTCATATAGAATTCGTTCTCATTCACTATCAGGTGAACACCACAAAAGTTAGATATATCGTATTTTTTGAAAAGTTCTTTAAGAGCTAGGTGTATTATGGTGAAGTGTTCGTGTGAAGCACGGGGTTGAATGAATGTAAAACATAATGTAACAATGCGAGATCGCTCCACCAGCACCCGCGAGCTCTCGCCGGCGGGTAGCAAACAATGGGCTAGTCGTAACTCGTAACCTAATACAAACACCGTATATCAATAACGTTAACGCGAACGCGATGCAACATTATGTAAAATGTGTAAGAATTTAGTCTTTTCCGTTTCAATTTTCACTCGTTTGTATAACATGAATACGATTTATAATACCTATCTACTCTAGCCTTGTCTATCGGAGACTTCGTCTCTTCTATAACAGTAAAAACATTATAAACTCGTACAGCACATTCTCATGATGCGCGGGAGCAGGGTCGTGCATGCGTGCACATGCGCACGAGCGTACTCGCGCCACTTCGTCCTACTGAGACTGATGACTTGATGGGAACGGCAATCTAACAAAGTGACGTGCTGACATTTCTGGACAATTTCAGTGCTTTGATTGAAGACAACATAATTATTAACGTTAGACTAAGTGATAATTTTAACACGGTGGAATAGCTTTGACCGCTCCCATTTTCAGTTAGTGGGTTGTAATGCAAGAGTTAGTAATATTATTGTCAGATTTCTTAAATTCATAATGACCGACGTTACTGAAAGGCCCACCCTGTAGTCCTATCACTGTTTGTTCGGTGATCCGGATTGTTACGACTGCACTATTTGTGATTTACTTCTAGTCTAAAGTCATGATGTGTAGTTATAACTATGTACCCAAATTAAATATTTTTTACTTGGAACTAGTACAAAAGTATCATAGTTGCGAAGGCAGTTCCATATTAAAAACATTTTTACTTGAAGTACTATAATGACAAAGTTACGTTTATTATATTTTGTGCTTAATTTTGTACTCAAATATGAGAAAATAAGAAGTAGATATACTTCTCAGATTATAAACCGCATTACTTAAAAACCTGGAACTTTTTTATTATTAACTATTATGTAAGTGGATGTACCTATAAGGACTCGCTACTGTTTATAGGGACCATATTAACAATGTATTAAAATGATGCAATAAGTTATTAAGTAATGCAGTAATTATTAACTTAGCAAACTGCCGGCCTGACCTCAGGCTCCTAGGCTTAATTATTATAGTAGCAAGTGTAACATCGTCATCAAAGTTACTGAAATCCAAAAAATGAATCTTACACGTAGTTACACCTATACAGAAACTTATGAGTATTATAAATAAAGGGCCCTCGCTACGATTGAAAATAATTATTAATGATTAAGAGATCATAATTTAAACGCTACATGCTAAACTTTTACTAGATTAGTCTATGTAATAATACGTACACTATAAAAATATATGCCACTGGGAAACGTCATAGTGAAATTACTGAACAACAAGTGCACGAAGAGAGCAAAACATGGAAGGTGTGAGCGAAACAAAGAATATTAGTGGAAATATAAAGTAACCATATCACACGAATATGTACCAGAAGCAGAATTGAGCAAATTTAGTTAAATTAAACGTTTGAGCAAGAGAAGATCATGACAGCAGCTGTCGAAACGTAAATATATAATGTTAGTAATGGCAGATATTAATATTATCTAAAAAACAAACATAATAGTCGACATTCTCGCGTTTATACTTTATCTTCGACTAGAAATATAGTATAACGAAATAATCATAGTTATCACTTATTCAGCAGTCGTGTTATACTTATTTAATTACACAATTATGTAAATAAAAATTGCAGTGGCACGTTATAAAGTTAAATTAATGGCACAGTTTCACGTTAGTCAAATATAAGAATATTAAATATACCTACAATACTTAAGTAGGTAGTCCTAGGCAGAATAGGTTTACCTCCAGAATTTGTCACATGCACAGGTATCAATTAGTTCCCGCTGTCGATGCCAAGAAGACGGTTTCAGTCAAGTTACAAGTACAGTACGAGTAATTCATCTTCACAATGGTCACTTGTCTAATAATACAACAACGTACAACTAATCGATAGCTTAACGAGAGAATATCTATGCGAGACACAGTTAAGCCTATCCGTTGGACTGCCATCATCAGACAGAAAGATATGTTCACATCATGCCGAGGACGACAGTGACTTCAACATCACACGAGGCGACAAAGTTCTCTTTGCATAGAAACGTAACGACACGCACACTGGACACATTAGGCCACATCGCTTCGTATCTACGTTTGTTCCCAGTCAGTTTTTCAATTAACCTATCTAATTAAATAAATACATCGAGCAAATCGAATCCTACCATAGTAATTACAAATATGTATAAAAAGATATATATAAATTTCAGTGAATTTACAAATGTAGAGTTAATAAAGCTTTGTTAAAGACAATTCATTTACACCTATGCGATGAAATCATTCGATAATTTCAACGTGAAAGTATAAAAAAGTTCATATGTCCGCTTAGGAGCTAAGACTTCCGCCACTGTCGTCGTCGGAGGCGGCGGCGGCGGCGGGCGCGTGCTAGAGCGGCGCGTGCTCGTGGTGCGGCCCGCCGCCTCGCTCGCGCTTCAGCCGCTGCTTCAGGTGCACCTTGGCGTGCCGCTTCTTCTCGTCCGAGCGCGCGAACTTGCGGCCGCACACGTCGCATGCGAACGGTTTCTCGCCCGTGTGCGTGCGCACGTGCGTCGTCAGGTGGTCCGACCGGCTGAACGACCGCATGCAGATGCGGCACTGGAACGGTTTCTGTCCCGTGTGGATGCGGATGTGCCGCGTCAGTTCGTCCGACCGGGAGAACCTGCGGTCGCAGCCTTCCACCGGGCACGCGTACGGCCGCTCGTGGACGGGGGTTTTGCTCGGCCGGTTAGGATATTTGCGAGGTTTGACCGCGACGAGCCTCAGCGGTTGTGCACTTTGTTGGTACACTTGAGAGAGGATCTCATGCCCTTTGCTCGTGGACGGGTTGTATTCGGCGAGCTGCACCGGCCTGTCGCTGGGCCCGGCCGGGCTCGGGTACGGTTCGCGTTTGGGAAGGCCGGAGGGCCCGGGCGTGGGCTGCGGGGCACTGGCGTACTCCTGCGTGTCCCACGTGTGCTGCTGCTGCTGCTGCTGCGGCGGCGGCCGGTACTCGCAGTGCTGCGGCGGCGGACAGGGCGCGGGCGTACAGTAGGACTGGCAGTCGGGTGGCAGCAGCTCCACGCGCTCCTCGTATTCTTGCTGGAAGTACTTGTCGACGCTGCCGGGGCCGGGGCCGGGAGGCAGCAGCCACTGCAGCGGCGGCGAGGGCGCGCGCTTGGCGCCGGCGGGCGGCCCGTACAGCGACGCGCTCGCGCTCGACGCGTTGCTGCCGTCCTCGGCGCGTGCGCCAGGGGACAGTGATGCTTCATGTTTGTGTCGACGAGGTGAGCAACCTAGCGATAGCTCATCGCCTGTTAGTGTACCTGCAACAAAAAAAAAAAATCGTTACATTGCTTTCTATACTGAAGTTGTAGGTACTCCTATTTTTACAATGAAAAAGTTACTGTTTTTAGAGCAGAAAAGTTCAGCTTCCATTTTCTCAATATTGGCACAATGCCTGTGCTGTGTTTAGACCGAGGTATGATATTAAGATGCGTTGTTACCGTAAGCTAAGTGAATCTTAGGAAGTCAAGTAGTAGGCTAATACTACGTTTAGGTTTTGATGTTACTAAAGCGGAACTACAGTGCGAGTAGAACCAATCAATAACATTAAGATTTAAAGTTTTATTTACGTAAATATAAATATTTGCGGAGTACGTTTTTTATCAGTAGTATTTTTGCATGTTGTGTAGTTGCGGCACGGAGCGGATGGCGCAATGCTACGCGGCGCTCGATAACGTAGGAAGTCGATAAGTGCGTATCACTAAACTATCCGGACATGTACCGAACGATCGCTGTGACCGTTGACCGTCACCTACTGGGGAATATTCTGTTCTTGCAAAAGTATATCTCTAGTCAAACTGCCACTAAACTAACTGGCGTAAAAATTGAATAGAGCGTTCGTATTGGAGTTTCAGTAAAAAAACCTTTCCAAGATCGATATCCAGTTATTATATAGATAATTTTAAAATAATAATAATAATTCAATTTTTATTAAACACATAAATATTTTTAGTGATTAAAATCTTTCTAAATTGCAACGTTACTGATATTTGAACTGTCATAAGTTTAAAACAAAACAAAAGAAGTTTTAAGTCGGATAAAATAATTTAATAGAGTTTTATTAACAAAACAGAGTTTTGTTTGCATTTTATAAACTATAAAAAAAAAAACAGAAAATTGTTCTTCATCATAAACTTTGAGAATTGAGAACTTAATAAAAATAATATAAATTCAATTTAAATTTAGTTATTATTGATAACTGGCTTCTAAATTGAGCTGGAAGACCTGCCCTAATAATGGCCTTATTAAAATCATTACTTAGGTAAAAAAAAACGGAAATCATCATGTTCATGTAAAGAAGTTACTTAGTTAATTAAAAATATATTATGTTTCTGTTTTAATAGTAATGTCAATAAAAACAATGTTTTCAGTTATTAATAGTTGGTATTTACTCTTTGAATAATCAAGACATCTAAGTAAAGATTTCCTAAGTATATTTACCCAACTGATATACTCCAAGATCTTGGCATTACTTAATTACGCACTTAGAAAGCATGATAGAGCATGGCTTTCGAAACGCTGAAGTAGCGCTAAGTATATAGCGCCAGAACTATGTGCACAAGGGAAGCTCCATTCAGCTTCATGTATCGATCCGAACATATGACACGGGCCGCTGAACTTTCCATTTCACTAAACACTGTAACTCGGACTGCGCGTCGGGAAACTTGTACCTCTATCGAAACGCAATAATTCCAAGTTTCCTCGAAACCGAAGTGCTTTCACGGAAGATAAAGCACTGCAAATCGCGAAGGGCATCGACGAACATCCCCATGTCGAAGAAGACCGGGTTGTTTATTTACAACGTTATCGGTCGGTAGTCGGCGGCCGGCGGGGGCGATCCCACCTACGTGCACAGCGCGTGCAGGAGACACAGTGCGTGGGGCAGGGGTTCGCACCTGAGATCGACGGAGGTTCCAGCAGCGTCGGGAAGAAGGCGGGCAGGTCCGAAGTGGTGACGGGCGTGTTGAGGTCGGTCGGCGTGCCGGACGAAGGCGTCGGCGCCGACACCGGCTTCAGCGCGCAGTCAAACCCGAGCGCACCCACGTCGGCCAGGGAGAGCAGGTGCGGCCCGGTCGGGTGATCCGCATCGGTGCCCATCCCGTCCGGCACCACCTGCTCCTCGGCCCACGGGCCGAGCGGAATTACGAACAACGCCAGCGTGAAGACGGCCTCTCGCGTGGCCTGTGCGAAGGGGACTGGCGCCGCGCGTCCCCGCATCGCAGTTTTATCAATGGAGCCGCGGTCCCATATTCGGTAGCGGCGCGCGCAGCTCCGCCAATCGCGCGGCTCGCTGCCCCCCCGAGGCTGACGTCACCGCCCGACGCCGCCTACCGCCCGCGCCGCCCCCCCGGCCGCCCCCCACAACCCGCCGCCGCCCGCTTCACCACGAAACCTCCGAGTTCCTCCTGCCCCCTGTGACTTGGCGCGCGAGCCTCCTGGGTACTACCTACGTACGTAGCTTTAGATACTCCTAGTTTAGTGGAAATTTCTAATGACCTATGACCTTTTTAAAGATATTTTTTCGGATGTAGGACTCTAGAATAATTTACTATAAATTGAAGTAATAAACCTTATTTTGCAGAATAATTTGATAAATATTTTCCAGACAATAAAAAAACAACAATTCAACCTACTGATGACCTCTTACAATTTTACTAGCGGAACTTGGCGAATTTCCTTGAATTACGTTACGGTGAATAGTATTATTTTTTCTCTCTCTATTTAAGTAACTATAAGTGTAGTTTTCTTTCCCGAAAAATGATTGTAGAGGCTTGGTCAGTGACTGCTCGACTGCTTTTGTAAATTTTTATACTCTTTTTAAGTGACTGCCTGTTTTTAACATTTAGTTTATTATTTATAATACTACCTATATGACAACAGAATAATGCAAAACATTTCAATAAAATAAACTTATTTACTGCGTAGCGCAGGGAGCTGGAATATTTCAACAATTCTTTGGTAGTTAATATAAATAATATACCTACATTCACCTAATAAACTAATAAAATACTTGGACTGTTTTCGCACAATAAAATTTTATATTAGGTAACTATGCAAATAACGTTTTTGTCGCAAGAATAATAAATGTTATTTATTACTCAGTTGATGTTTAATTAAATTCTGATCTCGTAGATAAGTAAAATATTATGTTATTGTGATCTACATTCTGGGCTGATGATACATAATATTTTACTACTCTAAATGATTAAACACAAATTAGTGATGTTATATATAATACGACAGCTTATACATATTAATATCAAAATTCAATCCGTACCTACTGCTTAACATTTTAATATAGGTTTAGACGTCCGCGTTAATTTATATTAATAAATGTATAAACAAGTATTTTATTTTATCCTTCTATATATTTAATAGAATAGGAAAGATTTATGCATCCCGTTGTAAAGAAACTACACAGTGATCTTTTTAATATATTTTCTTGTGTTTCTACGCTGTATAATGGACAAAAATATGAGTGATCTAGATTCGTTCTTGAGCTACTTATAAAATAAAATGTTTATGAATCTGGACCATTTTTTTTTTACATTTTTAATAATTATACACCAATATAATATCAGTAACATCCTTGGGCCAAAATTGAAAAGCAAATATACAGGCAGTTTCTTTTAAATTGGTCAAAAGGGAAATCCGAATTCATAAGAGATAAGGGAAAATTTTCTTAGGAACCTTTAGCTCTTTTTTGAGGTTGACAATTGAGGCCTTTTTATTTTTTTGGTCAAGTGTGAGTTGTCCACAGAAATGGGTGAAATTGGGCAAACTTTTTTTAAATGCCGTTCGGCTCTGTTTCATGTAAAGTTCATTTCACTGTATCGGAAGAAAAAAATCGGGACGGCGGAAGTCGGTCAAATTTTGCAAATTATTTTTTCATAGAATTTGTTTGAACGAAAAAGTTATCAATATTTTATGATGTTATTTGATTTAATGTCTATTAAAGATCATTTCACTGTATGGGAAGGAAAATGTCTGGGCAACGGAAGTGGGTCACTGACTGACAAACTTTATGCTGTAAGTAGAGACTTTACTGTACTTTTGACCAACTTCTACCGTCCAGATATTTTCCTTTCTATACAACTAAATGTTCCTCACATAACACTAAATCAAATAACATCATAAAAACATTAGTAATTTTGTCATTCATACAATTTGTACTTACGAAAAAATATTTTGCTTTGACCAACTTCCGCTGTCCCGATTTTTTACTTCCGATAAAATGAAATGATTCTTACATGAAACAGAGTCAAAGGGCGTTCAAACAATAATGGCCAATTTCACTCATTTCTGTGGACAACTCACACTTGACCAAAATATAAAAAAAACTCCAAAATTGTCAACATCAAAAAAGAGCTAAAGGTTCCTAAGAAAGTTTTCCTGTGTCTCTCATGGATTTCGGATTTCTCCCTTTTGTCCAATTTAAAAGAAACACCCTGTATAGTTTTAATAATAGTTTGTTGTTTATAAGAGTTCAGAAATAATTGGTACTTTGTTTAAATGTGTGGTTAACAGTAATTACGACTTGTTAGGTGTAGGTTTATCTAGTGGGCGGTGACCTAAACGACTCAAGATCAAGGATATAATAAGATCATAATAATATAAAATACTATAGGTACACTAACGTATCTCCATAGATAAAAAAAAAAACCGTTACCTCTTAGTTCATCCGTTGCCGTGTATTCTGCTGTCAGATTCCAGTCTTTAAACTTTGTTTATTATAAATTGAGACATGAATGGCTAAGTGCAAATAAATATAGTCAGCTGAGTAATGGGCGAGTGCAAACTTATTATTATTCATAGTGTTTTAAAATAAATAATGCTTTGTTGCTGATTCTACGAGCTAGAGTAGCTAGGTACATACTTCAAGATTTTTTCAGTATTTCAGATTAATTTTGGTTTCTAGAAGTTACTTTCTGATGATGGTTAAACAGTCCGCTTTTCTTTATGTGGAAAATTGGTACTATAACTAAAGGAGGAAACCAGTTACTTAAACCTGTTCATTTTAATAAAAAGGATTGTAAATAAATTAATTATAAATTTAACAACAGTATTTATTTTTGAATGCTTTTAAAAGTTACAAAGCTAACGTAGCGATAAAATTAATTTGAGATTAAATTATTTAAGATTATTAAAATATAGCATTTTAATAATTTTAAATAACCGAAAAAAGGACAGCTTGAATGTTCAACATGTATATTTTATGTATCAATGATGAGGTTTAATCTCAGTGGTAGGTACTATTTGCAATTTTTTTTTTAGTTTACTATAAATTATTTTTGTACCTATTGTCGCATAAAATTAAAAAAAAAATAAAAGTAGTTTAATTTGTAAAGAAATTGTTTTCTCCGCCAATTGTGGAACATTTTCAAAAATATTTTTTATTCGAAAGCCTGAAGTTCTGAAATGGTCCCATAGTTTCAGGTACGGGACTGTCTTACCAGGTAACCGTGACCCTGGAACGTAAGGGGCTAGTGAAGGATCACCATAGAAATGAGTCATACAAGTCTGATAGTCCCTCTCGTCCCGTCCTGGGTGGGAGAACTTATTTGATGATTTTATCACGATAAAAAAATGATAATCAGATCAGGATCTAATGATGGGATCTTAGAGAAATCGAGGGAGCATAATTACGACGTTAAATTAATTAGGTACCTACAGCAAATCAACCATGCATGGTTGCTGCTATTGCATATCTAAGGATTATTTGGACGCCATGGCTTAGGTATTGATGAGGGGTCGAAAGGAATACGTCATAAAAACTTGATAAAATTAAAGTGCGTATGTCAGAAAAATAATGGATTGTAGCACTAGTAGTAGTTGTAGCTAGCACACAAAAAAAAAAAACTGACTTCTTCGAATAAACACAAAAAAGTAGGTACCCACCAAAAATAACGTATTTCAGAAGTCGGTGACTGTTTTTTTTTTCATCTCATCCATATTTTGTAAGAGACAAGGAGACATATAAATTGTCAATTTTTTCAATACTTACACTTAAATAAGTATCCATCTTTGAGATAAGTATTTAGGTCAGGCCTGGCGAAGTAGGGGCGGGTCGCTAGTCAGATTATGATTATTCAAACGAACTGTTCTAATTACACCCACGTTCTTATAAACAAATAATGTAATAAATAAGTACGTTATATTTTGACACACGTTATTAATTATTACAAAGGTAAAAATAAGATAGTCATAACATCAATGATCATTAGTGTAGTCAAAAGATAAATATACTAAAGAATCTATTTCAGGCGGATACGTTGAAACATGAAAATGTGTTTTCATAAACACGCAGTCGAAGGTATTTGCGTGAGGTAGGGATAATTTACAGATACACAGCCGTCACTCGCCAGCTAATTACTTCTGACGTCTGCATATTTTCTTTATTATTCAGAGGAAATCTTTTCTTAGACCAGAATTAATTGCAAATTATTTTTATACGTTCTTGCATTATAAAAGGAAATTGTGATTCTGTTTGTCGTGGAAGTCACGCCTGGTCATGCATTTTTCATCAAGTATAGGTTAATGTTTTCACACATTACCTACATACAAGTTAGTCGTAAAAGTCGTCGTAAAATGTGCAATAACGAGACACTTTTCATATCTAGAATAAGAATGTCAAGTATGCGAGTAGAGGCGAGCGCAGTGTGTTGCGGTGGCAGGACAATGGCCGCAGCTGTGTGCGTGGTGGCGGCCGGGCCTGCCGCCTGCCGGCAGTGTCCGAGACACGCCGACGCCCGATTGGGCCCACATGCAGTCGTTCACGCTAACCCAATTATCGCGTAACGGAGACGATAAAGAAAAATAACAAACCCACGATTTCACCGACGTCTAATTATAGCGCGCTAT
Organism: Agrotis segetum; assembly: GCA_036375495.1. Classification (NCBI taxonomy): domain Eukaryota; kingdom Metazoa; phylum Arthropoda; class Insecta; order Lepidoptera; family Noctuidae; genus Agrotis; species Agrotis segetum. The sequence goes on along the minus strand of JAQSVV010000094.1, from coordinate 284,108 downwards.
TTGTGGGTGCGCGGGCGCAAGCGGCATAGCGTGGCCGCGATGTCAGGGCTATTCCTGGCCGTCAGCTGACGCTCCTGCGCCGTCGTCGCGCCGCGCACGCTCGTAAACACCACGCAACCGATTGACGTAAAATGCGAACAATCGAGTTTTCAGCAGGTGAATCACGAGATGAAAACGTCCCTGCGGGAATCGTTCTATAATTAACTTGACTACTTTTGGTTTGGACTTCGGAGGCGGGGTTCTATTTCGGACCGTTGCTTCAATACCGCTGTCTATTTCTAACGCGCTACTATTTGTTTCTTCTGGATTATTATTCACGCTTTCGTGTTTGTGTGAGGTATCAGTCATATGACTCGGTAGTTAACGATGCCTACTACATGTTTTGTTTTTACTTTATGAATTCATCGAAGTAGTCAAGGTGTTTGTTCGAGCTTCTAGACTGACAAAACTCACGGTTTCTATTTTGGCTCATGGAATTTATTTTTGCTATTTTCTATGATACTTAATCAGTTTTCTTTTCGCGTCCAAGTATTATTTTGTATTTACTCGGGATCTATTCAATAAGATGCTCACTTTGTTGTGGAGTGTTTGTTTTCTGTCACACTATACCAAATGTTTGACCATTTGAAGTGACATAACATGCCGCAGTAAGCATCATAGTTGGACTCGTATCTGCCGTGGGAATTACAACAATTATGTTAAAACAATAAAGTGACTTGCGGGCGCCGCTTGGGATGACCAGTGAGTAGGTGGACAGATATACGAATACTCATTTCTACGTGTTAATGTCCTACTGTCTCTATTCGTGTTTTGTTTTGAGTTGTAAGATTAGCAACACGTTGTTAGGCATTCTTTACACTTTGCAATACAAGGAATAGAGTTACCCATACACTAAGTTCCTACCTATGTGCGTTGACAAGCTTCTTATGAGTTTATATTCAATTTTTTTTAACTCACTACCTCTAGTATAAAAGAACTAACGAGAGACTGACTCACTGACGTGCGAATCGCCTGTCAATAGTAATTTGCAGTCAATCAAACATTTTGACTAATAATGTCTATATAATTAGGGTGCTTTGAAATTGTAACGCGAATAGATCTGTTTAGTATTTTAAAATTTTCTCATTGCTCATTTACCTACCTTGAAAATCAATTTACTGTTTCGGTCTTGTAAGTGCATCCTCACAGATACAAGATTCCTAAACGAACAACTTATAAGACAGATAGGTGGTCGCCCACGATAGTCTAGTAGCATTAACGCCCCCGTAAATGTATCATTGTCGCAGTGACATCAAGTAAACATTTGTGTTATGAGCTGTAGTATTAGAAAGTGGTTCGACAATGAGTCGACCTAGTGCTACCGTTTGGCGAGCATGTGTGAACTCAGGCTAATAATACCCGCTTGTGTTGCAAATGCAATTCTAGGTGACGATGCCACGCTGCCCGCGACTATTAATATAAACTGTTACATTATCTTTCATTAGTCCAATTGATGAATCACGATGATCTACTGAAAGATGCCAAAATATGTCTGCTTTCTAATTAATGTTTACTGCGGTTCTTATGTAAGCAGGTGCATCAAAATAAATGTGGTTGGTTTTGCAATAATGATGTGACAAAAATAATTAGTAACTTTTTTGATCATTTTTATCAGCCTAGTCTGGAGTCTGAAGTCTGGTATTTTGTACGTACATAATTTCTGTTGCCAATAGAATCTTCTTTAAAATTACTCTACAAAGTCCCTGTATTTGTCTTCCTTACCTAATCCGTCCTGGCTAGAGTACCTACTTCAGTGGCACATCGTTTCAAAGGAGGGTTCGTTGTCACTAGTTCCATTAACAGTTCCATGATGGAACTACTGATTATTTTTATTATCATTACTTCCATTTTAGAAGAATCTTAAAATAATGGAACAAATGTTGAATTTGTTATCATTAGTTCCATTTTAAAGGATTCTGAAAATAATGGAAAGTACTAGGTTAGCATAAGTTCAAAGGCATTAGATAAAGTAAATGGCTCTTCTTAATTGGTGTGCCACCAACTTATCATACTCGTATTACAAATGTTGCAGCTGAAAATCATTTCAAAACAGAAATAAAGTGTGGACGTAGCAAAACGCTTTCGAGTACCTGCGAGTGTCGATCCGCTGCGCCCACATGGGTTAGCACCTTCCACCCGTTGACCGATAACGCGCTGAAACAGCGTGCAGTGACGCGAAAGTAATGTTGGCACTCGTCACGTCAAGATGAGCTGGATTACCGCGTCACGTCGCACTCATGCTTATAATTACGCTGCCATCGATCAACACTCGAGAATTCTAATCTAGTGCAGATTTATCACTAGTTCGCTGACGTACACAGACACCCTAAACAGCTAAATGTTTATCACGATACATTTATAGAACTGTGTAATCGTTGTTTGAGCGTAATTTGTACGCATTTACGTCGACACCACCACGTATTCAGAGTGAGTGATTATGTGCATGATGTAACAGGGTGATGTTCAACGTATTTATATTATATCAATACATTCCATTCGTTCTTTTCGAAAACCTTATCGAAACTTAGGATACATTTACTTACTGAATTACATACCCTTAATTTAAGTGTAAGTACACAATAAACGCATTTTGGACGTAGAGTTTCGGGAAACCAGCCCTATAAACAATGACTTGTAAGTTCGCATTTAAGAAATTCTGAAAAAGAACAATCCAGAAATTACTACCGAGCCCTTATTATTTCCAAAATTCCGAGAAACTTTGCTAAAGCCAACATTCCTCTGGCTGTTGATTTTTCATTGATGAATCGGGGCGGAGATACATAATTTAGATATCTATGTAGTGCCGACTACCTTGGCAAGTACGGGCGAGTCAAAATTTCCCTCCCCTTTCATGTCGTGAATGTAAAGTAAATTCTGAAAATTATGAATAGAGTAGTGAGTAGCGAGAAACTCGGGGGTTGTGGTGGTGCTGACGTCACGACCCCCGCAGCCCCCCGGGGGGTAGGAATTATTCGCGTGACGCACGACACTTATGCCATACTTTTATTTTCCGATAAATAACTCGAGTGTAGATCAGCTATCAGACCTAAACCAAATATTACGCATGTCATGTTTGATATTTTGTACAATGGACGTCATTGGGGAATGTTGACAATTAGGACTGTTGTCGCAAAACACTAGCCCACTGTCTTTATGCGCTTTACGTGTGTTATATTACACAAATTACTTACGGGTATTCCTCTTTTTAATTTGAAGGGCCTGTGAATCCGTGACTAAATATTAACAGCGGTTTGGGGTTGAACTTCAAGGTTAACCATCGCTTGCCGGGGCCTATCCTACGCCCAACCTTTATCATGTAGATATATCGAGAGGTTTCTGTCTCTGTGAAAACCATGTGAAAATATGCTGTCGTTGATTCTGTCTGTTATTTGTCGATCTGAATGTTTCGGGTAGTCCAAAGCCCCAAAGTCTAACAATCAGTCAGTAATCACTAAGGGTTATTGTATTATCAATTATCTTGGTTGACGCTGCTCCATGTGAAGCTGCATCATGGTAGACTAAAAGTCGTCACGACATAGTTGCACTCTGCTTAGCCTTTCCGCACTTCCGTAGTGCTGAAACGATGCCAGTTTACTTTTTAAAAAGCAACAACGATTTGTTATAGGAACCCTAAGGTTGGTTAGGAGACCAAAATTCGTTGTAACTTAATCATAGGCATGATATAGAATCATATCTTTTGTAGCATTATATGATATAGAATCATATCTTTTGTAGCATTTTATATCTGTAGTACTTTGATAACTTGGTGAAGTATAAAGCGTTTTATTAGAAAATTCAGTAGAAGGAGAAAACAATATTAAAAAAGAAAACCGTTTTCTGGAACGAACTAAGTCAATGGGCGTGCCTGTCTAACATGCGAATGGAAATACGGCGCCGTCGCCGTCGCGCCCCTGCCACATTTTATAGTCACGAAAAGAGATTTGCTGAAACATCTGTTCAAATGGAAAGGCTTCGAATTCGTGAAGAACTTACTTGTCCGGTAATGTACAGATAAGGTTAATCTGTAAACTCATACGTTATCAGTCTGACGTCATCACGTAAGTGACAAAAATTAGCGGAAGGCTGTATTGCCGGCGTGCGTCAGCCGGCCACCTGTTGATCGACCGCCAATACTGCCCTTGTGTGGTAACCTCTACCACGGCCGCGCAACGCCGAGTCGCGATCGATATCAATGACGTACGGCCTCATTCATAAATAGGGAGGCACCTCACCCCACTACCCCATTTCCCCCCTTCCCCACACCCCAACTTCCAGTGAAATCGTGGCAACTTCATGAATGGCGCGCACACATATAAATTCTGTAATTTGTGGCCGATATTACGATGTTTAAAGAGGGAAAATGGCGTTTGTATTGTATAAATATGACAGTAATAGTGGCTCCCTGATAGTTATTATAGCGATAAGGTAAATATTGTGTTTTGTAGCAGCAAATTGCGGCATAAACAATGTTACAGTAGGTTTGACTGCTCGAAGAGTAGTTCGATCATGCAATGCTTTTATGGTGTATATCGACACAGTGCTGTGTGAGATAGTGGCTGATGTCAGGATGTGTGTGCAAGGCGTGGGTGCTGCGACGATTTGACACGCGCGTGCGACACTTGCATTTGCAATCAGTGCACTTCACTTGCACACATAATGCTGTGGAGATGCCATCTGTGGTTTGTGAATATTAATATGTAAGTATGTACACAGTTTCCTATTAGTATGGTGTGGTGTTCATTTTAGTCAATCTTTAGTTAGTCCATTCGTATACCTATGAACATAGAGCTACAGATAAGTATTTCGTTTGGAACTTCGAATACCTATCTAATTCAGAGGTGTATGAACGAGTACCATGATTTATTTCTAGTAAAAACAGCCAGCAACAGATATCATCAATTTGGTTATTTATTTCTCAAACGTATCTATGTGTCATCTTAGTACAGTAATCTTTAAAATGTACCTACTTACCCAAAAGTGTGAAGCAATTTGTAAACCATCAAATTAGCATTATAATTAGGTAAGTATAATTTAATTTTTATTCGCACGCGACTCCACATGCTTTCGATGTGCGTGTTCAGCTGTAATGTAATCAGTGTTGCGCACGCGTCCCTTATTTACGGCGGATTACGCGCGCGCAATCAAGACGCGCGCACCGAAAGAATACTGACTTACCGAACTGACTGCCTCTGTCTCCTGTCGTAAAGTACAATGTATCATTTATTTTAAGAGAAATCCATTTATATACATTTAATATTCAATAGTTTCGTTTTAAAAATGTTTATAGTCTCGTCATGCGGGTTTGGTACGCCTTTTCTAATGATAAATTTTTGATATTAATTATTTATTTAGCAAATAAGTAAAAAAAATCTTTTCACTTTTGTACTTTCTTTGATACATAGTGATTTTCTACATGAAGAAGAACTTGTAGTGTAGCATAATTATTTTTGTTCAAGCTTCAAAATAAAATAAAATTAAGCCTCATCATTTACTACTGCAGTTAAAATCGTACCTTATACTCACCGGAATTTGTTCTCCGTCGAAATAAAATGCATAAAATTTCAATAGATTTATTTTTACAAAATTATCAGCCACTTAAATTTCACAGTATTATTAATTAAATTAAATGTACAGTAAAATATTAATCATAGACCTCACAGACGCAACAATATTGTAGTTCCCTACTGTCAGCACCGGTGTAGCGGCCTCTGGCGTGGCCGTGGCAATGGCAAATAAGTACATCGATTTCCTCCTGGTTGAAGAGCAGCGTCCGACCGTGGCTGGGGCCAGCACGGCATTGAGCGCGATCGATTCACGTCCTTGAACCTGCTTCCTTGTACCGCGCATGCGTTGTTAAATGTCGGACGTCATCCCGTGACCATGGCCACGAAACACGTGCCGAGCCTCCCTAACCCCTACCTCTCGCACCTCTTCGCCATTCATCCCGACTCTTGCGGCGATGCCTCACAGCTGGCGGCTCGCCTTATCCAACCCTGCCATTTCTTATCGATTGTGACCTTTTTGAGGCAACCTGTTGAGTGGAGTTTATTGTTTTAGGCGATAACGCAGATGTTCAGCCTACTACAAAATTTCAGCAGGCTTTCGGGAACCTTTGACATTTGTAGTAAATGTGTAGGAGAAGCATGTTGTCTTTCGTGAATGCTCTTATTAGCCATGAGTTATTCAAGATTACGTATCGCAGGTAAACAATATGGCAACGTGTAAGCATAAGTGTCGGTCTTGTATGGGTCGGCGTTGCAAGTCGACATTGAGAACAAGTCCGCGACCACGCAGGGCTACGTATGAATGAAGTAGCCGTGGGCGGCACGCAGCGAGCGTGGCCCATTCATTCATTAGCTCCGAGGCCATTCCTCATGAATAATACCATAACAAAAACTGTCAATAACGTTAACTTTGTTGTGTATCACAACATTGTTTACTTCAACAGATTTGAATGCGTTACCACAAAAAAAAAATTGTAGAGTGCAGTCCTTTTTTAGCTCTCCTATGCGTTTTTACTGATATCGTATGTTACGGGCTCTACAGGTTTACTTTTGGGTAAAATGGTAGTGATTCATCTATAATACTTTCAGACTTAACTTGGATTCTTGGGATGTGTTACCGAAAAAAAGCAATGGGTTATTGATAGAAATCACATATAAACGAAGTTTAGATGAATTCTGAAAATCGGAAAACAAAAGTGACGTAGTTCAGGTGGAAGTGATATCTAGGCGACTCATGAACAAGGTTTTATTCAGTAAAAGGAGTTGTGGCGTAGGAGTCAAGGTAAGGTCTGCAACTTTGAAACTGGCGTGGATTAGAAGCATTGTTCCCGCCAACACACTAACAGAGCCATTGCCATCGGCGGCTGAGGAACATCTTTGACTCATTCTTAAGCATTCATATTTTTTGTGGACATAGCGGCTTTTTTAACAAAATTGACTTGTTAAGATTTAATTTTGGCGATGCCGCCTACATGTCCTGCAGTTTAGTCTGTTAGTACCCTGTGCTAGCGATTGAGTTTCGTGAGATCGATTGTCAGAACATGATGTCTCTTGTATTGATAATGATCTCAGGTTGCTTTATACGTTTTAACATTTGTTTAGCGTTACAAAAAGGAATCAATTATTTATAATGTGCAAAAGGAAAATGCACGATGCAGGTGACATTACACGAACTGTTCCTTTGCACTCGTGAACGTTGCCTCGATTTACAATGATGATTGAATGTTGTAACTGAAGTCAAATATCACAATCGTTAAATATGCAGTTTTTTTTCTAATCCAAGTTAATATTATGAAGGCGAAAGTTTGGATGGATGGATATAAATGGATATGTTACTCAATCACTTCAGAACGTTTGAACGGATCTCTATGAAAATCATGGATGCATCGTCAGTATGCCAAATAATTGGACGCTCTTTGTTGCTTATTTATAACTGTTCACTTCATAATCTTTCGGCGGATCTGATCTTTGCCAAGGGACATTAGACACCAATATTATTAGTTCTCTATGGTGATAAATAATCGGGATTACTTTTACTATGTTAGGGGCCTACATCTACTAAGATGTAGGTACCTAACATAGTAATCATAGTACCTTAAACCTTTTTCCACCATAAAGACCTAGGTACCCTAGGTCTTTATGGTGGAAAAAAAGGTTAAAAAAAATTAACCTGGTTTTCATTTACCTATAAATTTTCACATGTGACGACATTAATGGCAGGTAGATATTGAGGAGATAGATGAATCGAAAATAACGTTTAGAGAATGTTTCTTTTGACCACGGGAGGAATCCTTTAGATATTGGGAAACTTTCTTAGGAAACTTCAGCTTTATTCTATAGTTTTTAATTTTGGCATGTTTAAGGTTTGTTTTGCTTCAATGAAGACACATATCTAGACGGAGAGGAAGAGGTGGACCAAAGAAAAGATGGATGGTTTGCTTGAGGAATAATATGAAAGAAAAAGGTAACTGATAAAGGAGGTAGGAAGTAAATGACAGGACGATGAGGATTTAAGGGAGACGAACCCGCAATTGTTCGATTAAATATTAATCCAACTTTAAGTGTTATTTTAGATGAAACAAAAGCTTGTCTAGAGTGAAACAAGATTTCCAGGAATCTCAAGCGAAGATTGGTCCAATGAGCGACAGAAGTGAAGATTCCAAATGCAGAGTCTTTTAGCGAACCAGGTTCAGAAGTACTTCTATTTATGCTTGCTTTCGTGTCTTTGATGTGTTTGTTTGCTTTGTAAAATTGCTTAATTTTGTGCTTTCTTGCTTGCTACTGTTTTGAAACTTACTACTTAGGTATCTACATATTTGATTGCTTTTTATTTGCTTGCTGTTCTATTATTTGATTGCTTAGTGCTAAAAACTTATTATACTTACCTACTGTGAGACAATTCAAATACTACAAGAAATCTACTGTGCAAGATATAATATTGTGAAAGAGATCAACCTTTTAAGGTGAGTTCATATCAGCATTAAATCAAAATGATCAACTTTCATCAACATACACAGGATTATTTGTAAAACTTAAGTACTGGTTATAAACAATTTTTACTACGAAACCACCCCTGAAAGATCAAATAAAATCAGGAGTTTCATACTACACTATCAACGGAAACATATTCCACTATGTACGAAATACCTGGATGCGATAGGCGGAGACCTCTCGCGCCCGGCATTGGTTTCGGCCATGCTGCGGGGCGAGACGGAGTGGGAAGCGGTCGCCTCCTTCTGCGAAGCAGTAATGCTCGCGAAGGAGGAGGCGCGCCGCGAGCGAAAGAGGACAGAGTCCTCCCTCCGCCCCAACCGCGGTGTAGGACGCCCACGGCGACGGACGTCGCGAGACGATCTCCGGCCACCGTAGGCGCGGGCATGCGGGCAGCGAGTAAAGGGCAACTCGCTGCCCGACCAAGGACCATGCCCGGGTCGACGGCGCGTTGTGTCCCACGCGCGCCTCAAAGAGCGTCAGCATAATGACGGGGCCCCCCTCTCAGAGGGCCAAAGCCTGCCGGGGTTGCGGGATTATTCCCTTACCGTAACCCCGGAACTTAACAGGCTATGAAGGACACCGTGGATTTTAGTCAGTAGAAGTCTGACAGTAAGGGGTTGGAGGACTCATTTGATGATTTTACCACGCTAAAAAAAAAAAAAAAAATTACGAAACACCTGAACTTTTTTTCGATCGTATAGATATTGAAATTTTCTACAGGTTCACTGATTATTTTCCCACATTTTTACATAATTACGACATTGATGACACGGCGTTCGTTTTTCAGTTTGATGGAACTTTGTTATACACCGTGTTCCGGACGATATACATAAACTTCGACCAGATGTTCAGACCACGGAAGTAAGCATTTTTCATTATGGACACATTAATAAATTCTTATTTTTTATTTTTTGTTAATTTTCATACAAACTAAATACCTAGACGTAAATAACCCGATATGCATGCCTCTTTATCCGAATTGGCAACGTCGTATTTTCATTCATAACATTTGGCGGGCTGAAACTTGTCAAAACAGTTTCTTTGATTTTTTATCTCGTTCCTCATAGCACTGTCAATGTACTATACTTATCTAAAGAGAACGTATAAGGCTACCAAGCAGGTAGATACGTATTTCGAATTGTCTTTTTAATTGAGGAATAAAAAAAAAACAAAATTCCATAACCAAATCATGATAACCTCTTCCCACGACATGCAGCCTTCGCAAAACGTTTCTGCAGTCCTTATTTTTAGTCTAGGCTTAAAGCAACGCCGGACCTCCAACGACGGGAAGGGGAGTAGGCTACCATAATTATCTTCCCATTCTGCCGTTTCGGCTTAAGTAACGAACATTCAATCTCAAAATTATTGACTAAAAGAGGGGCAGCTCAACACGCAATCTGGGGACCACGCTTAGAGCTCACGTACATTCGTAAAAATACTCTCAAAAGATAGGTCTCGGTCAAATTAAGATAAATGGTAATCACAGCATATTTTTTTTATGCATTTGAGTAGAATAATTATAATTTATAAGCACACTTGTTGCGTGGGCAACATCAGAACTAACGCCACCATCTTATTTTTCAATACATTTCACAAATGAGCGCTCTCCTGTCAACCTCAATGGAGTGTCCAAAGATCCATATAACACTGTAGGTTAGACAACTACGTCAGCCGTAATGTCATTCAAAAATATTTTTATTAATAAAAAATAAACTCTAAAAAGCAAAAATAAATTTAATGTAAAAAGTTTTCGAAATGACCACCTTCTTTTTCGACACAAATATTCAAACGAGTCCTAATTTGGCCATTTAAATTTACAGACATTTGTCTTATTTGTTCAGCAGCCTGAGATATTCTATCTAAGAGCTGTTCACGGTTCTGAATTTGTACGGAGTACACCTTCTCCTTTAAGGTTCCCCAGACATAAAAATCTAAAGGAGTCAGATCTGGGGACCTAGCTGGCCATGCGATATTTGTGCTACCTCGTCCAATCCAACGGCCAGGAAACGTTGCATTTAAATATTCACGCACTTGTGTGCCATAATGTGCAGGGGCCCCATCATGTTGGAGCCACATGGTTCGCAGAGTTTGAAGATCCACTTGTTCGAAAAATTCGAAGCTAGTGACGTTTCTTAGGAACTCTAAGTAATTGTCAGCATTTAGGCGGTGGGGAATCTCAATAGGGCCGATCAGCTGATTGTTAAAAACACCAGCCCACATGTTTACAGAGAATTCAGTTTGATGTGACGCCTGCCAATGTAAATTCGGGTTGCTCTCATGCCACTGCACTTGATTTTTGGAATTGAATACTCCCGCTCTTGTAAACTGGGCTTCATCCATCCAAAGAATTTTTTGAAGCAGTATTGGATTATTTATCAGTTCTTGATTCATTCTCTGGCAAAAAACAATTCTTGAGAAGTGATCAGGTGGTATTATGCCTTGGGATTTTCTGTAGTAGTAGGCATGCAAACCATATCTTTTCCACAGTTTCCACACTAGCTTATGAGATACACCCACGATTCTCCCAACGCGTCTCGTTGAGAGTGTAGGATCATGAATAATAAGGTTCATTATTCTGTTTTCTTGAGCGACGCTCAAATTGATTGCTCGTTCAGGGCGGCGTGGTCTAATTCCGATCTCACAAAATCTCCTGTGTATGTTAATAAATGTTCGTATATCAGGAACGCGCCGACCAGGGAATCGCCGTTGGTACTCTCGCACAGCTGCTGTAGCATTTCCGTCACAGAAACCGTAGACGAAGTGAATATCAGCTTGGTGTTGAGCAGAATATTCGTGCGGCATAGTGAAAGTTGTAATCAAAATGATTGATTAAATTAGTCGGAAACCCAAAAGCAAATTACAATAAACAATAATCCTGACAGGTAAAATCATGCATGACAAACAATGACAAATAACAACTTAGGTATCCATAGCGACCAGTTTAATCTCTTTGAAAGATTCGTTATCGCAAATGATCGTATTTCTTCGCTAACTCTCGGGTTCCTCTCGTACGTGCAAATGAAATGCAAATAGTATTTGATAGATTTATCATTTTAATTGCACTAAGCGGCAACACAGGCCAAATTAAGATACTTTCTCACTGCATAGCTCAATTAAATTTCATTAAATGAAATTACAAATATCTTTGTAACGAAGCCTTTTTAAGTACTACTTCCTTTGTTGGATTTGATTTGTAAAAGCCATAGAAGTATTTGCTAAAGTTTATGGATAACGTGAAGAACACGGTGTATAACCACATCTTTCTGAGAGACTGTACCGTATGTAGCAATATTTTTCATAAATTAATTTTATAATATTGCATGTTTCATCAAAACAGCGACGTTGCTGGCTTTCAATGAATGCACTCTTGTAAAAAGTTAAAGTGACCATGGAATGAGAATAAGTAGATGCCTACCTAATTAAAAATATAGTAGGAACTTGGTTAATAATACAGTTATCATAACTATTTTATTTAAATTACTTGAGCCACCTCCAGTAATTTCCTCTCAGAAAGAGCCTCGGAAAGAGCCAGAATAAGTGATTCACATACAGAACTTGCGCGTTTTTATTTATTTTGTAAGAGTCATCGATGATCGTGTCATCGTGAACCGTCTACTGGTAATATTCTTATTTTTATAGTTTTCTGTACAGGGAGCGGAATTGAAAAATTAAGTGAATTCAATAAGTTTTCATACTGGAGCCCAGGCGCGGTCGCAGACTGAAATTTTGGGGGGGGTCACTCACCACACTAACAAAAAATAGGTATCTGGAATAAAATAAACATTATTGCACAAGATATCAGCAAACTATTTATCGCCGTTAGATAGGAAGTTAGAAATTTCCTTTTATTATTTGGCGAATTTTTGAGATTTTTCAATGTGACCTTAAGTTTTGGGGGGGGTCATGTCCCCTGTGACCCTCCCCCTTCGGACCGCGCCTGCTGGAGCCCTAGGATGACCTTTCACGTTTTTTTGACGTAAAGTTAACAGAACTTTTAACGTTTGCTTATTACTAGTGAATGCTCAAGTTTATCAGCACCTATAAACGCAGTTAGTAAATACTTGAAGTAAGCTGTAAATAAAATACAGCAACCTTGTTATAAATAAGGCCTTTGGCACTTAATGCTATTCGTAATTGTGATAATGTCTTTGCTGAATTCTACTGATCACTAGGTCTTTTTGTCATGTGACTGTTTACAGTCATAAATTTCGGTGGCATAATTTCGGTGAATATGTAGAACAGAAAAATTGTTTTTTTTTCTTGATTATATTTTGAAAGAATCGAGCAGCTATCGACCTATGTCTGTGTCTATCTATCGAACAAAATGCTTTATATTAGTCGTTAAATGGAGCGAATTTGCAATCATATTGTATTTTTGACTGAAACTGCTTGTATTTTTATCGAGCTTAAATATTGTCTGATAATTAGAATAATGATCTAATGAAATACTTTTGGAATTCAGGGAGCTTTTAACGTGATCGCGCTTGGATAAAATCGGAACCTTAGGCACACTTTAGGTTTTGTTCTGTGTAGTAAGATTACGACTAAAATGACGATCGTCGTCATCATCATTATTTCGGCCTGTGATCACCTTCACAAGTCTTCACTTTTTCTGTCATATACTTCTCGATTTTCTGTGTCCATCATTTGCCCTCCGCGATATTGACGATATCGACAACCTAACGATTTTTGAACGGCTCTGTCGGACCTTGGCCACCATTCGATTTATTTGAGTATTGTTATTTCCTTGTTTCGGCATTTTTTATTACTTACTTTAAACTAGTCAAAAAAGAACGTAATGCCGTATAGGTAGACATTTTGTTTTCGTGAATATTGTTTCATACTACTGATCTTATAATTAACTACTTCTTCCCGCGGCTTCATTTGCTGCTCGGCTCCTATTTGTTGAAGCGTGATGTTATATCTATATCCTAAAGTCTTCCTCCATAAATGGGCTATCCAACACAAAAATATTATTTCAATGTTCCTGAGGTTACAGTTTTTAACCAAATAAACTCTTCCGTTTTATAATAATTATAATATTAATATAATAATATATTAATACCTATCAATGTTTTATCCTGCTATATATAAAGTCTTCCTACAAAATAATTATACAGTTCTACTTCCGTCAATATAATAAAATTAATAGGTAAATCTCAATTAAACCACAATAACAGTTTTATTTTAAATCATCATAACTTACTTGGAACTGTGACTAAAGTTTATTTGTCATGATGTAAATTTCATGAATGGTGAGCTATATCGGGCAATGCAATTAAAACAGAACATAAGTCAGTAATAGTGACCGGTCTTGACCTGAGTCGCTGCTCGCTTTTGGAATTGTAATTAAGAACCAAGAACAAACCATGAATACGATCAATTGTTACAATCAAACTTACAATATATCACTGTTTTGTTGCTTATGATTTGGAACACGATGGATTAGGACGATTTAAAAAATGGCAGTTGGGTAAAAAAATTCACTAAAACAAAAAAAAAAGACTTAGGATCAGACAATCTTCAATGTTTTTTATGTTGTAAAAATTATGTATCTAACTATAGCTTATAGTTGAAATGTTTTCAAACATTATTTTTCACGATGGAAATCTTTGTTGCATTGATAAATGATTAATAAGGATGTTTGAGTCTAATCGTCCCGTCGTAAAGTTTCTACACCGTGACTTTTTAGTCGTCTTACAAAAAGGGTCCACTTAATGTATCCGACCTAAAATACCTCTAGGCAAGTTTTTTTTTCTTTTTTAATAGTTAATAATATATTTTATAATACATTAGAAATATGAAACACCCTGTTAAAATGTTTACGTATCAAGCTGTAGAGTATATCTACCCAGCGCAATAGTCGGGCAGATCATTCCATTCCAATTTTCTATGAGACAAGGGTGTTTCGAACTACGCCTGGCGTCATAATAACGAATTTAAATTTTATTTTTAAAATTTTCAAATCTTTTAAATACCTATTTTTTTATTATAAACGTGTTCTAGACATTGGATACATGAACTGGGCTGCTTTTGTAAGACGACTAAAAAGTCACGGTGTATACATCAGCCAGCCTGACTGACCAACAACATACAATGCGTATTTACACGAGCGTCATAGGTATTTGCTTGTTTCAAGCACGACATTTTCATGACTATTTAATGTTGCTATCAGTTATGGCTCATTTAATCATGGCGGTGTTAGTTAATGTAAGTGGAGGTTGCGCACGCGCCGGGCGTTGCGCGGTTGCGAGCTGCGGCCGGCAGACGTGCGCGCAGACTCTCGCACCGGGACGCTAATTAGATAAACGAGCCGTGTGGCGGGGTCCCGACCGCAATTACGGCTTGCAGCCCAACCCGTAAATAATCAACGATATAGGACGCCACTTGTGTCTGACTCACTTATGTCGGTCACCAATTACAATTATCCACTGGACAGCTAGGTCGCTGCGAACTGCGGCAGATGCAGTCTTGGAAGCATAATTATTTTGTGAAAATATCATGCTTCTTCACACCAATTAAAATGACAGGTAGAATTATAATCAGTGTTCTTAGCTTCTTTCCTGTTTTTGATTGAGTGGGACGTGATGATTTATTTACTAACGCAATAGCCAAGTCGCACACACACAAAATTTTTAAAGCACCAAATACATCTCAAGATTTTAACGACCATTGTCTTTACATAATTGTAAACAACTCAGATCAAAGAATGATCTGAGGTAAACAATAATACTTTTGCGGATTCACTCCAGTAGCATGTAATACTTAAATCAATCTCGACGTGGATACAATTCATGATGCGAGTAGCTCGAGTCGGAGGGGTTTTGGTCAGCAAGTTGTCCTGTCTTCTGATGATGATGAGTGATGGGAGATGAGTATTAGTATTTTTATACCGGTTGTTATTGATACATTTATTGTTGATTGATGTATTATTTTATTACATGGACCGCTCCCGAGTTCTACAGTTACAGTTATTGCTTTATCATAAGTATCATAAATGAAGCCCCTCAATGCGGTTGTATCAATTTAAAATAACTCACCACTAGCTAACGTGACTGTCTATGATTTTTTTTGACTACTTGTTTATGTTTTTTTTGGCATGAGAGGGATTGTTTCATAATAAGTTGTCAGTGAAAATTCAGGACACAATTTACAAAAAAACTTTTTTTTAAAAAGTACCGACTTCAAAAACAAATACAAAAAAGTTTAAAATAACTTTTCTTTCGGAAGTCGGTGGCTTGGATTTTTATTATTTCATTGACTATTGCCACCGACTTCCGAAAGAAAGGTTATTTTAAACTTTTTTGTATTTGTTTTTGAAGTCGGTACTTTTTTTTTAAAAAGTTTTTATTTTACCCTTTTTAGTTTATTTATTAATTATCAACCCAAATTCTTGTAAAATACAAAGTTTTCTTACATGATGTGCACTAATCTTGTAATCCGTCACAACGAAAAAATCCATATCTCTAAAACTACTGAACCGATTTTGATGAAACTTGCAGTGTACCCTAAGTTGAACAATACCTAGTACAACAAAAAAAGAATTACTTAAATCGGACTCGTAGTTCCGGAGATATGCGTGCACAAACATAAAAACATACATACATACATACATACATACACTTATGAAATTTGGTACATTTGTTCAGACGCTGATATAGACTAACATATACGAAATCTGGGCAGTTCTGATAATATTACATACATACGGGTCGAATTGATAACCTCCTTTTTTTTGAAGTCGGTAAAAAACATAATTATTGGGTACTCAGGTAACAGAGAGTTCGCCTCGATGAAATTCGGTACTTCAGGCTTTTTGATTTCGAGGTGTGTTTAAAAAACCTCCTTTTTTTTGAAGTCGGTAAAAAAACTACTAAGACCCTAACGTCCTATCTCACATGAATATTTATTTGATTCTCATATAATATTTAAGCAGTCAAAAAGGCATTTCTGTTTGCTATTTCTTGTATTACTTTAAAATTCAATGACCTCTGGCCATAAATAAGACCACCTTAATCACCCACAGAATTAACACCTACCTACTTAGTATCTAAGATAAAATAATCATCTGTAAACAGGATTCAGCTATTAAGCTTTAATACTTGTTATTCACGATCACTGTTTTGTAATACACGGAAGTCTGCAAAAGCATTCTATGGCGCTCTTAATGAGTTTCTAAGACTGATGACATGTCATTTCGCGGAAGCAAACAGCACTCTGTGCTACAATAATTTGTTCGTGACAAGGTCACGATGTTAGTACTGGCGTTGCAGCATCGTGCCAGTTCATTTGTCCAGTGTACATCAACGGTCAGGGTCTTACGTCCATTAATTAGAGTATCCGCATTTTTTTTCTGTTAAGCCGTTTATTACATTAGTCTTCCTTTGGGAAGTGAGGCGATGAGTCAAGTCCGAGAGCACGCGTCCGACATCAGGACACTTATTCATTCTTTTAAAATGCATTCGTGTCTACGACAGGCTTAATTTATCGGATGTTTAACCGTATCTGCTGAATTTCAGTCCATCAATAACATCAATGGTTTTGAAAATTGATAATTCCCAGTTTTGAGAGAAATGAAAAAACGTTTAACTTGAACCCATACCTATGTTCGTTCGACGTTAGTTTCATAATTTTTTAGAGATTGCAGAGTAAAGTGTGTCAATGTGTTGGACAGGATAGGATTAGATCATATGTCTACAATTAAAACTAATCTCTGCTACCTGTTACACGACAAACCTAAGCTACTTTAAAATATACCTACACACCGACTATTTCCTACGTGTAATCTCGTCGGTAAATATTTTGAAGTCTCGACGACACTCTGTCATAGTGGAAATGTTTGAAGCGCTAAATATTGAAAACGACTCCGGCTCTCTTCAAGCGTGTCGCGTGCAACTGTTTTAGTTTAGAAAAATAGGGCGATTGCACAAAACTTAAAACTAGACAAACATTGGCTCACATCCAGTTTTACAACACCGATACTATTAAACTGTCGTCCTCTTGTTTCTTAAAAAAACCTAAGAGTTGAAGATGAATACAAAAGCAGAAAACTATGAGGTATTTTAGTCACATTAATTGCAACAATGGGTGGTATCTAACTACCGACTATTTATAGAGCATTGTGATATCAATAGCACAAATGTAAAATACTAGTAGTGTTCTAATTTTAATATAAATAATTCTAATAATAATATTTTTTTTTCAATGTTTATGAACCTAGACTGAAACGTGTAAGCATGCGTGTTTGATTGTTAAGTTAAGACCTCGCTGTTATTAAGTTAAAAGCTAGCATGACGTGTCTTAATACGAGCTTGTATATTTAATGTTGTAGCTACTTGTGTCTTCCAAGTTTGAGTGAGTTTGACAAGAACTAACAACACGATATTTTGTAAGTCCACAAGTTGAACATAGTCAAAGTATCTAGTTTCAAACGTTCCTTCTGTTTTCGTCAAATAATCACTGGCTAGTTTAGTTTATTACGACACGTAACCGGGACGCAATTCTCGCGCTCACAGGAATTTCATACAAGATTATAATCAAGTCGACGGTGCGTATGTTGTTATTCGTCTTGAGACATTCTGCAAACATTGGAAGAATTCGGCATTATCTACTGTTTAAATGCCAAGCTTCAGTGTAAAAGCACATTTTTCTTGGATCTCGCAACAACTCAAGAATCACATTCTGAAACGTCGCCAAATTGTTAGTTAATTCCGATTTTAAACAAAATTAATTGTAGAATGTATTTTTTAATACAAGAAACTGGGTGAATCGTTGTTATTTTGTTCATTGTGGCAATAGCTAGGTAGATGTATATATCAGGTTTCTTAGTATTGGCGAGCTAATTCATTTTGAAGTAACCGAAATTCTTAACGTTTATGACACCACTTTGGTTTCATTAAAATATTCTAGCATCTTTATTTTTAAATTGAATTATTTATAAATATCGTTGCTTTATTTTCATGAACTATTAAGTTTCAGAATATACCTCGGACTAGATTTATTTGACTGACTTAGAACAGAAATACTGCCATTGTCAACTTCCGGCCCGAGATAAGGCAGATTGCGAACCGACATGTATATTTTACATCGTTTGTGATTTCCAGAAGCTGTTTGGCTACACGTGATATGAATTTCATACGGACAAGTGTGTGACTCAGTGCTTTACCTGACATTTTTTCAAACCATTAAACCTACTTACTCACGTTTAAAAGTACATGTTTGAGATTCAGGAGCAGATTGTCGACAAAGAAGGCAGATATCGGTTTATCGGAACACTAATTACGTGTACTAAAAACAATGTTTTATGGTCGCAGTCAATCGTTCGAATCGAAGTCAACTGAGTCAGCTGTAATCGATACACTGTAATTGCGGAGCATGTATCGAGTGAGACAATGACGTTGGACGCTCGGAGCGGACACAGATCGTATCGTATGCGACTACGCAGTTACACGAGTTTAAGTAATTGCGGGAACGGGCATTGTTAACCGGTCGACGCAAATTGGGCATTAGCGATAATTTATTGTCTTTAAAATAAACTTGCATTGTCGTGGCACCGTTTGAATATGTATCGTGTGGGCTTGGTGCACGGCGATGGGCCCTAATGATAGCAATTGTTCTCCATCATTGGGCACAGGTGCGCGTGCACTGACTGTGCCAACTCGAGGGAAACCTGCCGGTGGTTGGGCCCGCCACTCTCCACTCGTCACTTACAAATGCAATCGGCGATTTACTTGTAAACCGTTTTACAACTTGGAGTCAGACAGACTGAACTAGATTGTGAAAAGATTTATGTCACCTATCGACTTTCTCCATCCATGAACTAGCTAGCAATTAATGAATTGCGCTAACTTATTAGATGCGAATAGATATAATAAGTGCAGGAAAATCATTTTATCTTAGATCTAATTGGTCTAGTTAATTAGGAAATTAAAAACTATTTCTAACACAAATCAACCCACAGCCAGTTAAAATATCTTTGTAGACAACAACTGTTCCTCTATTTTGCTTGGTAACTTGAAAATGTTGACCAAAATTGGCGTAAAATTGTATCTTTATAAAGGACTTCTTTTGATTCTCTTGGGATACCACACATTGTAGTTGTATATTTCTCACCTTTTAAAAAAATTGGATCAATATCCACGGTAGTTTTGATACTGGTCGCGGGACTGTCTTATGTGGTTACTGTGACCCTGGATCGTAAAGGGCTATTGAAGGATCACCGGGGATTGAAGTCAGTACGAGTCTGACAGTCCCTTCCGCTCCACCTATGGCGGGAGAACTCATTGGAATGATTTTAAAAAGTAGAAAAAAAAAAGCTTTGGTGGTGAGAACCAAAATACATTTGAAAACTTCTGCATAATTTCGGCATGATTCTTTTATATTTTATGATGTTGTTATCACCATTTCGAGTCATGAATCATTATGATTGGGCTTGCCGCTGCTCGCTCGGTCGTCGGCATTTCGGCGTGGCAAAGCAGATCATTTAGAGGCGCGGATAGAAGCTCGCATTCGTCTAGTAAAGGCTAGATTGTCAATTTATGTGTGGTGACGTGAGACGGCGCGGGTCGCCACAAAAGCACGTGCGTGCCCCCGTGGCACCGCGGGCCGTTCAAAGCGAGTGCACCGGCTATCGCACATCTGGGAACGTCCAGAGAGGTGTAATGCCCTCATGTGGGCACCTCTGACAAGCCGCCGCTTCCGATGTGACGCGTTCGGCGTGGGATGCGCTTTTTTGACAGTATCAGCACGGATTACAAGGAGCTCTTATGTCGACTGATACCATCGTTATAAGCGCCACGTTTGGGTGCGCAACTTTTGACTTTCAACTTTTGACAAGATCTGTGGAAGTTTGATAGCATTTTTTTGTTACTTATTCTTGAATCATCATTTGTTAAAGTAGGTAATGACGTTTAGTTAACAGGTATACAGTTATTGGGTGATCAAAAATATGGTGATAAAGGTAGGTTGGTACAGTCGGCCAAGAAAGTGGTGTACCACCCTAAGGTTGAATATCGCTTGCAGATTCATAGGTGATAAAGATTAGTTTCGCTTGCAGATCGATCTGACAACTTCTATTGCTGTCTTTATCTGATTATTGATAACGACTATTACTGTTTGTAACGTGACAGCTGTTCTTAGTTTGAACTTGATGGAACCAATGACGTCGTAAAATCAACGGCGGGGGGCTGTAGATTTTGATGACAAAATTGTATCTACAAATTCAGAATTGTAATCAACAAGTTACATAAAATTGTAAAGGCACAAGGCGAATCCACAAACCTACAATTTCTGTAAACTTGTAATTACAATATCAATAAAAAACAAGCTAAAAATAGATTTATCCTTTTATTAAATTTCTACAATCAATTTTAAAATACTTATAACAAACAAAAACATAGCATATATAGTAATATTTAGAAGATATTGAAAATTTTTAAAAATTAGAAACGGGTGTAACCGCCGTTGGCCTCTATAACCTCTAAAAGACGAGACCTCATTGAACCAACAAGCCGTGAGCAAATATCGGTTCCCCGCATTTCCTCCCAAATATAATTACAGTGACTAATAAGAGCTTGTTTGGTTCTTTCATTTTGATGCGACCATCGTTGGACCATAAGGCCCCAAAGATTTTCTATCGGGTTGAGGTCCGGCGATCTTGAGGGCCACTGAATTACCCTTATGTCAGTGTGTGAACGAAACCAGGCTCTTACGATCCTCGCATTATGAATTGAACAATTATCTTGAACAAAATCAAATTGTGGCACTTCGTTCTCCGGGTAAACATTACGGACTGTCGGTAGCATTGCATTCTGAAGCACGTCGATATAATTTACAGCCGTCGCTCGAGGAGGTAGAGAACACAATTCTCCTACACCATCCGCACTCATCCAGCCCCAAATATTTACGGAAATTCGACCTGATTCTCTATTTGGAATTACATGATCATCTTTATACCGTGTTGAATTATATCGCCAAAGGTGAAGACGTCCATGCTGACTGGATTTAAACGTTTTTTCATCACAAAACACTGTATTAGACCAATCAAACTCTAAGTGCTCTCTGGCGAAGTTCAGACGAGCAAGTCTGTGAGCATCCGTCAAATATATTTTCTTGGCGTAATGCCTGTGGTGCAACCCCATGTAATGTAGATGATTCCTTATTATTTGGGCACTCACATCGAACATCTCCGCAAAATGTTTTGTGGGCTTAAAACCATTGATTTCATATTCCCGTCTCATGAATTCTCTATCGTTATTGGAGACTGCAGGCCGGCGACCACTTCTTCTGTGATCCAACAAACTTCCCTCCTCTCCTTCACGACGAATCCAAAAGTGGACAGAACGCCTCGATATATTCAAATTCCGGGATATCGCACTGATACTGCTTCCCTCATTAAATTGGGCAATTATTTGTGCTCTTTCGGCAATGGTCAAGTTGGCAGGCATTGAGATGATTTTATATGCAGTTGATTGAAAAATAACACGGAAAATATATCGATTTTTTGCATATATTTGACAAAATGTCAATTGTCAGTTTTCTTTTTCAAATGGAATTCGGTTGTCTATTTAAATAGTTTTTATTACTTTTGTTTGGAAACATTTCAATTGCTTTGTAGAAACTAATGTCCTTTTCATTTATACTAAAGGTTAAAATGTCATGTACTTATATGTGACATATGACGTATGAATACTAAATACATAGGTTTACGTCATGATAATGTTGTCTCTTTCAGTAATATCTTTTTATAACGAACCTTGTTGTAATTTTCGATGACCGGGAAACTAAATCAAAACTGGTACACCACTTTCTTGGCTGACCGTACCTATAATAATAAATCAATAATCCTACCATGCCACTTTCGGCTACGGCGACCGTTTCATCATCGACCAACTGGCGATTGTCAATGAGCGTTTTTGCAAAGTGATCGCGCTGATCGCAAAGTTTTTTTGATGCTACCTGATCAAAAAAAAATTGCCATTTGAGAAATTGAAATCTTTTTTGTTACGGATTTGTATGATAGATATTATTATGATTTCTTCTACTTTATATAGATTATTTATTTAAAAATATAGTTTTAGGATATAAAACAGTTTAATAGATCTAATATCTTTAAACGAGCAATTCTTGTATATTTATATATAATTAGGATCTCGGAAACGGCTCCAAAGATTTTCATGAAAGTTACAGATTAGGGGTTTTTCGGCTCAAGGAATCGATTTATCAGGTGCCAGGTTCGAGAAAAGCTCGGTTCCCAAGATATAGACATTTTAAAAACCGAGCGAAGCTCGTCACCCAGATATTGTATATAAAGTGAGTGAAAAAGAACACATAGAAACTTCTCAAGTACTTTTTTTTTTTTTTTTGTTAGCCTGTGCTGTCCCACTCCTGGGCAAAGGCCTCCCTCCACTCCTTCCACTTCTCGCGAGCTCGTGCGTCCTCCTTCCAATTTGGACAGAACCTGTCCAAATTGGAAGGAACCAAACCTCAAGTACTTATCAAATCTATTTTTAATTGGAAAACACTATATCAAGTATTAACTGTTCTCAGACGCATTTACAAACCCGATTATTGTAATTTTAGTGCGAATAAAACAACCTAAAGTTGTTGACGAGCATAAAACGCCCCATCGGATAAAAATGTTACAGAATTATTTCGCGGATCTATTTCTAACTGTAATGAAAATAAGCAATCAATCTTTTGTAGGGTACCTACGTATAACGTCGAACATTCTGCGTCAACAAGATTCTTTAAGGTCTTCTAGCTTTTCCACTTAATCAATGCTTAATTTCATTAAATAATTGCATATTTGTTGTGTTTCCAATGAAAGAGATTTTTTCATACATTTTCTTTTATTTATTTTTGATTAACTTTTAATATTTTTGGTTCTACCTTAACAAATGTAGATACGTGTTTTTCATTTAAGTTGGAAAACTTTTAAGTCTGATACTAATAGTAATTCTTAAAATATTATGAGTAATTGTTTGTTTTACAAAATGATTTCTTTCGAAAATATGAGAAGTAAATTGCAAAATGTGGTGACATAATGTTTGTTTGTTTATGTAGCGATATACTCGTACCTACCTAGTTTTCCTTGTCTTTCTTTAAAAGAGGAATAATATCAAAAGAAGGACTTTAATTGGCATTAGTTTTCTTTTCTTAGCAGTTCTGTGAATTTGAAACCTTATAGGCACGGCTAACTTCCTTCCTATGTTGGTACTGTTTTAGCATGGAGAAGCTTGTGAGGTGAATGTACTCGTACATAGATACATTATATATATTTTCTATTGTTTACATAGTTACTAGACATAGTATTTATTGCTATATATCGCTTCGTCTCTGGCCAATCAGAGATCAAGAACTATTGGCGACGCCTCTTTTTAAATGGGGGAAAGTTCTTATACGAATAGGGGCGGTGCCTTGGGTAATCGTGGGTAGATTTTTATAAATAGTAAAGCAACACATTTCAATTCGTTTCAAATAAGTACATACCTTTGCCAATCTCTAATTAGCCTACACTATACTTAAGAGCGCTTATTCTGAAAGTTGGCAACGTCGCAAATGACTGTCACATATTAACAAGATTTAATTAATTTTACATATTTACTGTATGAAAATAAGAAATATGGCTCTGTAGTACACTAAAAAATTATTAGGAAATGCAATAATTAATATCGTTACACCGAATATATATTAAAGTTTTAGGCGTAAAAACACGGAATATATAGTTTTAGGCGTAAAAGGCATTTGGAAACATTCCAAATGCCTTTTATACACCTGAAACGGTTAGAACATCAAATTCAGTGTTTTAATTGCATTTCTTTATCAGTTTTTTAGTGCACTACAGAGCCATATTTCATATTTCCATATAGTAATATTGGCAAATTAATTAAAACTTGTACCTAAATATTTGTCAGCTATTAGCGACGTTGCCAACTTTCTGGTTATGCGCCCTTAACGAATTATTTTTGTTAACTACTGCTTTGTTCTAAATTAATACAGAATGATTTAGATTGGGCTTATATTGTTGGTATGTATTGAGTTAATATTTAATTGAATTACCGGCTGGCATACCAAATATTAGCTATCATAAACTCCATAACGTGTAGTTTTGCCATATAGATTCATCATCGTTGATTATTTTCCAGAACTTCTAACTTTTCTTTATCATGGTAAAACCATTAAAATAAGTCCTCCTGCCCTGCACGCGTAGCATGGGGATTCTATCTCTATTCTAACAAGAAAAGATAAAGTTATTTATCGTTATTTCTACATAAATCGATTGTTTTTTTTGCACAAATATGACAGCATTCGTACACTATTGAAAAATAGAACGTTTATTTTCAATATAAAAATATTTCTATGTTCTGTCATTTTGTCTTTTCTCCCGGTGACCAAACCCTTTTCTACGGCGCCATGCTACGCCTGCTGGTTGGAGAGAATGACTGCTGTCTAGCAGTCATTCTCTCCAAACAGGTTAACACTCATCATCTCATTTGAATTCATTGATTATTAGTATGAGTTAATATGAGTCTTCGCAATGACTAAAATCCACAGTGTTCCTTCAATAGCCCTTTACGTTCCAGGTCCACCTGTTTAGACAGTCACGCGACTCCAAACAGTCCCCTCACCCCAGGCAGTCCCACGACCCACTAATTCCTTAATTCCATCACTTCAATTGTATTCGTCGACGAGTTTCTCAATATCCCGTCTTTATTGAACTACCAGTTAATTACAAACTTTGCAGTTTAGTCAATATCGCCAACTTTGTTCAAGTAAACCGTAGAAGTTACATTAGAATTTATACACATGGATAGAGACAAATAAGCTATTGTTTAATGTTCTATTTTTGGCGTAATAAGTATTCAGTAAATTGAGTGTTTTTTTAACGTGGTGAATTCTTCAAATGAGGCACGGCGGGACTCAGACTCGTACTGACTAAGATCCACGCTTTTCCTTCAACAGCCCTTTATGTTCCAGGGTCACGGTTACCTGATGAGGCAGTCCCTCGACACCGGCAGGCTTTGGCCATCTAAAGTTGAGTGTTAACCAACGTTTAATGGCATTGCTGATGAATTTCAATGCTGGGATACTTTTAGTACACATTTAGTAAAAAGATGCATTAGCTTATGGCCTATGTAGTGGATTTCTGTAATAATCTCACGGAAACTTCATAGCACACGCTTCACTTACTTAATTAGGTTATGAACTATGTATCTGTGTAGCTTTTCTCGTCCAATCCGTATCATAGTTTTCGCGTGAAGAAGTAAAAACCTGCTGAAAAAACTGGCTAAAGTGTGAGTCCGACTCGTACACGAAGGGTTCTGTACCTTAATAAAAAAACGGCAAAAAATCACGTTTGTCGTCTAGAAGCCCCTTTAAAAAAAATTATTAGCAACAGAAATAGTTAATTTGTAATATTTAGTTTGTATAAAGTTAATTTGGAGTGACACTGAAATCGAAAATTTGTTGGAATTTTATACTTCCCTATTCTAAGTTTCTAACTAATACGAGTACATTCATACATATACAGATACTTAAAGTTAAACATGTTTAAAATTTTATTTAATGTCAAAATTCTATTGAATTTTGTGCTTAAATAAAATATTAAACATGTTTAACCGTTGGTGAAAGTCGCCCTTAGTATTTGAAGCTGAAGAATTTTTCGCAGAGAGTTTTAAGCAATCTTCTATCTATATATATAAAATTCAAAACTGACTGTTTGATCTGACAACGCACAGCCCAAACTGCTGGGCCTAGAAACTTGAAATCTATCTATCTTCTTCTTCTTCTTCTTCTCTATTACATAAAATTCAAAACTGACTGACTGATCTGACAACGCACAGCCCAAACCGCTGGGCCTAGAAACTTGAAATTTGGCATAAGCTCTCCTTATACCACGTAGGTGAGCACTAAGAACGGATTTTGCGAAATTCGGCCCCTAAAGGGTTGTTTTTGGGGTTGATAGTTTGTATGAAACTTCGTTATTACAGGTGCTAGGAATTCCAAATTTTGCATGGGGTGTCCTTTTAGAACGTAGATGCTCATTATGACGGGATTTTGCGAAATTCGACCCCTGAGGGGTTTGTTTTTGGGGTCGAAAGTTTGTATGAAACTTTGTTATACTACAAGTGCTAGGCGTCTCAAATCTTGCATACCGGTTTTTTTAAGACGTAAATACTCAACAAGGTTTGTGAAACTCGACCCCTAAGGGGTTGTGGGGTTGATAGTTTTTAGACTTAAATTTTTACATATTATGGCTTTTTTTGGACGTAAATGATACTAAAGACGGGATTTTGTGAAATTCGACACCTAAGGGGTTGTTTTCGGGGTTGATAGTTTGTATGAAACTCTGTTACTACAAGTGCTAGGCGTCTCGAATTTTGCGAGGGGCTTTTTTTAAGACCTAAATGTTCACTAAGACGGTTTTGCGAAATTCGAACCCTAAGAGGTTTTTTCGGGGTCGATAGTTTGGAGACTCAAATTTTGCATAGAGATTCTTTTTTTGGCGTAGTTGCAGGTGTTTTGTGAAAATAGACACCAAGGGGTTGATATTTTGTATAAAACTTCGTTTCTACAAATGCTACGAGTATTAAGTTTTGCAAGGTTGTTCTTTTATGACGCAAATACACCAAGGCACTGTTTTCTGAAATTCTACCCCTAAGGGGCTGTTTACGGGATTGACAGTTTGTATGAAACTTTGTTGCTACAAATGCTAGGAGTTTCTCAGCATGGGGGTTGTTTTAGGACCTAGGTTCTCACTAAGACGGAGTTTACAAGTTCGACCCCTTAGGGGTTGTCTTTGGAGTTTGTAATTAGAGGACTCAACATTGCAGGGGGTTTCTATTTAGGATACAGATTCTCACTAATAGAGGATGATACGAAATTCAACCCCTAAAAGTTTGTATTAGTGTTGATAGTTAAGAGTCTTAAATTTTTCATTAGGATTATTTTTACTCTGGCGGTTGAGAGTATGTCATGCTCACTCAAAGGTCTCGCTGATGGTGGCGTGTATGTCGGATCATTTGGTTCCCTTCAAAATGGTTGAGCTGAATGGTGCTGATATATGTGTCATGTTCGTGAACGGGCGCTGTCAGTTGGGACTGGTCATCTCTTAGCTGCCACGGTCTATTTTAATTATTAGTAACTTTATTTTGAATTGTCTTTTCATTTTTCTATGGACACTATTAATTTGCCACATCGTTCTCACGTAATGTACCATCTGATGATGAATGATGTAACAAAAGTTTTGTAATAATTTTGGCGATTGAAAAAGAGTGTCCATGGAGTTTCTTGCTCATTCTTCTCCATAGAGATCTACGCTTTGGAATGAGCACCTACGGTACTTTCACAGTTTTTATGTCTTGTGACTGGGACTGTAGCACCATAACTATTTTTGTAATTGTTTTATTTTATGTCTTTTGACAATTCATAAGTGCCTGTAATTGGCCTAGTTGAAATAAAAGTTTTGATTTGATTTGATTTGATTTAGGACCTAACTGTAAGGTTAAAAATTATATTCATATTTATATCAATAAGTTGAACAAAACAAGTAAAGTATAAGTGTATAAGTATACATTTGTGTATTTTATATAAAATATAAAATAAATGTAATGTAGAACCGGCCATCGACAGCTTCATAAACCGAGTGGGTATTATGCCAGGAAAAAATCAGATTTCACCCTCGCGTCTCACATGCCTCTGCTCTAGTACCAATAACAACCACGGGCGCTGTGACGACGCGCTCTGCAAAACTTCTTTGAAAAAACAAAACAACTACAGTGCCACAGTCTAACATTATGACAGTAGGTACGACTCGGCTTCACAGGCGGGGTACACACGGACGCGGTAGGGCTGCCTGCTTACAGAATTTTAATTTAGTGGAAATTATTTCTAGTTAATTTAACTGACTTCAAAAAGAAGTAGGTTATCAATTCGACGGTATGTTTTTTTTTTGTGTGTTTGTTACGCGATTACTCCGCCAATATTGTGGACCGATTTTCAAAATTCTTTTTTTGTTCGAAAGGAGATACTTCTGAAGTGGTCCCATTGTCACTATGTCAGGATATGATGATTGGATACTGGAGAAATCGAGGGCAACCCTCAAATTTTGTAGGCCTACACATCGTTTTCCGCAAATTTTATGAAGTAATTTAGGTATTTGCGTATGGTGATCATCATCTCATGTAGCTGAGCTGATGATGGAAGGTACAACTCCTCTAGTAAGGACTCGGCATCGACTGATTTAGTAAATTATGTTTGTGTTCGCATATCTCCGGAACTACAAGTCCGATTTAAGTAATCCTTTTTTAGTTTTACTTGGTATCGTTCAACTTAGGGAATACTCCAAGTTTCAACAAAATCGGTTCAGTAGTTTTCGAGATAGGGAATGAATGAAAGAGATGTTAACGATGTTATTACCGGTGTTACGGATTACAAAATTCTAGTGCACAAAAATGATATACATATTTTACAAGAATTGTAGTCTATATACAGTGTGTTAGCGATATTTAAAGAGGATATTCTAGGCTCATTTTCATCGACAAAAATGCTTTAAAAAAAATTCTTACTCCAAAACTTCGCGAATGGCAGCCATTTCAAATTTTTGATCTGTCGAACTGGGGTGTGTACAATAAAATGCAAATATCTTTGAATCCAAGAGACCTACATTCATTCAAATGACTTTACTGTAAAGTTAAATGTTGAGGCTTATCAAAAACTTACGAAAGTTTTCTAAATAATATGTAAAAATAGCCAAAAAACATGGGCAAACATGAAATTGTACACAAAAATTACTGAATAATTTCACATTTTTAACTCTAGCTCGATGAGTACCCCTGAATTTTGCTAGGGTTTTTGCATTAATTTAAAAGTGTTTGAGTCAGGCTATAAAATGATATCAAAATTATCACTGTACGTTAAGTATCTTAGGAGTTATTCTCAATTGAACATCACCCTTCCGTCTCGCCCCGCAGCAATAAATCCAAGAAACTGTACTACATATTTCAGTTTAAGGATGGTTACTTGGGGATCATTTACGCGGTGGTCAATAATTCCAGCTCATAAATATTCGTTGGAACGATTTAGCTCACCCAAAAAATGCGACACCTGTAATATTGGGGTACATGCGCTAAGGAAGGGCGATGTTCAAGTGAGAATAACTCCTAAGATACTTAATGTAGAGTGATAATTTTGACATCATTTTATAGCCTGACTCATACTTTTAATTTAATGCAAAAACCCTAGCAAAATTCAGGGGTACTTATCGAGCTAGAGTTAAAAATGTGAAATTATTCAGTAATTTTTGTGTACAATTTCGTGTTTGCCCATGTTTTTTGGTTATTTTTACATATTATTTAAAAAACTGTCGTATGTTTTTAATAAGCCTCAACGTTTAACTTTGCAATAAAGCTTGCATTTGCATGCATGTAGGTCTCTTGGATTCAAAGATATTTGCATTTTATTGTACACACAGATCAAAAAATTAAAATGGCTACCATTCGCGAAGTTTTGGAGTAAGAATTTTTTTTAAAGCATTTTTGTCGATGAAAATTAGCCTAGAATATCCCCTTCAAATATCGCTAACTCGTGCCCGGACACACTGTATATAAAATTCAAAACTGACTGACTGATCTGACAACGCACAGCCCAAACCGCTGGACCTAGAAACTTGAAATTTGGCACAAGCCCTCCTTATACCACGTAGGTGAGCACTAAGAACCGATTTTGCGAAATTCGGCTCCAAAAGGGTTGTTTTGGGGTTGATAGTTTGTATGAAACTTTGCTACTACAGGTGCTAGGAATTCCAAATTTTGCATGGGGTGCTTTTTTAGAACGTAGATGCTCACTATGACGAGATTTTGTGAAATCTGACCCCTGAGGGGTTTGTTTTTGGGGTTGATAGTTTGTATGAAACTTTTATAGAACAAGTACTAGGCGTCTCAAATCTTGCATGATGGTACTTTTTAAGATGTAAATGCTCAGCATGGTGGAAAATTTGAGAAATTCGACCCCTAAGGGGTTGTTTTTGGGGTTCATAGTGTTGAGACTCAATTTATTACATAGGGTTTCTTTTTTGGACGTAAGTAATACCTATGACGGGATTTTGCGAAATTCGATCCCTAAGAGGTTGTTTTTGGGGTTGACAGTTTTTATGAAACTCTGTTACTACATGTGCGAAGAGTCTCAAATTTTGCGAGGGGCTATTTTTAAGACCTACATGTTCACTAAGATGGTTTTGCGTAATGCGACCCCTTAGGGGTTTTTTCGGGGTCGATAGTTTGGAGACTCAAATTTTGCAAAGAGATTCTTTTTTCGGCGTAGTTGCGGGTGTTTTGTGAAAATAGACACTAAGGGGTTGATTTAGGGGTTGATATTTTGTATAAAACTTCGGTTCTACAAATGCGAGGAGGAGTATTAAATTTTGCACGGTTGTTCTTTTATGACGCAAATACGACAGGCACTTTTTTAAGGGTTTTCTGAAATTCTACCCCTTTTTTTTTTTTTTTTAGCGTGGTAAAATCATCAAATGAGTCCTAATTTCTACCCCTAACGGGCTGTTTATGGGGTTGACAGTTTGTATGAAACTTTGCTGCTAATGCTAGGAGTTTCAGCATGGGGGTTGTTTTCAGACCTAGGTTCTCAATAAGACTGAATTTTACAAAATTCGACCTTTTGGTGGTTGCCTTTGGAGTTTGTAATTAGAGGACTCAACATTGCAGGGGGGTTCTATTTAGGATACGAAATTCGACCCCTAAAAGTTTGTATTAGGGTTGATAGTTAGAAGTCTTAAATTTTGCATTGGGATTATTTTTAGGACCTAGGTGTTACCTAAGATGGAAAATTGCGTGAGATAGAATTTTTGTTGAACATTAATTTAGTTTTTCCAACAGTATCCCATATAGAGGGTGGGCGGGATTAGAAATTCACAAAGGCTAAGTCGGAAATCACGCGGACGAAGTCGCGGGCGCAGTTTATGAACTAAAAAATAAAAACTTTTTCAAAAAAATGTAACCGTCTTCAAAAACAATCACAAAAAAGGGTAAAATATCCTACAAAACTTTTCTTTCGGAAGTCGGTGGCAAAAAAGACTATGAAATTAATAAAAAAAGTCACCGACTTCCGAAAGAAAAGTTTTGTAGGTTATTTTACCCTTTTTTGTGGTTGTTTTTGTATTGTAAATATGTATTACATTATTTTCAATTTCAAGTTGCGAATGGTGTAGAAGTGTTCAATAAATATGTATAATAAACATTCCATTCAATGTATCACGTTCATGGAACATTGGGCTTAGATTGTTTATGATCGTTTAGAATTACATCAGAAAGACGTATACATAGCTGAACAAAAGCCTCCCCACTATACCGCGACGCTGAAAGACAACCGCCACTTGGATGCATTTGTTGCCCGCGACTCTCACGATGTTGTCGGGCAACCTAATGGAAACCCCGCTTTTAGTTGTATCGCTATTTTGAGAGAATTTGCTATTTTGAGAATTAGGCTTATACGAGAATCTACCAACATAAGAACTTGCCACCTTGCCACTATATTTGCGCGGCCTTGTTGCCATTTTATGGGAATTGAGCATTCTGGTCTTTGACTGCTGGCCTTTAAGAGAGACTAAAGCCTGATTTACATTACGAAACTAGTTGCATGACACTACTTTCACCAGTAATTTCACGTGTAAACGTTCAGTTTTACAATGCATGCATTACTTTCGTGACACTGAATTACTTTCGTGCTATGCGCATATTTTTTGTGAAACTAGTTTCATGCAACTACTTTCATCATGTAAATACGACGCGAAAGTAGTGTCGCGACAGCACCTGCGCTGAGAGGACGTGTGGTATTTGAAATTAAAATGATTTTTACCCATACGAAAGTAATTTGCATAGCTTTTAAGATCATCTGCTAATTCAGAGATTAACTGTGTTGCACCCGGATGCTTTTTTTTCAAGTTTTCGCCTCGAGTAATTACATAATGGGACTAGACAAGGGAACTAAAGACGTTGGTGGATTTATCAACGTCTTTTTTCCGAGACAAATTTTATATTTATTTTATATTTTATCATTTCTACAGCGACGCTTTGCATCATAAATGAAATACAGCTTTGATCTTGACAGGACCAGTATCTCCGCGATACTGGTAATTTCACGACACTAAAATTTAAACGAAAGTACTTTCACATGTGCTGAAACAAGTTTCACGAAACTAGTTTTATCATGCATGACACTACTTTTGTAATGTAAATCCGGCTTAAGAGTCACTCAACGAGCAATGGAAAGAGCTTTGCTTGGAGTTTCTTTGCGGAATAAAATCCGAAACATGGATATTCGGCGAAGAACCAGAGTCACCGACGTAGCTCATAGCAAATTGAAGTGACAATGGGCAGGCCACATCACTCGTAGAACTGACAACCGATGGGGAAGAAAAGTTCTCTCATAGCGACCACGGACCGGAAGACGCAGCGTAGGCAGGCCTCCCACTAGGTGAAACGACGACATCGTGAGGGTCGCGGGCAGCCGATGAAATCAAGTGGCGAATTGTCGTTCGGCGTGGCGGTCTAAGGGGGAGGCCTATGTTCAGCAGTGGACATCTTCCGGCTGATGATAAGCATTCTGCTCCTAAACCATAATAATATTATAACGTTAAAATATTTGTGTCGTACTAGACTTAGCATGGCGATGTTTGAAATAAATGTGTTTGTATTTATAAGTATGTAACATGAATAATAAATCTATACAAAAACAAATCATCATTTATTTTAAGCCGACCTCATTATACAGTAATAAAAAATACTCGACCAGCAGAACAATTGACATACTGCTTATTTAGCGCGCATGTGGCAAAAGAAATTTCAAAAAAATGGTCTTCTTGTAAATGCTCAGCATGGTGGAAAATTTGAGAAATTCGACCCCTAAGGGGTTGTTTTTGGGGTTCATAGTGTTGAGACTCAATTTATTACATAGGGTTTCTTTTTTGGACGTAAGTAATACCTATGACGGGATTTTGCGAAATTCGATCCCTAAGAGGTTGTTTTTGGGGTTGACAGTTTTTATGAAACTCTGTTACTACATGTGCGAAGAGTCTCAAATTTTGCGAGGGGCTATTTTTAAGACCTACATGTTCACTAAGATGGTTTTGCGTAATGCGACCCCTTAGGGGTTTTTTCGGGGTCGATAGTTTGGAGACTCAAATTTTGCAAAGAGATTCTTTTTTCGGCGTAGTTGCGGGTGTTTTGTGAAAATAGACACTAAGGGGTTGATTTAGGGGTTGATATTTTGTATAAAACTTCGGTTCTACAAATGCGAGGAGGAGTATTAAATTTTGCACGGTTGTTCTTTTATGACGCAAATACGACAGGCACTTTTTTAAGGGTTTTCTGAAATTCTACCTCTTTTTTTTTTTTTTTTTAGCGTGGTAAAATCATCAAATGAGTCCTAATTTCTACCCCTAACGGGCTGTTTATGGGGTTGACAGTTTGTATGAAACTTTGCTGCTAATGCTAGGAGTTTCAGCATGGGGGTTGTTTTCAGACCTAGGTTCTCAATAAGACTGAATTTTACAAAATTCGACCTTTTGGTGGTTGCCTTTGGAGTTTGTAATTAGAGGACTCAACATTGCAGGGGGGTTCTATTTAGGATACGAAATTCGACCCCTAAAAGTTTGTATTAGGGTTGATAGTTAGAAGTCTTAAATTTTGCATTGGGATTATTTTTAGGACCTAGGTGTTACCTAAGATGGAAAATTGCGTGAGATAGAATTTTTGTTGAACATTAATTTAGTTTTTCCAACAGTATCCCATATAGAGGGTGGGCGGGATTAGAAATTCACAAAGGCTAAGTCGGAAATCACGCGGACGAAGTCGCGGGCGCAGTTTATGAACTAAAAAATAAAAACTTTTTCAAAAAAAATGTAACCGTCTTCAAAAACAATCACAAAAAAGGGTAAAATATCCTACAAAACTTTTCTTTCGGAAGTCGGTGGCAAAAAAGACTATGAAATTAATAAAAAAAAGTCACCGACTTCCGAAAGAAAAGTTTTGTAGGTTATTTTACCCTTTTTTGTGGTTGTTTTTGTATTGTAAATATGTATTACATTATTTTCAATTTCAAGTTGCGAATGGTGTAGAAGTGTTCAATAAATATGTATAATAAACATTCCATTCAATGTATCACGTTCATGGAACATTGGGCTTAGATTGTTTATGATCGTTTAGAATTACATCAGAAAGACGTATACATAGCTGAACAAAAGCCTCCCCACTATACCGCGACGCTGAAAGACAACCGCCACTTGGATGCATTTGTTGCCCGCGACTCTCACGATGTTGTCGGGCAACCTAATGGAAACCCCGCTTTTAGTTGTATCGCTATTTTGAGAGAATTTGCTATTTTGAGAATTAGGCTTATACGAGAATCTACCAACATAAGAACTTGCCACCTTGCCACTATATTTGCGCGGCCTTGTTGCCATTTTATGGGAATTGAGCATTCTGGTCTTTGACTGCTGGCCTTTAAGAGAGACTAAAGCCTGATTTACATTACGAAACTAGTTGCATGACACTACTTTCACCAGTAATTTCACGTGTAAACGTTCAGTTTTACAATGCATGCATTACTTTCGTGACACTGAATTACTTTCGTGCTATGCGCATATTTTTTGTGAAACTAGTTTCATGCAACTACTTTCATCATGTAAATACGACGCGAAAGTAGTGTCGCGACAGCACCTGCGCTGAGAGGACGTGTGGTATTTGAAATTAAAATGATTTTTACCCATACGAAAGTAATTTGCATAGCTTTTAAGATCATCTGCTAATTCAGAGATTAACTGTGTTGCACCCGGATGCTTTTTTTTCAAGTTTTCGCCTCGAGTAATTACATAATGGGACTAGACAAGGGAACTAAAGACGTTGGTGGATTTATCAACGTCTTTTTTCCGAGACAAATTTTATATTTATTTTATATTTTATCATTTCTACAGCGACGCTTTGCATCATAAATGAAATACAGCTTTGATCTTGACAGGACCAGTATCTCCGCGATACTGGTAATTTCACGACACTAAAATTTAAACGAAAGTACTTTCACATGTGCTGAAACAAGTTTCACGAAACTAGTTTTATCATGCATGACACTACTTTTGTAATGTAAATCCGGCTTAAGAGTCACTCAACGAGCAATGGAAAGAGCTTTGCTTGGAGTTTCTTTGCGGAATAAAATCCGAAACATGGATATTCGGCGAAGAACCAGAGTCACCGACGTAGCTCATAGCAAATTGAAGTGACAATGGGCAGGCCACATCACTCGTAGAACTGACAACCGATGGGGAAGAAAAGTTCTCTCATAGCGACCACGGACCGGAAGACGCAGCGTAGGCAGGCCTCCCACTAGGTGAAACGACGACATCGTGAGGGTCGCGGGCAGCCGATGAAATCAAGTGGCGAATTGTCGTTCGGCGTGGCGGTCTAAGGGGGAGGCCTATGTTCAGCAGTGGACATCTTCCGGCTGATGATAAGCATTCTGCTCCTAAACCATAATAATATTATAACGTTAAAATATTTGTGTCGTACTAGACTTAGCATGGCGATGTTTGAAATAAATGTGTTTGTATTTATAAGTATGTAACATGAATAATAAATCTATACAAAAACAAATCATCATTTATTTTAAGCCGACCTCATTATACAGTAATAAAAAATACTCGACCAGCAGAACAATTGACATACTGCTTATTTAGCGCGCATGTGGCAAAAGAAATTTCAAAAAAATGGTCTTCGGCTATTTGAAATTATTTCAGTCTTAAAACATTTTAGCTCTCGTATTTTTGTTGTATTATGTGTTGTTTCTCTGATTATATCAACAAAAATATTATTATTTTAATAGCCGCCGGGCGCGGTGCAAACTGTCATAGTCCTCCCGTCTCAATAGAGCGGCGCCGACTGGCAGGTGAAACAAAATGATGCCTGAAGCTAGAACCCGCGCCGCGACAAAAGTCGTTTTGACGCGGCGCTAGTGTCTATGTCATTACATCAAATTGTATTAAAAAATGTAGTACCACGAATTTTCCGCAGACCTTCACTCGTGACGCAGATTCTAGTGTGCCGCGAAATGGAAAATAGCATTCTACACGGTTTAAAAACGTCGTAAGCGCCGAATGCTAAGAACAATGATAACTTTTATTATAAACAATATTTCAAAAAAGTGCCAGACACTGCCCTCGGCTACGTAATTGTGTTCATATTGATCTAATTTATATTTCTGTAGGACGAACCAAAATAGAATGAAATCAAAAAAACGTGAAAATCAGAGGCAACTTTGTGATCATTTTCTATCGAGAAAAAATTGTCTTTTTATGTTTTCTGTTTGACTCTGCCCTCGCAAATATAATGAAGTTTCCCAACATATACTTTTGTTCCGAATTAAACACGATTTAGTACTCTAAAAATCCAATCCAAAATTGAAGATTTCGCTTGTAGCGCAGCCTTAAGATATTTAGAGCTTGAATTAGGCAATAAAAACAATCAGCATAATGTATAATATTGTGTTATTTTTATCTCATATGACATTTTTATATGAAGATGATATTTAACATACTTGTAATGTTACATTTTTACATACATTAAGCCTTAAAAATTCCTCCGCACAGGAAAAAAGTTCAGACGTTTTATTGGCCTTGAATGTCTTGAGCTTTCAGATTCGTAGTTTTTTTTTATTTTAGTTTCTATTTAAACCTAACTTTTGTTTTTGACATAATGTAATAAATCAATCATGTAATCTCTGACGGGTTATGCAGAGGTATGCTATTAGTAGTACCTACGCTTACATTCGGACAATTGAAGTCCCATGTAATAGATGAGTGTGTTACTATCAACCAAGCACAAATAAGACTCTGTGGCTGCTACTGAGAAATTCCTTGTGGAAAACCACAATAATAGGTACACGACCTGGGAATAGAATCCAGGATCAGAACCTTAAGTTCAGTAGTGTCGCTTGCGACCACTTGATCAAAGAGACGGTCTGACCTGGCTTAATCATCAGCCTAATAGTAGTTCACTGCTGGATAAGGCCTCCAACCGCACCCTAGTACACTCGACCACCGGCTATTGTTGCTCCCCCTTGTCTGAGGGCTTCCTACCCTACGTTTCTCGATTTGAGGTCTCCACTCGAGGACACGTCTCCATAGTATAGATAATTATTATTTTAATGTCTTTGGTCCCACCGGTCTAAATGTCCGTGTGGTGGCCGGACATAAAGAATAGTGCCACCCCATATCTTCCGGGTGTCGTAAAAGGCGACTAATGGAAGTTAGGACCCCGTGCATGGTATCAAGCACTTTGGGTCACCCGAATGGTGGCGGGTAAACCACCAACAAACGCATGCCTAAAGAGGGTTAGTGTCAAGCAGGCGGCCGGCTATAAAAACAAAGCCATAACACTAAGCAACATGAGTAGTGAAAATGAGATGCGCGATAGTGCTAGGGCGTACCTGGCAGGCAACGCGCAGGAGCAGCACCCGGCCCCTGCAGGAAATGGACAAGGGTTGTCGCACCAACCCGGGCGGGTGCGACGTAAGAAGCGAGCTCGGGAAGAAAGATTGAGGTATGCGAGTTGGAATGTTGGAACAATGAATGGAATAGCCAGAGAGTTAAAAAGGAGTAAATGATACTATGACGTCTGATAGGGGAGAATGGAAGAAAAAAAACGTGTAAAAAGTAAAAAGGGACATGGGCAGGAAGATGATGATGTATTTGGTCCCAACGGTTACCGTTCCTACGACAAATATGGCTGGTCAATTGCCACTTCAGCTTATTCTGTGGGCTATGTCGATCATATCCTCAGTCGGATCTCCTCATAACGAATTCGATCCCGCAGAGAAACGCCAAGCATAGCCCTTTCACAGCTTGCTGAGTGATTATAATATGTGGAACAGCCGTATCTGATACGTTTGTACGATTGACGTTGATACTGGTCGTGAGTGTCCACATCTCAGCTCTGTAAGTCTTTAAATCATAACAGGTAGGATACTCTGATTGAAAACCTTAGCTTTTAAACTCTGTGGAATAGGTAAATAGAATACCCGACGAAGCTTACCAAACGCCGCCCAACCCAGCTGAATTCATCTGTTAGCCATCTCAAAGTTGTTTTTACCAAACTGCAAGGCTTGTCCAAGATAAATATTTTCTCAATCTATGACTATTTTAAAGTACCACACGGGCGAAGCCGCTAACAAAAACTAGCTATGGGCAAATAGCTAGTCAATTTGATAACCAATTGATTTACTTTTCAGTTTACCGAACGAATCATTTAGTTTCATAGTTATAAAACACAGATTTCAGTGGGTAAACCTAGATTTGTTTGGATCGCTCTCGGTGTTAAACATTGATTTTTAATTAAAATTAAGTACCAAGTAGGTAGCATTTAAAATATTTAATTATGTAGTTAATTATGTATTACGTTTACTTTTAGACATAAATCAAAACGATTTTGTAGGGCTGGAATAAAATTACTGTGGTTAAATGTATACCAACATTTTGAAAAATAATCTCTGAATAAAATAATTACTAAGTAAGTATTCTTAATATTTCACGCTTGGCGCAGTGGCTGAGCAATCGACTGCTGCGCAGCGTGTCGCGGATTCGATTTCCGCACAGAACAAATATTTCTACATCTACAGTTGTTTCGGGTCTGGCTGTTTGTGTATGTTTGTAAAAGTTTTAGACGATGCAAGAACTCGAACGCGAGTTGCGTTACATTGCGGAATTTATAGGTAGAACAAATTCAGATAATGAAACAAATGCCGCAATGTAGTGAAACTCGCATACGAGTTCTTGCTCCGTCTAAATGGCGCTTAATTCTCCTATAAATCACAAAATATAGTGCATGCACTAAATATTTCCGGTATAAGGTGATGCAAAAATATGTATAACGTATCAGATAAGTCCGTACAAACGGAAAGTTCAAATGGGAACTGGTTTAGCGCACGCGGACACGCGGTGCAATATCAGCCCACAATTTGAATGCTCGTGCAAACTTTAAAGTCATCTCATTGTTAAGAGCTTTTGTCACACATTCAGACGAGGTAGATTATTATTTTTATTGAATGCGCATTGAATTGTTTTTTGGCGTTATTTGAGCTCGGAGCAAGTTTGAGTTCGTTATATCGGTTACATTGTTGATAAGGCCTGTACAGTAAAGTACCTCTGCAAAACACAGCACTCTCTTTATCCTCAATCTCGTCTTTGCAAGTGGAAGACTCCATTGGCAAAGGCGACCTCATAGCGCCATCCTCCGTCACCTAGGCGAGCGCGTTTTTTGTCGCCATACGATACAGTGAGTTTTATCCTGGTGTACGGAGTAGTTGCCAGTGGTATCGTTGTCGACTCTACGAACCCGTGCTTTGTGTAATTTATTTCAACATCACTGTTCTTACAACGGTGAAGAAAAACGACTTAGAAGCAAAAACTCTAAGACATTGTGACATCTTAACCGCACTGGGGTCGCGTAATCCATTCTTTCTCACTTACAAGAGGTGTGTGTCCCACCAGTGGGAATATTATAGGCTACGAGTATATAAATATTTACGTTTTTAATTTGAATAATGCGATAGGTAAGTGTAATCTTTTGTAAATATGTCGTTGGTGATCCTATAATAAATGAATAAATAAACACGGATTTTAATTTAGAATAGTAGAGATATGCGTGCCGCTAGAACAGTACTGTACTTGACACAGCTCCCGAAGAGTATCGTCTCACGGTGACCACTTTACCTCACGGGTCAAGTGTTTTGCCAGTAACTCAAATCTTTCCAAAGGTCAATACTGATCTACGTAGTATATGTATGGCAATGTTTATGGTTGGTTGGGTGAACATGATAGCGTGGTTGCGCAGACGCAGCCGATTAGCGCCGTCCGGTCCAGATAACGGAGTGCCGGAACGCTGATCCGAATTATTACGAGTCCGTGAAGCTGACGTTTACGAAATAACTCCATACAATGTCCGTGGGCATTCTTAACTAACTGCAAGATTATAGTATTGATACTCTTATCATATAAGTTCTATAAGCTTAGCTGTATTTGCACAGTGTGACATGGTAAAGTATTTAGCTGGATGGATAGACATTACATAATTATTATGTTTTACGTTTTAGTGATGCTTGGTTTTATAAATGTTTAGAGTTTATAAATACTTAGAGTAGTGCAAAAGGAGAAAGTTGTAGTAATAATTTACCTAACAGTAGAAGTAAGAACGCACAAAGATTTAAAACAAAGTTTACTTACTATTTTATTAACTTTATTCCTAACTCGGGTTTTCATTTCAGATGTCTAAGTATTTTTCAGATTGACTGGTTTACATAGCAAGAAAGTGAAGATGATTATATCCAGACACAAAGTATCTGACAGTAGATAATTATCTCATTAGCAAGGTACCTCACTGAAGTATTTAGACGAGCAAAACGAGCGGAGGGGTCAGGCGGGGTCAATTGGATGTACCAGCAGCTAATCTTCGAATAACATAGTCTAAATCAGTATTGTTTGTTCCAGTAGGAACATTAGAGATATATTGTAAGTTTCTGTTGTTTTTGAACGTTTCAGAGGATCTCTAGTTTTGTCTTATTTGTAGCGAAAAATTATCAAATAAAGTTTAACCGTTGCATACTCGTATTATATACCTCCCCCCCTCCTTTTAGATTTCGGTTCGGATAACATTAAAGAAGAAAAATACGTATGTTACTGTCTTCATAATAAATACGTCATACATAAGTGTAGGTGCGTGTTCACAATCAACGTCAT
This sequence comes from Agrotis segetum, assembly GCA_036375495.1. NCBI lineage: Eukaryota > Metazoa > Arthropoda > Insecta > Lepidoptera > Noctuidae > Agrotis > Agrotis segetum. The sequence continues at coordinate 242,780 of JAQSVV010000094.1, read as the reverse complement.
GGTGTATCGAACATTCATTCATTCATAATTTTATAAATATTGTATCGTTTTGAAGCTAAATGCGGTGATGACGTATTGTTGAAATCAATTTACTTACTGACGACAGTGGTGATAATGATTGTAGGGAATTTTTATGTTTACAATTTGGCTGGTGTTGAGTATGTATTCAAATGTGCCGTTAGCTTAGATGCGATCAGCTGACGATAAAAACATTACTCAAAATCAGAAAAAAGACCAAAACAAACTGTGTGTAACTCTTGTAACTTGTACCGAACCCTCAAAAGTTTGTGAAGGAAAAAATACTTTTCTACTCACAATCAGCTGTTTTCTGTTATGCAAGAATTGAACATAATTTCTTTTTTTGAGAAAATTTTATATTTACGAAAGTTACTTGATCAATGAACAGGTTTAACTGTTGAATATTGTTAAGCTTTCTGTAACTGGAATTTAGACTGTATTCGGCAAATCTAGCTTTGTCGTTGTCTTTATGCAAAATAATAAGCATCATAACATCACACTCGATCAAATCATAAAACAAGTTCAAGAATGACGACGATTTATGTAAATCTAAGTAAAACCGGTTCTGCATGTTAGGTTGTTGGCTTTCTTGTAAGAGACACTAAAATAAGAAGAGCAATGAAAAAAGGGGAATTCTAGTGCTCACCATGTGAAGCGGGTGTAAAGTAGAGCGCGAACAGGTCGTCGACGGACGCGGTGGTGGTAGCGGGGTGCGCGGGCGGCTGCGCGTAGGGCTGCGGCTGCGCGTGCGGCGGCGGCGGGCCTCCGTAGTGTAGCCCGCTCGGGCCCGCCTCCACCAGCAACTGCATCTGTGAGATGTCCACGAACTCGTCGCCGTCGCCGCGGCCTCCCAGCTCCTCGTCCTCCGGCCGACGCATCGCGATCACCGAGAGCATCGCACGAGCGCATTCCCGCACTGCACAATCCACACCACCTCGTGCGCAACACCGCACCTGCACTCACATTCAACCGCAAACGACGCCGCACCGGCGCGTACGCCACTACACTTCTTTACTAAAACTAACTTAATGTCCTATCAAAATTGACGTGATCACAGCACATTACGGTTAGGAAACTACAAATACACGGCACGTTAATCACACTGAAGGGTCACGAGCATCTACTGATAAATGAACACAGGTTTCGCACGCGGACTGTGTCGTCGCGCCGAGAACGCCACATCCTCGACTGAGGCACAGGCGGAGCGGCGAGGGCGTGCATACGCCGCCCCCGTGAGCGCCGCGGTCGTCGTCCGCCGCGCGCCCTATCAATGGACGCCAGCCACCCGGTCGAGGTCGGCGTTCATTCACGACGGTCGCGTTAATGGCGTTCGAGCCGGGCGTCCTCGCTCGGTCGCCGGTATCGCCCACGTGCGCGAGAAAATGGCGCGGCGTCGCGACGGCAAAGGGAGGCGCGCGAAAAGCGCGGGGCGCACAAGTGTAGTGATGGCGAAGCGACGGCGGGCGGCGCGAGCGCGGGCGTCCGGCGTGGGCGCGGAGGCTCGCCGCTCCGTCACGCGGCCACCCTGCTGCCGCGGCGCACTCCTGCTATCGCCACATTCTCTGCGCGTTGACTCATGATCCACTTTCGGACGCTACGTGCTGCGCCGCCGCCGGGTGACGGATCCCGGAGACCGTTTTGGACATGCTACAATTAGCCGGGTGGCACGCGCGCTCCTGTGACGTCGATAGTCCAGCCCGAATAGTTCGGACGTTACGTAGTTCGGATAAATCATTGGCTTCTTCTAAAAATACGTAACTGGTCATAGCCGTAGCTACGTAATGATACCTAAGGCGTTACTCCATATGCTATTTCTGAACTTTTTGTTATTTGACGTATGTATACCGAACACGTAGGTCTTTCAGAAATGGACACGCATACCTACGTACGCACTTGTTTGCTATTTGAAACTGTGTTGATGTCAAGTAACATAACATTTAATAAAACAGTAGTAAGTTTCCCAAATTCCAAACAACATTTGAGCTGAAAACCAAAAAATCGCGGAGCATACAAGCCTGGACTTATCGAATGGTTAAGTAGAAATATGTGTATTATTTTACTCACCTACTCAAATGAAAAGGTCATCTCAATATGAAGTTTTAGCTATTCGGAATATTCAAAAACTTTCCAGGAAACTCCTTTGATCTAATACGACAGGGGAAAACTTACGAAGTTGTACAATTAATTAAATCGTATGGTATTTATTAATGTGTGGGTGCGTTAATGATTCATAACATAACCTACTTATGTGGAGGTTTGATACTCAGGATCCAAGGATATATGAATCCCTGAAAAAAGGAAAGGTCATGGATCGTGTGCACGTTGCCATAGCAACCTCCTGTTGATCCTCCACGCTTTAAGGAAATGTCAGGGTGCTCGGAGTGGGAGAGACCGCGTGGGCCGCGCCGCGCCCCGCGATTGTTCCTGCTCCTGACAGCTGCCACAATTTAGCAACCAGCCCCCTCTGAGAGGTAGATGCTTCTTGTGATGACATTTATCTAATGGACCGTCATCAAACCTGTAATTTTGTGGAGGTGCACACGCCCACCCAGTGCGTGGGTGGACAAATCGTTATTCGTTAGGGGTTCCTTGCTATAAATTTATAATTTCTTCGATTAACATCGGCCCAGCTGAATTCATGTTGTCCTTTCAGCTTGAATAGCTCTTAAATAAGAATAAAATCTGGAAAAGTATGGCTCTAGATCATACATGTCTGTTTTCGTCCAATAAACTAAACTTCATTAGTTATAAGACTGAAATCTTGTACACTTTAAGTTGTGAATAACCAAATACGCCCACCCTTTACTACCAAACTTGAAATCTAACTCATTACTAGTAAAAGTCGATGATGTAACTGCTAAGGCGTTGAGGTACCAAGCCCTTATCAGCTGTGCTGGGGCGTCTGTAGATGACGTAAATTTAGAGCCATAGGGCCTTAGAGCAGCCTTCGTACATCCGGCACCCACGTCCTGCGTTACACAACTATTTCATGCTCGTAACTACGACCTGCAACACATTAAGCAACAACAGCCTTAGGGCTGCTATTATAAACAATAGTGCGTATCAATGAATATGGTTATGCTCTAAGATTTGAATTGTTTTAACATTAAATATTCTGTGTTAAAACCAATTGACGCATGAAACTGAAATTCTGTGGTTTTGATGTGGTGTGTTTTGTTCACTGACCAAAAAATACCTCAGGAAAAGGGTACACGTAATTTGATAGAAAAGGGCAAAGTGGGCGCACATCAAATTATTCAGTAGTAAAATTATTAAGCCCACACTCATTTTCGTGGGTGTTGAAGGGATGACTAAAATTGTTTCAGAATTAAATACAGCCACTGCAACGTATTTCTGAATTCTAAAATCTTTCCATTTACTTAGCAGAACTAGACATTTTCCAGGCATTTTCTAGGCCCGCGTATCCCATTGTCTCTCGCTAGCCATCACGTGAGGCTTTGGTTAAAATCAACCTCTTCTGCCGAAAGCTTTCACCATAGAGATTTTTTTTATTTCTCTGCCCATCGTGACTCTGACATTTCTTTCTTTTTTCTTTTTTGTTTGTACTACTAACACTAGTTATAAGGTATTTTACTAACAAAATGGACCAAGTGTGTTGTCCGATTTAATTAAATAAAAATAAATAAATAAATAGAGCGGGAGCCCACAACATATTATGTCCGTGACCAATTTCCTCTCAAGCGATAATTAGCAGGCTACATGAGGGAGTCGTATCATGAAGATTTGTGGAAGTCAGCTGCGATTCCGTTGGTGGGATAAGCAGCAATCGCCGTTCAAACACGTAGAAAAAAATTTTTTTTTAGTCATTTCCTCCCAATTGAAACCTGGTTAATATTGAAGATTACCTTGTATCACGAAGAATAAAACCAATCAGCCGACGATACCATGATGGAATACACGTCAGCTGGTCACTCGAACATGTAGGTAATTTTTTATTTTATTTTTAGTGATTTCCTCTCGACCCAAATTTAACCCAATGAAAGTTTACATGTAATTATGGCTAAAAACAGACGTCAGCTGGCTGTAGCTCGGTGGAAAGATCGTTAGCTGATGCTTTGAAAATTACAAGTAGGGCTACCGCTCTTAGCCTAAATCTGCATTCAGTTCAATGTTTTCAATTCCTCCCTACAGAAAACCTGTTTATATTGAGGCTTGCTCAATATCACGATGAAAAAATCCATTCACCCTATGTTTACAGACAGTTATGGATCAAAATACAGAGTTATTCTTATAAAGCTGGGCATCAGGAACATATGTGATTCCGTAAGAGATACGAAAAAACTTGTTTAGATAACTTTAGCTCTTTTTTCAGTATAAACATTTTGGCATTTTTATTTTTATGGTCAAGTGTGAATTGTCCACTAAAATGAATTCGCTAGGAACAATATTTGGATTATACAAAATGTGAAATACTTTAAAAACTACTTAACCGATTTTCATGAAACAAACTGTACAATAGTTTTTACAACAAGACCAACACATAAACAAAAAACTACATTTTCGTAACTCCTTAAAGGCATTACCAACTTCTACGATTTTTTATTTGTAGATCAGATGGCAGTCCTCAAGATAGAATAGACTACTAAAGCTACGGTTCCTAATTATGACTATTGTAGGGTGAGATGGCGACGGAAAATAAAGATATTGTTAGGGACAAAATTATTAAAGCTATCATTAACATCTATTAAGGTACACCAGTCTTGGGTTAGGTTTATGAAGAAAGTGTTTCTAATGCTGAAAAAGGAGAAATCTATACTTTTATAGCTGAAGAGTGTTTGGTTGAACGCGCTAATCTCAAGAACAACTGGTCTGAATTTAAAAATTCTTCTTGTGTTGGATATGTCCTTTGATCGAGGAAGGCTATAGATTATATAACATCACGCTACGACCAATAGAAGCCTAGCAGTGGGGGTAAAACCACGGAGAAATGCTAGTAAAATTATATTGAGCTCGACGTAGTGACCGCTTTAGTAATGGGTACGGTTAGCCGATACAAAATCTGGACAGAAAATGCTTGCTGACTAAATTATCGGCTGAAACCATGCTGAGTTCAGACGAGAGCGAAGAATTTTGACAGCCGTCTCAGCTTATGCTACTCAGCATTCGACATTTTTATTTTAGTGCTGCTCAGATATTGTACCTATAGGCTAACCGTACCCAATAAGTACAATGCTAGACATAAGTTTCTGACTCTGCTAAGTCGCTTGTCACTCAAAAGACTCCGAACACAATACATCTTGTAACCAATAAATCCTAACCATGTTTTACTCAATGAACAGTACGTACAACAAAAGTTACAACATGCTATAATAATGTTACATTTTCATTTTATGAATGGAGGAACGGACATTTAATGTTAAGTGACTATAAACCACATCAAGTACTCCGTACGTATTCGCTTTAACATGAGTTTGTTGGCAAGTTACTCTTAACTTTACACAACCGTATGTTACACGTAACATTTTCAATAATAGCCGGTGAAATACGCACGCGTACGATTAGCTAAGAATTATTTGTACTGTGAAACGTATCCTTACATAATAACGTTTGATAAGTGTTCAATGTAGATGTCATAGACATCATTTCGGAGGCGTGATGACGCACTTGTTCATACAATTTCCCTTACACGATGACGTCTGTCCGTTTCATAACATCCTATTTAGATAATAAAGCCTGATAAACAAAATGTTGTTAATGTCAGCGTTAACTTTGGGCCTGATGGAGTTGACGTGCAGGACCCACTTCAGTTTGTGTAAAAAAGGCTTTAGTATAAAAGCGTAAATATAATTTTAATGGGTGTTATAAACATTTTATTTCGTATAGGTGAGAGTGAAAATAAATTGATTGTATGCTTCGTCAATTCATTCAATCAGTTTTATGAAGTGGTAAGAATGGTGGGTGATAATAGATATTATTATATACCTAATTAATTACAAATCATCCTATACATAGTGATTTGTAATTCGATGCGGTCCTTGAAATGGGTGATAATAGATCTGATTTACCTAACATGGGGTCCAAACTGGCTAGTTTTAGGGATATCGAACTTAAGACATTTTCGTTTTTCCACCTCTCCCTCATTAAGTGTCGTTGTTAGAAACTAACGATACTCACCACTTACAGCCGTATTTATAGTCAAGTCAAAGTAATTTCTTTAGCTTAAGCAATTACTTGTGCAATTTTTATTAAGCAATACACCTGAATTATAACAAAGTGGGTACTGTAAAAGAAAGTAAAGGTATATTCTATATTATTACAGTTCAAACTTCAAGCAATTATTAAAGTACTTAATAAAAATCGTCTCATAATTAAATGACATTTACTCAAGTAAAACCTTTTACTTGTTTATAAATACGGGGGTTAGACTTCATACTTTTCTGATAGAATATTGTTACGTCGATCGAATGGGCATTGTTCATTTTTTTTAATATGCTGTAATTGAAAAACCATTTCGAGGAATAGCGTTACTGATCATTATGTACTAATTAAAAATGAAAAATATTCATATCTCATTGATATTTTTAATAAAATACGTTTGACCTTCCTTGCCCTTCAAATGTTTAATACCTTCTTCAAACCTTTGGCTGTACACAGTTTTGTATCTTTGCCTCAGAAAACAGAAAATATAAAAAATATAAAACCGGCCAAGTGCGAGTCGGACTCGCCCATAAAGGTTTCCGTAGCAGCAAGTAAAGTTCTTGTAGTTGGTTGTAACTTTGCAAGGTAAATTGCAGTTTACAATTTATTAAAAAAAAAAACTAATAACTCGATCTCGTTCAAAACAATTTTCAATTGAAGTTTGCATGGTAATGCACATCAAATATTTTTTTTTATCATTCTCTTAGTTTAGAAGTTACAGAGGGGGGGGGGGGACACATTTTACCACTTTGAAAGTGTCTCTCGAGCAAACTGTTCAGTTTAGAAAAAAATAATTATGTTTGTAACCTCAATCAGAATAATAGTACTACCTCAATATAATTTTTCAAGACCTATTCATAGATATCCCACACGAATGGGTAAGGTGAAAAAAAAAAATATTTTGAGTTTCAATTGTTACTTTCTACCCCCAAAATTCTTTTTTGTTTTATTTTTGTGTGAAAGTCCGCGGTTCACATAATACATCTACCTCCAAAGTTTCAACTTTTGGTCGAAATTATACGAGCTATCTCTTATAATTTCGACAAAAAGTGGCTGTGACATACGGACGAACAGACAGACAGACAGACATGTCGAATCTATAAGGGTTCCGTTTTCTGCCATTGGCTGCGGAACCCTAAAAAATAAGTGACAAGTATTTTCCAGGGTTGTCAGGCATAAGTACCAATGTCTTGGTATATATACCAGTTTTCAGTGTCATGTACCATGTACCAAGAAACTCGAGTACTCGAGAAAAAAAAACCAAGATTGGACGTTGACCAACAATACAGAATAAACGACAAATTTTAGGGTGCAATCGAGTATTATTATTATTATAGCCTACAATCTTACAAAACAAAAATATTAAAAGTAAGTTTACATTTTTTTCCCTCTCTTTTATATATCTATATATTTGCGCCTTAGCTTGCCACTCCTTCCGATTATGGGTCATCCTCCTCCAAGTAGCACCAGCCATCTTTCGAAAGTCGTCTTCCCATCTTAGGCGTTGCCTTCCTTTCTTTCTTTTGTTATATTATCTTGGACACCATTTGGTTACGTCCTTAGCCTATTTATTATTAGTACTCCTCAACATATGACCTGCCCATCTGCATTTCAATTTCCTTATGCAATATGTGATTTCGTTGATTTTAGTTGATTTTAGTTTGGTTTAGTAATGTCTCTAGTTTAATTTTGTCTTTTAACTTGTCGTTGAGCATGCTACGCTCCATGCTATGTTGACAGGGCTCTAGATTTCGCATAATTTGTTTAGTAATGCTCCAAGTTTGACATCCATACGTCAATATAGGTAAAATGCAGAAACCCGTGTATTTTTGACAACCTTGTGTGACCAATATCTCTTCCACGCTAGCTGTACTCTGTTATCTATTTCTTTAGTTACAATCGAGTATTGCTTACTAAAAAATCTCTTTTTTTTGCCTTCTATTAACAGCAAAAGATAAAAAAAAGATATTTCATTCGTATTTGATTTTCGACACATTTTACCGATGTACCAATATTTCATATTGGTACATCACAGTGGCCGTCTGACATCCCTGATGAGAAAATCAGGGATGTCAGAGGGCCACTGACAAGTGTCAATTTGTAAATGTCAAAGATGTAAACAAACAAGTTTTTATTGTAACTGCAAATTTCTTCATTATCTCGGTTAAATCTGTTAAATCGGCATCGGCAATATAACATAAACTACAAGTAAAAAAGAATATAGGAAGTGCTTTGTCCCAACTAGCAACAATAATACTAAAAATAATCCAATCAACATTTTGTTCGTACTAAAGAAGATTTGAGAGAAAAGTGGTGTTTGATGACGGTGTGGAATGTTGAAAGGTTTATACAATGTACTGTTGCGAAGATCACTTTGATGTTAGTATTTCAGAAGCCTTAGATTCCTTCGTATTTTCATCTAGGAGCTAATTTTGTTTTGTAAATAATAACCTAGCGGGATGTAAGTGACGTTTAGACAGTTCACGTTGTGTTGACAGTTTTTTTAATTTTGCTCTAGTAAGGAAACGGCACAACTTTTAGGCCAATGGTGACGTCACCTACCTCATAAATTAAAATATTAAAAATAAAAAAAGTATTGAGCCAATCATTAAAATATTCAAATTAGTTTCTCAAAATGCTCTATATTTGCAGAAAATAAAATAAAATCGAATGTTTAAAAAATTAAGACAATCCCCATTGCGAGACCTATCTATGAGGTTCTCGAAAGTTCCACAAGGTTCTCGACAATTCTACTCAAGTTCGGTCAGGAAATTTCTAGAAAGTTCTACCCTGTTCTAGATGTTTCGAGATGGTTCTAGAATGTTCCAGAAGGTATGGGTTTACATCGAAGTCAAAGGATGTTTCCAGAACATTCGACCACCTTCTAGAAAGATCTAGTGGGTCCGGCCGAGGTATAAAAAGGGGCGCCGATCGGCGACCGAGTCAGTCTAGTTTTGACTACGATCGAGGCGACTCGAAGTGAAATACAAGTGATATCTAAGTGAGTTCTACGTGTGATTAAGAGTGTGTATAAGTGTAAAGTGTTGAGTAGTGTTTTGTGATTGTTTTAATTTGTGATTTGTCTGTGAATAAAGTTGTATTTGGTTTTAATTGGTGTAATTAATTTATCCCAATACCCAGCTCGCAACATTTGGTGTCAGAAGTGAGGGATAAAATGCCGATTTTACCAAAGGACGACACAGACGGTATTCGTACCAGGAGTCAGCGCCAGCAAGACATGGACCAGAGGCGGTTTGGAGGTTCCCCGATACAGACGCCGGGTGGTGCTCAGCCTACGACGGAACCAGCCGCTGGTCCATCTGCAGTCTCTTCAGTACCAGCGGGTCCAGACCTGTCTGCACTTATGGCGCTACTGCAGGAGCAGACTCGCCGCCAGGAGGAGCAGGCTCGTCTGCTGCAAGAGCAGCTCCAGAAGGACAAGGAGGAGCAAGCCCGCCGCCAGGAGGAGCAGGCTCGCCGCCTGGAAGAACAGCTACTAAAGGATAAGGAGGAGCAGGCCCGACGCCAAGAGGAGCAGGCCCGCCGCCAGGAGGAGCAGTCTCGCCGCCTAGAAGAACAGTTACAAAAGGATAAGGAGGAGCAGGCCCGCCGCCAGGAGGAGCAAATGTTCCTGATAAAAGACCTGCACTCGACATTTGGTAAGGAGCTCAAAGTAGTTAAAGAGCAAGTCAATCAGCACGAGAATCGCATCTCTGAAGCTGAGGTCCAAATTGCCGGGGTGAAGAAGGCTTTGGGTGAACTTAGGACTGGAGACGGGGTTGTGTGTCCAGTGATTGCTGCACCTTCGGCACGAGGGTTTAAGGTGCCGCCATTCGACGGAACATCTTCATGGTCGGCTTACAAGATGCAGTTTGAGGCCGTTATAAAGGCGAATGGATGGACGAAAGAGCAAGCAATGACCGCGCTAACCTTAGGCCTACGAGACCAGGCCCTGACCGTACTTGAGGCTCTTGGCAAGGATGTGACTTACGATCAGCTGATGGAAGCGTTGGAATCCAGGTACGGCGACGCGCACTTGGAGCACGTATTTCGCGCTAAGCTAAAGGATCGTGTTCAACGTAGTGCCGAGAGCTTACAGCAGTGGGCCCTGGAAATTGAAAAGATGGTTCGAAAGGCATACCAGTCTGCTCCGGCCCTGATCAATGGTAATCTCGTACAGGCATTCGTCGACGGAATACGTGACTTGGAAGTCAGAGCCGCCGTAAGACTTGGACATCACGAAACATTAAAGGACGCTTTGGCTCATGCGTTGGAAGTAGAAGCAGTGAGGCAAGATCATCGCACGCATCGCGTCAGAGAAGTAGTGGAATCACCTGTACGCGACCGACCACAAGGGTACAGTCCCAGGTGCTATACTTGTGGGGAAAAAGGTCATCTTCGGTCCAGCTGTCCCAAGCGAAATAAACCAAGAGAAGATCAATCCCAGCAGGGAAGAGGGACCGATAAGACTGCCCAGCAACAGCAGGGAAACGAGTAAACGCCAGGACTGAGGGGCGGGTGCTGGCTGGTATGGAAAGAGCCCCGAGGATCTCGATCTCACAGGCCCATGACGGAAACAGCCTGATCATCAAAGGCGAAGTCAACGGAAAACCATGCAAATTGACTCTCGATACAGGAGCTTCTCACACGGTCGTCAATTCAAACCTAGCAAGTCGGTTCCTTGGGGACTTCTTCAACAACCACGACCGCATACAATTACTGACAGCTACCGGTCAGCACATAACCGTCCGAGGCAAGAAGGAGGTGAAGTTAAAACTAGGTCATAAAGCATATTGGCATAATGTCATCGTGGCCGACATAGTAGACGATTGCATCTTGGGCTTGGACTTTATGCGGAAATATCGTTGTGAGATCGATGTGGATCGAGGAGTGTTAAAATGTGGTAAAGAAGAGATCTTAATGGAAAGTACACCGTCAGAAAAAGTGCTTCGCTTGAAATTTGACGTGTCAACACTTCTAGAAAACTGCGATCTAACTGGAGTAGAAATGGATAAGGCTAAGAAAACGTTACTCCAGTATGCCGACATGTTCTCTACAGATGACGCTGACATAGGGAGAACAGGGCTGGTTCAGCACAAAATTAACACTGGCAATGAGTTACCAATCCGACAACGACCAAGAAGGGTGCCGGTTGCTCGCGAAAAGGAAGTGAAGGAGATGATTGAGCGCATGGTGAAGAACAGTTTTATAGAGCCTTCATCTAGTCCGTGGTGTTCTCCTGTGGTCCTAGTGAAGAAAAAGGACGGCAACACGCGGTTTTGTGTGGACTATCGACGGTTAAACGACGTCACGAAAAAAGACAGTTACCCATTACCTAGGATCGATGACACATTGGATACGCTGACAGGAATGAGGTGGTTCACAACGTTAGACCTGAAAAGCGGCTACTGGCAAGTGGAAATAGACCCTAAAGACAAGGAGAAAACTGCATTTTCCACAGGAAAGGGCCTATGGCAGTTTAAAGTCATGCCATTTGGATTGTGCAATGCTCCTGCGACATTTGAAAGGTTGATGGAGCAAGTACTTGCTGGATTGATCGGAGACGCATGTCTTGTCTATTTGGATGACATCATCATCGTGGGCCGAACATTTGAAGACCACCTTCAAAACCTAACTAAAGTGCTGTCGAAAATCCGAAGGGCAAATCTTAAGTTAAGTCCGGAAAAGTGTTCATTTTTCAGGAGACAAGTGAACTTTTTAGGACACATAGTTTCGGAGGAAGGTGTTCAGACAGACCCGGAGAAAATCGTCGCCGTCAAGGAATGGCCAGTTCCGAAAGATAAGACGGAGGTCAGAGCATTTTTAGGTTTATGCTCCTACTATCGACGGTTTGTCAAGAATTTTGCTGATATTGCTAAACCTCTACACAAACTTACTGAGGAGAAGCAACAATTCTGTTGGGACGAGAACTGTGACATCGCATTCCAGGAATTAAAGAAACGTCTGTGCAATTCACCTATTCTTGACTATCCTGACACTGAAAATGACTTCATAGTTGACACAGACGCAAGTAATACTGGAATTGGTGGGGTGTTGTCTCAACGGAAAGGAAATCAGGAAGTTGTTATAGCTTACTACAGCAAATCTCTATCGAAACCAGAAAGAAATTACTGCGTTACGAGAAGGGAATTACTTGCCGTAGTAAAGACGTTGCAGCACTTCAGTAAGTATCTGCTGGGACGAAAATTCTTATTGCGAACGGACCATGCCGCATTAAAGTGGCTATTGCAATTCAAAAATCCAGAGGGACAGGTGGCGAGGTGGATTGAGCTACTACAAGAGTTTGACTTCGTAACTGAACATCGCAGTGGGAGGGCACATGGTAACGCAGATGCACTGTCTAGAAGACCTTGCCCTGAAGATTGTAAGCACTGCAACAGGCAAGAGGCCAAGGAGGTAGTGCCTGTTAGAATGCTAAGAACGGATCTCAGTAACGAATGGAAGGAAACCTTACAGCATGCTCAGCAAAATGATGCAGACATTAAACCAATTTTCGACTGGATTAAAGCTGGTGCTCCTAAACCCAAGTGGAGTGATGTAGCTGCGATGAGTTCCATCACTAAGAGTTATTGGGCGCAATGGAACAGCTTGGTAATCCAGGAAGGAGTCTTGTGCCGTAAATGGGAAAACGCTCGAGGAGACAACTGTCACTTACAAATGGTTGTCCCCAGAGCCAAAGTACCGGATGTGTTGCGGCTCTACCACGACGGATGTTCAGGTGGACATATGGGTGTAAAAAGGACCCTACTGAAAATACGTGAGCGATTTTACTGGATCCATTGTCGTGAAGATGTGGAGGACTGGTGTCGGAAATGTACCAGTTGTGCGGCTGTGAAGGGACCCCAGACACGCAGCAGAGGTGCTTTGCAGATATACAACGTTGGAGCCCCGTGGGAACGGATAGCACTAGACGTGGCAGGACCATTTCCAGAAAGTGAAAACGGGAACAAGTACTTCATGGTTGTCATGGATTACTTCACAAAGTGGCCAGAAGTCTTCGCCATTCCTAACCAGGAAGCTACAACAGTCGCAGATAAATTGGTTCAGGAGGTCTTCTGTCGTTTTGGAGTACCCTTGGAAATACACAGCGACCAAGGAAGGAATTTTGAATCACAAGTATTCCAGGAGACTTGTCGGCTGATGGGTACTCACAAGACTAGAACGACTTCCTACCATCCACAATCTGATGGAATGGTGGAGCGGTTCAATCAAACGTTGGAGAGATACCTGGCCAAGGTTGTGGAAAGCAGGCAAAGAGATTGGGATAAGCACATACAGCCATTTCTTCTGTCATACCGTAGTGCAGTTCACGAAAGTACAGCTGTGACACCAGCCTTCGCGAACTTTGGAAGGGAATTACGGTTGCCTGCTGATCTCATCACCGGAACCCCTCCTGATACTCCATGCAGTGTAACCGATTATGCAAATGACTTGCGTAACAAGTTGAACGATGTATATGAGCATATCAGACAATCCGGCCAACAAATGTTTGAAAAGATGAAGACCCGATACGACCGGAAGACAAACAATAGAGGTTTCGACGAGGGGTCACTTGTGTGGTTGCATAACCCAGTGCGTAGCAAAGGGAAGTCTCCTAAATTACAAGCAAAATGGGATGGGCCATACCGAGTCGTGACCAGGATTAACGACGTCACCTACCGGATACAAAAGGGTCTACGTGGCGCGCCCAAGATTGTCCATGTTGACCGTTTGGCGCGATACAACGGGACTAACGATGCTCGGGACGAGCATGTCTAAGGAGGGGGCAGTGTTACGTCGATCGAATTGCGAGACCTATCTATGAGGTTCTCGAAAGTTCCACAAGGTTCTCGACAATTCTACTCAAGTTCGGTCAGGAAATTTCTAGAAAGTTCTACCCTGTTCTAGATGTTTCGAGATGGTTCTAGAATGTTCCAGAAGGTATGGGTTTACATCGAAGTCAAAGGATGTTTCCAGAACATTCGACCACCTTCTAGAAACATCTAGTGGGTCCGGCCGAGGTATAAAAAGGGGCGCCGATCGGCGACCGAGTCAGTCTAGTTTTGACTACGATCGAGGCGACTCGAAGTGAAATACAAGTGATATCTAAGTGAGTTCTACGTGTGATTAAGAGTGTGTATAAGTGTAAAGTGTTGAGTAGTGTTTTGTGATTGTTTTAATTTGTGATTTGTCTGTGAATAAAGTTGTATTTGGTTTTAATTGGTGTAATTAATTTATCCCAATACCCAGCTCGCAACAATATCTACAATATTTGAATTTAGTGAAAACAAATTTGTTACAAAACTAATCATATCTTGGGAAAATTAAGTGTCATAAAGTTTCTGTCTTGAAGTTTTCTTAAAACTTCCCTTGTCTTTCAAAGCATATTTCTTAAAACAAATGTATGTCACTTGGTTGGTAAATTACAGAAGAAACTTTCTTGTCTCATTACCTTTCTAAAACAGTGCCATAGTTCTCACTTTTAGTTAGTGTCTGACCAGAAAATTATAGGTTTGTCACTGACATGGTAGTTTCTCAACGGAAATTGGGAATACATATTTTTTCGATCCCAGAGGTAATTCAGTGCTAAAGAGTCGGATGTTTCCAACGACGATATAATACTAGACTCCGCATGCACGATCTAAAGAACACAAACTATTCTGCCAAGTTGCTGAGGTACTACGTAAGCGAGGGGGACGGGGTACTGTGTTGTGATTGGCTAACTCATGGTCTGTGCTGTCTCAACGTATGTTTACGGCTCACAGGATTGGTCGAAATGAGACGAATATAAGACTTTTTTGCCTAATGTGTTGGCAGACATCGGTCGCCTGTTATTAGGAGTCTAGTATTATGTCGTCGTTGGATGTTTCTCACATATTTAGCAGTGCTTTTCTCTATGAACACAGACACGCCACACTCTGGGACTAAAGTGTGCTATTCACTAAGCTACTAGGTACCGAAACTAGCGTTAACCGCTCGCACAGCACGATTGAACGATCTCAAAGCCGCCTTGTCGAAGAGTACACCGTAGCCTCCAGCGATGAGATTTTTATAGAGAATAGCATAGCAGGTCCCACTAAAGAGAGAGAAAAACAACGATTGCTAATTTAACTTGAACCTGTGACTTTCCGATTCAGTACACCGGACATCTTTTATCAACTCGCCCATCCTAGTCTTGCTACGCTAGGTCGAATTTTTCATTGCCTTCGTAACCACTTGCGATGACTTGTGACGGTGTTTTCAAAGTGACAGCAATTTTTTTGTATGTGTGTAGTTGTGTACATCATAAATGACCTAAATTTTGTTTTCTTAGCATTTAACCTGAACTCGCTAAATAGACATGATATCATTTGTTGTTGCGACGCCTGCCTAGCAATGGACAAAAAAATGTGTGACATAAAACATAACCGGCTCATTAAACTGACAGTGTTTCGCTCTTGGTAATGATTTTTTTCTCATTAACATAACGAAAAGGCAATCGTCGGAAAATCGGGCAGCGTCATTTAGTGGTTCCGTCAGTCGCGAGCAGTTAGTGCGGGGGCGAATAGGAAGATTGACTTACATGGAAGCGGCGCGCGCGCAAGTTAGCGTCACCGCTCGATTAACCGAGCATCGCTTGTTGTTTAGGCTCTGGACCGATAGTCTTGTTCGCATGTACATTTAAGGTCTTATTATTGAGTTCTGTGTGCCGCCTACACACCCTACACGATTTTGAAATGTGAATAATAATTCTGACTGACGGAATTGCTTCCTATATCCACATTAAGCAAGCAAATATTATGTTGTCAAATAGTGATTTGATAATTAATTCCTGAATGGATGTACTTCAAATTATAATGTTACAGCAGCGGCATTATGCGGGGGCGCTTAAAACAATAACTCTGAAAGGTTATCAAAATGTTACATTAGTAGGTAGATCTTCAATACGCCTACTTGACGAAAGTTTCTTGAACACCGAATTACATTCAATGTTCTTGAATTTAAATTATTTGAACACGGTTGTAGTCGTACAATGTCGTTTTTACGATGCTCATTAACCACAGATAAAACATAAAAAGCCTGTGTGAGCTGCTTACAAAGTAGATTAATAACGTTAATTCCGACTGGAACATCATCTAAGACAGTGGGGTTCCCATCATTACATCGGTTTAGTGGGACAGATGAACGGAGATCAAAACGCAACTTGTTAGTGCTTACAGGCAAAGAAATATTACAACTCGAAATCGCTTCTAGATCTTGGTACAATTTACAACATAATGTAAATGCATCATAAATTAGATACTAGTAAGTTAAATAACATCATAATCAACATTAACTGGCTAGCTTTTGTGAGCTTAAAAGGACTGAACCTTAAAACTAACTTTACAATGTATAGATTGGTGGCTAGTGGACTTGGTGGAATCAAGAGAATAAATTGAGATGTTAATTTGCTCCTGCTTTTGCGCAGTAGGATATAAAAGGGTGATAGAGTCTATATTTGCTGCAGGAAATGTAAACTCAGTGTCCAAACGATACAAGAATCGAGACAATATCGTCGCTACTCTGGATAAGGACCTATCCCAAGATAGTGGTGCGTGTGGTTAGTTCTCGCATATTTGACATAGCCAGAATAATGCGGTTGCTTAATTACGTGTTCTCCCGCCGTGGTAATTAACCACTGCAGCGGTTATGATTATTCACGTGGGTACCCGCAAATCCGACTATCAATTACTGTGACGGCTACATGCCCATGCGCACTGCCAACTGTACGCGATGCCCGCATTTTGTGCTTTCTTATGTTGTGCTTCAAGTTTTAAATAACAGCGGTAACTGTGATTTATAAGGTTTTCTAGAACTGTGTTAATTCCTTATCCAGTTAGTTTTTAAACAGGGTTAGAAAGTTTAATGAACCCAAAGGATTTCCTTCGTTCCGTGTGCAATAAAATGTAGTTATTTGACGCTTAGGGAATATTTATCGGAACTCAATTACACAGACATAGAAAAGTTGCTCGTCTTTTCTTTATGGAATACTCAATAATATAATATCGTACAATCCTACTACTATTATAAAGGCGAAAGTTTGTAAGTATGGATGTATGGATGTTTGTTACTCTTTCACGCAAAAACCACCGAACGGATTTGGCTAAAATTTGGTACACAGATAGTTTATAACCTGGATTAACATATAGGATAGTTTTTATCCCGATTTTATGTTCCCGTGGGATAATTTTCGAGTTGTAGCGGGTGAAGCCGCTGGCAACAGCTAGTACTCAATAATATAATATCGTACAATTTAGTATAAGTAATTGAAGAGTATTTTACGTGTCTAGCAAGTCTTAAATATATTGCTGTGTAGGTGGTACCAGGTAGAGTGCTTTTATAAACATTGCGAACTGTCGCCACAGCTGTCGCTATCTCTTGGCCCGACCTGACCTCATGGCAATTACTCTAAACGTTATCGTATCCTATTCCCAACCTATTAACCAGGATGACCCATCCAATCTCAACCCTACCCATAAAATAGGTGTTGTGGAATGTGTTCGTCATCTTGAAGCACCTCCTTTTAAAATTGTTTCTAGACTTTAAATGATAAATGATAAATGATATTTATTTTGCAAGTTGGTTATAAAAAACACTTTTACACGTCATCAATATTTTTAAAGCTAGATGGGGCCGGTGTTTCGTACCTGACTACTCTGAGAAGAAACAGCCGAAACAAACTCAGAGGTCACAGTCTCTTTTAAAGTCCAGACATTGTTTTGTTCAGGTCATACGAGGACCATGCGGGTGTCTGAGATGGTCTTTTGAGGAAAGAGCAACACAGATTTGAGTGGACCTGTCCAGTCAGTGCAAGCATTTGTCGGTAATCGTGTAGCTCGACTCAGAACACAAGGAGCTCAACGACACGACGAACAATACCAAAGAAAGGACATTTGGGTAGGCCGCTTAAAGTACTCAAATTGTCAGACAGTAAAATTATTATAAATCAAAAGCAAAACTTCCCCACATTCGTCCTCGCATTCACAATGATAAAAAGTACACAAATAAAAAATAAAATGGAAACATGTCAATTTGTAAAAAATAAATAATGAAAATAGAATACAATTACAGAGTAATTAATGTCAAATGGTAAAGTGTAAAAAACAACAAAAAATTAAAGTCACAAAGTAACCCAAGTCAAATTGTATAAACATAAAAATAAATGTCAGATTGTATAAAAAGAAAGGAATAAATAACAAAAAACAGACAAAGCGGTAAAAATATGAAAAACTATACTAATAAAAATAATAATAAAAAAAAAAAACAAAAATATATGAAAAAAAAAATATAATAAAACTAATAGGTACTAAAAAAAAAAAAAAAAAAAAATTAAAATGAAGATACTATACAACAAAACATTCAGTGAGTAAATTCAATTGGAGCAGCTTAATCCCAAGCCTTTTTGTCTTCAAGATAGTGGTTTACATGATAATAGGCTTTCTGAATCAATTTCCGTTTTATAAACAATTTGAATTTATTTATGCTTAGTGCTTGAATGGGACTAGGAATCTTATTATAAAAACGTATGCATTGACATCGAAATGTGCCCCCTATTTTTTTGAGCCGGGTAGCTGGAACCTTGAATTTGTCCTTATTCCTCGTATTTACATTGTGGAAATCACTATATTTTTTAAAAAGATTAATATGTTTATGTGCGTACAAGAGGTTTTCATAGATATACTGAGCTGGCACAGTCATTATATTAATCTCTTTAAACTTTTCTCTGAGGGAGTATCTGGGACTTAATTTATAGATGGACCGAATAGCCCTTTTTTGCAAAATGAAAATTGTTTGAATTTCCGCGGCACTGCCCCATAACAGTATACCGTACGACATAACACTGTGGAAATAACCAAAGTAAACTAAACGGGCTGTCTCTATGTCAGTTAATTCACGAATTTTTCTAACGGCGAATGCCGCAGAGCTGAGCTTTTTGGACAATTTATCTATATGGGGGCCCCACTGAAGTTTAGCATCCAAAGTTATGCCTAAGAATACCGTGGTATCTTCCGGTCTCAATTCCTGATCCTTGATTTGTACACGGGTTTCCACTTGTTTAACATGTGGTAACGTGAATTTAATGCATTTCGTTTTTTTTTCATTTAGTAGAAGATTATTACAGTTAAACCAATTTACTACTTTTGCAAGGGATCTATTTACTTCATCATTAACTAGCTGTTGGCGTTTAAGTTTAAATAAAAGAGAGGTGTCGTCTGAAAACAGCACTATATCATGATTATCCTTTATGAGGCTCGGTATTTATGGAGATCACGAAATTGGTCGAGTCAACTTGTCTGTTTCGGTGCAACCTCGTTTAATAGATTCAAGTTTCCAATTTCAGAGAATGTTAGTCATCTGAAAGATCAGAAGTGCAACACGCAGTTAACATTAGAAATAAATTAACATTAATTTTTCAGAACACAGACATACTTTGGTTTCTTAATAAAGATAGTGAAATCTGAACGGAACAGTGTCGTTGATCATTCCTTTTTGTTGCACCTATTAAAGGGTATGCGCTCAGTCCATCCATTCTCGGTAAAAACACATGCTGTGCAAATCCTAGGAACAAAACAATAATAGAACAATCTACATTCCCTACCGTTTGTAGAAGCAATTTGGTGTCATGCAAGGCAACAGGAAATACGGTGCGGCACTTGCAATGCAAGGTTGGGGTTCGATTCTTGGGCAAGATAAATTGCTCCGCTGTCGATAGATCGCACACCGTATTAGAGTATTCGTATTGAATACAAATAGCGAGGAGACGCGTGCGGAGCGGCTGGTAGCCACGCAGAACTACAACAATGTGTCCGGAGCTATAATTAAACTATATCAAGCAGCAGTATCTTCACATATTTATTCTAACTTTCTAATTTGTGACTCGACGTGCTCCAGCAGTTTGTAGGGCAATTCACTGAAATTAGTTAGGCAGATATCCAAGCTGCGTTTAACCGGGTAAACGGCGTGTAATTAAACGCTTCCTCTTACAGAAATTACGTTACGAGTAATAAATAATAAAATAAAACATTGAGAAGAGCGCTACTGAACGGGTGAGTTGTTGACATTGATTTATTGCCTCAAATTGTGTATTTTTCATCGTCAATGATCTCTCGCCGTTTCGGCGTCGATAAGTGCCGTTTAACACTTGATATAGTGTCGGTAATTTGTGACTGGGTTCCGCTTTTCCTTTTTCAATTAGTCCGAAATTGGAGTTTATGATGTAATAACGACGGCTGGTTAACAACCCATCAACGGAACGCTTATTTCATTTATCGACAAGATTTAATTTAACTAATACACGTTTTTAAATTATTATCAAATAGGAATTTGTGGACATCACTTTGATGGAAATAATTTTAAGTTTTGTAATAACATTTTATAATGGTCACATCGACTTTTATAAACAGAAAGCTTCTCAAACGATAAATTATAATTAAAAGTCGCTTCCTACTGTAGATGGTAGAGCATTAAGCGACTTACAATTCTGTAATATTAATTTACAATGTTCAATGTAGGAGTGAATTTAAAATGTGAGTAAGATTATTATAGGCTTTATTATTATGATTTGATAACTTTTATAGAATTATTTTTTGTCCTCTTTGATAAACTATATACAGGGTGGAATTTTGTAATGCCACCTGGAGGGAAAGTACTCTTAATACTGCAGATAGAAAATTATACTCAAAGGAAACATTCCTTTATTTTTGAATAGAAAGCATACAGTATTCAAAGATTTTCGAAAATTCTCTTCTCCCACACCCGGGAATCGAACCGGCTAAAATCTGAAAAAATTATACCTTGTACTTTTATTGTATACCTACTCTACTGTTACCGAAAGAAGTACTTTTAAGATACGAAACCAAATGTAGAGCGGACTTGTTGCTCAGTTAATTAATTTATTTTTAAACCGACTTAAAACAAAACCATAGAAATATAAAATACTTAAAAATCAAATTGAACAGTTGGAATGTATATTTCTTAAAAATACTGCAAAACACTGCAAATGTTATTATAAAAGCTGGTAATGGTTAACTATTCCACGTTAACCACAAATCAACACACACGGTACGGCAGTGATCCAGCGGAATTATTGGTGCACTAAATCCTAGGCAAGTAACACGTTTCTGTAAACAACAGTTGTAAATATAATCTTAAGATTCGCAGCATACAGTCAGTCGAAGTCATAGGTCAGTTCATTGGGTGCGCTGGCGCCGCCGGTCCGGAGTCATCGCGTACCCGCGTAACAAAACTTCGCCCGCGGGCGCGTTATAATTGCGCCCGAGGAGACGCAATGCCGCTCTCACCACTGACCATTACTTACTGGATAGTGTTGCCCGTTCGAACCCAATAAACCTATAGTATCGATGTCATGGGCCAAGTGATTAATGCAGGCAGTATTCATAATGCCCGGACAGTATGAATAATGCCCAGCCATACCGGGGCGAGTGATTTTTTTCAAATCACTCAGAAGTAGGAGCCCCCTACTTCGCCATTAATCACTTGGCTGGATGTGATAACTATTCTAAATGGTTATCTTGGATCGATAGAAACATACAAGATAAATGTTTGCATTGATACAAAAGTACGCAAATCGAAAGAAATGGTTTGACTTGACGGCACTGCGCTGGATCGTAACACGACTTCTGCTTCGTGTCGCGGTTACGATCCACACAAGGACAGGCCTGGCTCACTCCGCAGTGTAGGTATAAAACTGCAAGCATTGGCGGGGACCACTTCGGAGTGGACATTTAGTCGGTTGCCGCGCGCCGCCCACTACGCACGCGCTTACTTATATAATATTTAAGTTTGGTGTTTGGTTGAATTTACGCATGAGTTTAAAAAAAAATATAATTATGATGAAGAAAAAAAATACTGCATAACGTTTGGTTGTTTAAATAATGACAGTGATAGGAGCCTCACGTTTCACACACTACCGCGTGATTTCGAAAGGTAAGAAAAAAAGTGAATATTTATCTATGTAGTACATATTTAATAATGATCAAAAAACTATCTACCTGCTTGTGGCGTGCTTATTAATGTCATTCAAGTACCGGCTAGTAATCATGATTAGGTAGGTTACAAATTTGGCCTACAAGACGACCAAGATAAATAAAATAGACGATTATCAAACCTGACATCACTCTCACTCACCTTTTTTTTTTTTTTTTTTTTTTTTTTTAAGGTGGTAAAATCACCAAATGAGTCCTCCCGCCCTGGGTGGGGCGGAAGGGACTGTCAGACTCTTACTGACTAAAATCCACCCGTGTTCCTTCCTATGCCCTTTACGTTCTGGGGCCACGGTATCCTGGGTTAAGAAAAAACCCGCGACCCCAGCAGGCATTTGGCGCGAAACACGACGCGCCACCGACCCGGGCTTGGTCCTTCGGACGGCGAGTTACCCATCACTCACCGTCCGCAAGCCCGCTCCGCCGCTGTGCCCTCTGCTAATCAGAGGGACACGCGTTGGAGCGTCCACACGACAGGCTATTCGCATACGGGCAAAGAGACCACTTAGGCACACAGTGCTTAAGAAAGAGTTTTTGCCCGCATCCCAGGGTGCACCGGCCCGAAAAACTGGTCTTCCCCCCGGACGTATCCGAGAAGGAACTCCAGTCCACGGGCGCACGTGGAGGTTTCTTGTCATAGCACCCCACTCTCACTCACCTAAGCTGAATACGTAGGTAGGTCGAATTATGATCGGTAGAAAGTAGGAAGATGTTTACGTTAGTGTTTAGACACGTTCAAACTCAGAAAATGGCTACACTAGGCATTCAAGGTCAGCGATAGTAATTCTCTTCGCGACTTTTTTACCTACTTACCTACAAAGACACGCAACAGGGGGCCTGTGACAATGAAATGAATGAAATGATAAGGACTAGTTACCTATTTTGCCGTAAACGATAACGATCGATCTTTAAAGTTATGACTACAGCTTGGCCAGAACGGATTGAAACGGAACTAATCTTTTTGTTTGTTTCTGACAACGTTTTAAAATCTTTGATATTTGATGTAAACAAAGACCGCAGGTTTTATATTATTTTATTTTTAAATTTGAAATCTCTTAAATACATATTTTATATTATAAACGTGTTTTAGTGATTGGATACATGAACTGGGCTGCCGTTGTTGGGCGACTAAAAAGTCACGGTGTATATATTATTCCTCACGTAAGGTCACATATTACATATAACTCACTCCATACAAAATGTTCAATACCTACCTCTATAATAGCCTAAACTTTCAAGTCGATGGACACTGCGAACGAAAATGTACCTAATCTTACAAACGTAAAGTCGGGTTTGCTTTGTAGATGCGCGCCGCGCATAGATATTGTGAATTGCCAGGGCTGCCTCTGTCGACATAGATCTTAGTAGGGATTTTTAGTATAGGTACTTTATATAAAAAAACACGTTTTTTTAATGTTTCAGAATGTGTTATTGATTTAACAAATATATTTAGGTTACAAAATTTTATACACTCGGCTTTCGTTAGTTCAAACCTGGGATAATTCGAACCACTCCATAATTCAAAGTTATCATAGTTCAAACTATATATATTATATCAATACAATTTTATGCACTTGTAATAAAATTTAAACGAAAAACATCGCTAATACGCGTACGTAACAAAACAAAGCTTCGCGGGCGACGCGGACGGCGCGGCGGCGGCACGGCGCAAACACTCGACAATTCAAGGTTACAGAGAGAAAAAGACAGAAAGAATATAATTTATAATTAGGTATTGTTTTGTAAGTACATTTCGAGACAAGTTGAAACTTGTATGATCGTGTAGTACGACAAACCTACAACTATTTAATAAACAACAACAGTACCTATTTAATAATCGTAAGTAAGTACACAAATAAAAAAAATACTTATATTTCTGTATCACGAGTAAAACAGGAAAAAGTTAAGTTTCATCTCTTCTCTTGCTGGATCTACATCTATCCACTGCACATAATATACCAGTTGTAACCATATCGATTTCAAAACTATCGTCAAATCGACCGAATATGAGTAAGTGCGCGCCGCGCGGTTGTTGACATCCCTCTGCGCTATGGGTAGCGGCTACCCGGCGCCCGGTAGGTGGTTAGCGCGCGTAAGTACATGGAGTGTTACATCTGGTAATCTGTGGTAAGGTGCCGTAGGTAGGTACCTACTGTTAACATTCTGTGCTACCAATCGATATGAATATGAAGTAATCGATGACGAAACAGAAAAAGATATAGGCTGATGATAAAAACAAAATTCCTTGAGGGACTTAAGGAGGTAATGAGGAGTGATATATATTTATGTTAATTAATAATGTAATTAAACAATGCATAAAATACGTATTCCTACCTAACTGTGCCCAAATTCGCGAGTCGCAACCCTATTGAGCTTGACCGACAGTAACCTTTTAATGTCGTTGGCGTCAGATAAACTAAAATGAACTCTCGTGCGTCACTATTCAGTTCATTTTTGCTTGCGCACGGGAAGTTTAGGCTATTATAAAAGTAGGTGGATGATGCGGGTGCAAGTAAAAATGGACTCTATTCTTTCGTGCATAGATTTTACATTTGTTTGTTTTCTTTTTGGGAGTAATGCTTCTGTGCCTTTAGGTACTATTATATATTCTGTGACAAGGATCAAATTTGTATTCAGATCTACAAGTAGTTGCTAGGGGTCTGGGTATTTCTGTATGTGTGATTCTATGTTTGTACTCGTAGGTACCATGACACAGGAAAAATTCCTAATGTCCTCACTTTAGGAGTTATTAAAATTTTTTAAACCTTTCCCCAAAGGTTTAAAAAATTGGATCATATAGTGCCTAAACTGCAAGATTGGTCCTAATAAACAGATAAAACTGAATGAATCCAGAAATGCCTACAGTAGTATCGATACTAATGCACGAAAGAACTACCTAAACCGGTACGATCGGGTATTTTGAGTGTCGTATTTGAGTGTTCGATAAGATCCTAGAATGGCACCGCATTGATGCGATCCGGGCACATACAGCATATCGATATTTATTGGAAGCAGCGTACATCCTTACTTTTAGGGTTGCCCATTCAACCTGAAAATAATCTATGTTATTGCTTTAAGCTGTTGTAGTACCGATGTAAAATAATTGGAAGTAAATGATGAATGGTTTCGGAAGTGTGTCTATGCTAATTCTCGTGTGATTTGTTGGTTGGGTATTACATACACAAATCTCGTTTGGAAATATTTCATATAGATCTTCAACTTTAGGTACCTATTTTAATCGAATTGATAAGGTTTGGAATTGCCAAGCCTCTTGGCACAGTTGGCACTCACAACCGTGTGAAAATCTCAAAGTTGTACGGCGAAAGCTTGCTGCAAGCCTACCCAATGCATCTAATCTACTAACATACATATAACGCTCGATGGAAACAGGGGTACAAATTAAAAAAAGATAAATCTGTTGCGAACCTGTGACCCAAATTAGGGTCACAATTAAGCTTTCCGGTGTAAGAACTGTATGGAAAACTTTGCCAACTCAGAATATCACGTTTCTTATTTCCACAAGTTGTTTCAAAATATCGTCTGTGGAACTACTATCAGTTCCTCTACGCCTCTACTGGTAACATGATGTTGCTCAGTACAGTAAACTAAAATGTTAATGTTATTTTGACGTGTCACCGAATGTGTCGCCTCTCCGTAGGTGATGGCATTTTAAAACATTCATCGGGTGACATTATGGGACCCATACATTTTTCTACTATTACCATTTTCAAAACTGATAGTCTTAAAACTAATAGAAGTGCAATTTATTCAGTTTTAATAAAGAGAATTAAATAAAACTTACACACTATATAATAACTTATAATTTTATTATAGACATGAAATGAATATATTCCTTCGTCTTCAAGTCTATAAAGTTTTAAATACAAATGTTCCCACAGTTTGATTACTTTTCTAAACGAATAATATGTAAAATGTTTATAGATAGCCTACAGCCGTTTGTTTTGGTAAAATATTTATTTAAATTGGTAAATAACTTGTTGTATTTATATTCTGATGAATTAGGAGAATTGATTTGGATTTGGAGAATTTATTTTATATTCATTATAATTAAATACAAAGTTTGTTGTTTGAATTGGCGGTTAATTTAAGAAGAAATTATTTTCCTTACATATCCATACGAATAACTGAATAGATACAGTTATTATTATTTTGCTGAAAAGCTCCTGAGCGTGTAGACTATAATATAAATTGATTCGGCTATAAACTGGGATGCCTGTCATGGGTCAAATTGATGATGATTTAAAGTTATGTTACACTACTATCGCCACTGCTCTCAAAACGGCGAAGGAAAACATCATGGGAAAATCGGCATGTCCTAGAACCAAAAATTCAGAGAGATGTGACATCTACCAACCCGCACTGGGACCACGTGGTGGCCCACTCCCTCTCACAGAGAGTTTTGTGTCCCAGCAGTGGAAACATTATAGGCTGACGATAAAGGTATACTGTTCCATATTTTACATATTAAAATACGTACGTTAATGCGAAATACCATGATCGAAGTCGCATTAGGAATTCACTCCCCCTAATTTTGGAAGTCGTGTTTCCACGAGTTGAAGTTAATTTAGTTATACATAATCGTATTCAAATTTTTACCATTAAGTTTTATAAAATAATTATATTTAATGCCGTGTGGAACTGGCCAAGAATATTCATACGTAATAAATGAATTGGTTTAAGTATGTTGAGGTGCGATGACGCTTGTTCTTTATAGCCTCGGAGGCTGTTCGCGCAGCTTGACTTTGTTTTTACGACACCATAACCGTCCATATTTATGGAGTGTATTTAGCATGGGCCCGCTTCACTATTTCCTTCCGAAGGGCGCAATACTTGTAAATGTTGTTGGGCGCGCTCGCGATCATTGTGTTCTGCGGCCGCTGCGCCCGCGCCGCTCCGCTGCACCGACGCGTGGGACGCACCTACTGGTTATCGAACACCGTATCAATAAATTGCACTTGCGTCCGTCGTGTTTTGCAAATAAAAGAACCTGAATACTGCGTGTTATCGACGAAAGGTCTAAATAAATTCGAATATGTACTTATTTGTTGCTTACGTCTGACGATATCATCATCAGCCTTGTTTGATATGCTCACCTACCCATAAAGAATGTTTCATTGTTTATTCGATCCTATAACTTCAATGCTAAAGAAAGAAAATGAACTACGGGTACGAATCGCTCGTCAGGTATCTTTTAAATTTTAATCCATACCGAACATTTACGATTACTTTTTATTTTTATAATCAAGAAACAATCGAGAATCGAGGCTTAACGAGCAATTACGTTTGGTCCATAGGTGCAGTTGTGTGCGATGCAGGCCGGGTATTCACCGGACGAAACGTTCCTTGTGTTATGAATATTCACATGCGTTGAGTCGAGACGAGGGCCGAGCTCCGCCCTGCCCCACCGCGAAAAATAAAACACATGCAGGTGGCAGATTCAATAGCCTCCCATTAGAAGCCATTATATGCCAATAAATAATGCAAGGGAGACAGTCGGGCTATTCGTCCGTAGACGGTGCCGTAACTCATACCACTGTAATGATCCCCATAATAGAAATAACAACAGACAGGGCTAGCAGAGGTAGTAAGTTATGTGTTACCAACGACGAAACGAGATCACTAAGAAAATATTCCTACACAATATCGATTTGATATTTATTCTGCTGCGGCATAAGTTCTTAAATACTCGTAATATTAGCTTCATTTCCTCGGCTTCCGTCTCTGAATTCATAAGCATCAATTACGAATACATATACATATTAGTATATGAAATTCATTGGCATCCGTCTCCCATCATACCTTTTTCATTCAAATAGTAAGATACCAAACATAACGTTTAAAGCCTTTGTAAAGGTGTGTTTCCTACTTGTATTTTTCAAAGTAGCATTACGAATCTTCCAAAGAACTTACATCATACGTATGTGTATTATAAAGTTCAGATGTTTGAAAGAAGAATTTATATGTTCCTAAAAATATCACCATAATTCTTTCCCTTTTCGTTAAACTTTGTTATTTATAATTTTGTAATAGAGCCCCGGTATACATTTACGAAAGCAGTAAAAAATTATGATGGACCCATCTTTTAAATTATAAAAGGGGTAATCGAAAGCCGATGCCGTCGACGAATTAATTATTGTCACTTAAGGTAGTGATGGGCGCAAAGACAGGTCGTTTCAACGTGTGAGGACGAGATTATTATATCATGATTGGTGCGTTAATATTATATTTCCTTAAGCGGCGATGGTGCGGTCTCCCACGAGAGCGAGACCCGGCCACGGTGTCAATTTCCATTAATACGGCCATTATCGTGGCCGGTGCATAAATCGCTCGCAGCATCGACCACCGGCTGAATATTCCGACGACACGTAAAAACACGCGTGCGGCATGCAAACTACAGTGACTTACACACTGTTTTGTAAGTTCGTAGAAGTCATGAAAGAGAAATTAGCAAATTTTAAGGTTGTCTTTATTTAGTAAGTACTTCATTGAATAAGCGCTGAAAATTACTATAATACAAAATTGCATGTAAAATTGACCAGCAGCACGCATAGCATGGCGCTGTAGAAACGGGTTATGTCGACGCGATAATAGACAAAATGACAGAACGTAAAAGATTTTTATCGATTTAAGCATAGCAATGTTTAAATATAAAATATATATGTTTCTTTTCTTTAATGGTGTACGAATCGTGTCATACTTGTGCAAAAAAAACAGTCGATTTGTATATGAAACTAGCATTTTGCCCGCGACTTCGTCTGCGCGTGTTTCTAACTTCGAACTCAGTGACGTTAATTCCCGCTTACCCTCCTTATAGGATGCTTTTCGGAAAATCTAAATATTCTGCAGTAGTTACGGAGCCTATTCAATACAAACAAACAATCAGTCTTAGTAGGCAAACTGATTTTTCAATTTTCACCCCGCTTAGGGTTTATTTCTGAAATATAAATAAATACGCATCCTTTATTTGATTGAGAGCTAATTTATGCCTAGTTTTGAGTTTATCAAAGCAACCAGTAAAATCTTTCCCTTAAAACTTAATAACCCCTTTTAATCTATCTAGGTGTGATTTTCGAAAAACCCTACAATGGAGGGTAGTTTTGAAAACTAATAATGCCCATCTTTTTTATTTACTTATACTCATATTCGTACTAAGTTTCAAGTTTATCAACACAAGGAATAAAATTTTACATACAAAGGTTTTCACCCCTTTTCACCCTCGTAGAGGTAGATTTTCGCAAAATCTTTTCTTAATGCTTACTTACATTATAAACTGCAATTATCATCAAAAATTCAGGTTTCTTCGTTTAGTGGTTTAATACCTCCCCTTCAAACTTGAATACCCCTTTTCACTAACTTGGGGGGTGATTTTCGAAAAATCCAAAAACACGTGTTCTTTAATTCTTATCTACCTAGTATATAAATACTGATTTTCAAATTCATCAGCTCACGCGTTAAGATTTTCTCATACAAACTTTAACATCGTCTAGATTACCAATGGAGGGTAGTTTTAAAAAAACAGTGGTGCTAATCTTATTTATTTACTGGTGTTCTTATTCGTGGTAAGTTTCAAGTTTATAAACCCAAGGAATAAGATTTTTCATAAAAACTTTTTCACCCGTTTTGACCCCTTTAGAGGAGGATTTTCGCAAAATCCCGTCTTATTGCCACTCTACATGGTAGACTGCAACTGCTGTCCAAAATTCAAGTTTCTGCGTTTAGCGGTTTCGGCTGTAGTCGACTCAAAAGAAAAACCCCTGTTCTTTTATATACAGGGTGGAATTTTGTAATGCCACCTGGAGGGAAAGTACTCTTAATACTGCAGATAAAAAATTTTACTCAAAGGAAACATTCCTTTATTTTTGAATAGAAAGCAAACTGCATTTAAAGATTTTCGAAAATTCTCTTCTCCCACACCCGGGAATCGAACCGGTTAAAATCTGAAAAGATTATACCCTGTTTTTTATTGCATCGATATCGTTAGGGTCAATTATAAGGATGAAATCTCTCTAACAAACATGATAAATTAAATGAAAGGAAAACCAGGAAATCTTAAATAAATTTAATTATTTACAAAAAATGGTTCGATTCCCGGGTGTGGGAGAAGAGAATTTTCGAAGATCTTTGAATGCAGTTTGCTTTCTATTCAAAATTATAGGAATGTTTCCTATAAGTAAAATTTTCTATCTGCAGTATTAAGAGTACTTTCCCTCCAGGTGGCATTACAAAATTCCACCCTGTATATAGATAACGATGAAATAACATTGTGTCTCATATATCCGATTTCTAAAATAAGCATCCACAAATGAAACAAGGATAATTTTAGGAAGTTTACTAATTAGGTGTATTTATTAATGCGTGACGTCAACACTGCCTAGCAACGTACAAAATAGAATAGCCGAAGAGAAACACGCATCACATTTCCCACGTAAATGGGCAAAGGTGTCTAATAATTAACAAAAATAGTAAAGTTCATGTGGACGGCTCGTGGTCAACTGGTCATCTTATATTTCAACACTCACCCACTACTTGGCTTCGTCATAAAGCATCATTAGCAGGATAGTTATTTTATGCGAGTCTACCACGCATACAGTGACGTGTGTCGCTAGTTACCAGAGATTTGTGATTCTTGTCACGCCAGGGTTGAAGGCAAGAAAAGTTTAACGTGATCTGCGGTACGTTACTGATTTTTCTTGACTTGTCATTGTGAACTGTTTAAAAATAACGTGAATTATTTTCCATCTGTAGTCATCAACAATTTTTTTAAGTTCCACAACTTGATAATTGGTAAGATTTTCTTAGTAAGATTAAGTATTTTGCATTTTTTTTGTCCCTTTTTGGTTTTCGTACATTATTACGGCGTTAATATTGTTAATAATGTACGAAAAAGATTTGCATGTTTAATGTACTTTCACTCAGAAATGTAGGTGTTACATGGAAAATTCAGAAAAGTCTACTGTGTCTGCTTTTATGAGAAATGTTCCTTCTTTGACCTTTTCAAGTAATAAGTGGGCGGTGACATTTGATATTTAATTTGGTTATTAGGATGCGCTAACATACCTCCGATTTAGTGTGGTGAGAAAAATTTAAATACTTTCGTTGAATAAATTATAGAAACAATAAAAAGTTTTGATTAAAATTAGTGTTTTATGACACAGTCGTTAATAGAAAATTGGATTTCGAATTGGACAATAATTTATTGATTGTCATTCCTGATTATTACTGAGGTCTAACTTAATCCTCATATTAGTCGATAATTGTATTTATGAGTGCTTTTGAGTGAAAATTGTATCTGTTGCACCTTAAATTACGGTTCAAAATGTGTGTTTATTTTTTACTTCCAACTAGTTGGCAGTCTTTTCAAAAATGTGTTTACTATGCCGCAGTCGACAAATTATTTGTAAGTACTTGTATCTAATAAACCAGTGGACAAATATCAGACGAGTGAGTCTGTGAAACATGTTAAAACAATCACGTTGTATGCAGAACCACTACTTGTTGATGGAGCGGAGCCAAGTGTTGTGGTCGTTTGAGTATTTTTAGGTAATAATCACCTCGTAATTTTGATTGCAACAATGTTTTGGCAGTGAATATACTTACTAAATGGTATCGTCTCTACAAAACGTATAGTTCTGATATTATTTCGTATGTATATGTAATCTCAAACTTTGTGGAAAACTACTTTATTATATTCTCATCTATTTGTTATTAATGAGCTGTTATAATAGTAGTGTTGGCAGCAATAAAATATGATACTTTAATTTGTTCGTGATCAACAAAATATACATTTCTCACAAGTAACGCGGTGTCGTGTCCATAAAATTGAGATGTATCATTCCCCATATTTTTGTAATAAATTACACTAATTTATGAAGAAGGCAAGTTTAATTTATTTCGCTATTGAGACATTATAAGATGATGAATTAAAAAAAAATACATATTCTTTGTAAAACATCGTGTAACGCTCACAGCACTTACTACTTTTCATACCTTTGTCTGTCTTAAGTTAAACTTAAAGAGCTATTGAAGGACACCGTGGATTTTAACCAGTACGAGTCAGACAATCCCTCCCGCTCTGTCCTGGGTGGGAGGACTCATTTGATGATTTTACCACGACAAAAAAAAAACTACCCCTACTGGTTTTCTAGAACCATTATGTTTTTCTCAGCAATAAAATGTTTATTTTCGTTGAGCTTTGCTAAAATGCAGTTTTTAGTCTATGCTGTCTATATACTGTTGTGCGGCCAGTAAAAAAAAAAATTGTACCAGTAAAAGTAAAAATACGTTTTTAAAGCCTGCTTATTAAATTGTGAAAATAACTATCTAAATCCCGATAATTATTACAGAATGCAACTCAAAATTTAAGCTTTACTTAAAAATAGTTTCAATCTGTAATCGTACACTGTAAAACGATGTTTATTGTATGGATATGGTATAAAGAAAATGTGCTTCTAGTGTACTAACGAGGACCTATTTTTTCCGAGCAAATTTAACTTCAAGTCCAGTTTACTTTACATCACAGAAACGTGGAAAGTCATGGGGCTATAGGGTTTTCCGGTTAGGTTGGCTTATTTTATTGGAATGAAGCGAGGTGGATCTGTTTAGTGTTTGGGTGTAGGTCTAGTCTATCGCGTGCAGCGGACGTTGGTTGATGGATGGCTGCATCGGGCAGTAGTGTCGCGCCCCTGTCGCAACACAATGCGACCATGTCCGCTAGATTGATTAGCTCTGCGGCGCGCCTCATGGCCCGCGCACACTTGCGGTTACAACGCGGCGTTTAAACGCTTTGTCACCTATAGACATCGTGCTTTAACATTGTCTAATACTTATGTGTTTCACCAATTATAATATGAAATTGTACAGACCCCAGCAGCGAACATTAACCTTCCACTTTTGTGATAAGGTTGAAAATATATTGAAGATATTTGACAAATTGTGGTAGCTTGATGTGCTGGCGTCTGTACATAAAGAGTGTCTTGTGTCTTCCATCTGTGACGTTATTTAGAACGTGGTTACATTATGCCTTCTCAATGTAAATATTCTACGATTTGAAAACCGATCAACAGACGAGAAGTTAGTTCTCCTTTAACCAATGAACTGTAAAACCTGCAACATGCTAAGCACAACAATAAAATACGAGAATAACGTTACCGAGTGGTTCTGTTCGTATTAACCGTTCGCGTTTAGAACGCGCAGTTTATGGGTGTCACGTCAATCGGTGTCGACCGATTCAAATTAAAACGTAGCACCACATCAAACCTGTTCCAGCTTTCTGGTGCTCCTGATGTACGCAGATGCGCCGGCGCAGTGAGCGGAGCGCACTAATCGCATGCATTCATTTAAATCTATTTAGGTAAACAGCCGTGACACGACGAGCCCCAGGAATGTGCTCTCGGAGTAGTATGTTACCCAAATGGTACGCGCCTCCATTATCAATGTAATTCGGATTACATACATCTGATGCAGTAATTATTGATAGTATCGAATAGCTTCGCAAGATAATTTAATATAACACGTATTTTAATATTCTGCACAGCGTTGGAGCTGCGCGTATAAATTATGGAGTTCACTCGGCGATATTGTGTTTCATGTCCGGCGGTTTAGACACGGGCCGAGTATATCTGCGTGAAAAGGGCGAAATATTGCAGAAATTTCAAACTCGACAGGACAGCGTTCGATTCGTCGCGGTGTAGGATTTCATTGCGCTATATCCACCTCGAGCGCTACAAGACTCATGTGCTACGACAAGCTCTTACCGCCGCGACGTTTATTGATAGCAATGTTTTTGTGTAAATCGTGTTTATTAAAATTAGACCCCTTTCACATTGGTAGTTTTATACGAGCGTGTGTTTAATTTACAACTCTATTATAAGTTGTATCTAGATTATTACTCAATCCACGTCGTTAGAGTTTAACTGCCTGCTGTTAACATAAAGAATTTCCTCCATTTTATATTGTACTCGTACAATATCGTTGAATTTAGATTACTTTCCAATTATAACTAATTGCAGAAGTGCATAGATGTTTATAACGTCGGGAGCAAAAGGTAGCGTATGTCTTTAGTATCGGTAGGCAAATATCGGATCGGGAGATGGTATCCGTACTATTGTTAATCCGGTAATTTGAATTTATTGCACCATGAATAAATGGTCCGGTGCTTGGAGCGGGGGCTATCGGGCAACACATCGACACAGCAGCCGTGTAGTGAGGCCGCCGCCCGTCGCCGCCGCGTGGCCGCTGCCGCTGCGCTCGCGCAGGGCAGGACACACACCTGCATTCAATCTGACACGCCAATACACCTGAATAACGGATTCCGGAGCTTGTTTACTCCTTGCTCTCCTACTGCTTACATGATTCGTACTCGAAGAAACGGTCTTAAAACGGATTTGTTTGCAAATATGGAAATTCTCGTTCATTTGGCAAATGACAAACTACATTTGTTCTTACCCGTTTAAAGTGTTTTACGCATGAGAAAAAATATCGATCCAATTTAGAACTAAATAAGGATCGTCGATAATCATACGTCATGTGAGTCAGCGGTAGTTGTATGTAGAGAGCTAATCTTGCTTATTCCTTGTTTGAGATGTGATTGTTTCTCCTTAATGGGCGAGCCGGTCTAATCGGTACATCCTCGAGCTGGCCGTGTCCGAGTGCCTGCGTTAATTAGACTCCGATTGCATTCTAGTGAGTCGAACACATGCTACTTTTAGAGGTCACTTCTTGTTCTACAGATAATACGGAGATATCGCAATATTTCAGCCGTGTAACATTATCGAAGCTGCGTAACTACCGATACATACACAACGGTATTAAGCCCGACCGGCGACCTGCCCGATGAGGTGTGGACCGGCAATCAGGAATCATTATTTACGGACAGCTATTATCACCTCATGGCTTTTCTGGTTTATTATCGGCATTGCTCGTTATGTTGTCCTGCGACGGATAAATTATGCTATTAAGTTAGCAGATTGACAAAGTTATTTATGACATTAAGTGAGAGCGGGCTGAGTGGTGACCGCTAGGGCCGTCGGCGAGGGCGGTACCATTGGCTCGCCATTCACCTCGTTTTCACTTCAATAAATTTTCAAGCATCTAAGTTTTCTAGTGAAATGAGGATTGAGTGGTGGAAAGTGAAGCTCGTGTGAGGCTGAGGGTTCGTGGTATCACCGTCAGACGGGTTTTGCGTTTGCGCAGATAACTCGCAAGCGTTCTGCTACGATAGTTGTCGCACAATGTACGATTCGCGTCATTGATATAGTATAATGCTGAAATTAAATGTCTAATCTTTTTTTAAATATAACTTGGTTGAATCTGAATAGACATGTCTGATAAGCGATACGGAAAAATAAAAAAAGATATTTTTAGGCTAACCGACCAAGTCGTCTTATTTTTGGACCGACTTCAAAAAAGAGGAAGTTCTAAATTATTTAAGTTTATTCGTTGAAATCTCAATTATTTGTATGATACGGAATGTGTATATTGTTAGCATGTAAGCATTTTAGTGTAGCTAGTTGTATTGTAGCTAATAATATTGTGTTTTTTTTTTTTATAAATACAATATTACAAATCTGGTGTCAGAGATCATTAAACCACCTCTGGGTATACCACATGCGTTCCTTTTACAATGGCTTTTTGTTTATAAACTTGTTGTTTACCTATATAAAACTTCTAAATAAAATAAAAACTCATAAAATTTTACTGTGATATATCAATACTAGCTTCTGCCCGCGACTTCGTACGCGAATCCTGTTGCTTATGCCAGCGACAACGGGGTCGACAAAATCGAAGATCTATAACGTCTGATGTGAAATTATTATAGCCTGGGGACGGGAAAACAACGGGACGCGCGTGACGATTCCAGACGTTCCAGATCTTTCATTTTTGTAAGTCAACAGGAAATCCTCATCAGACTAAACAGCTCTTGCGAAGACGTGATTCCTATATGTATATGATATAGTGTAGCTGGGCTCTCGGAGTTCCACAACAGATGTTCCAGATCTTCAATTTTTGTACGTCAACAGAGAGTGCTCATCAGGCTGAGCATCTCTTGCTAAGACTTCATTCCTATATAGGTATGTTAGTTATAGTTTAGCTGGGCTTTTGGTGTTCCACATCAGGTGTTCCAGATCTTCAAATTTTAGAAGTCACCAGAGAGTGCTCGTCAAGCTGAACAACTTTGCAAAGACGTCATTCCTGTATATGTTTAGTGTAGCTGGGCTCTTGGTGTTCCACATCAGGTGTTCCAGAACTTCAATTTTTATATGTCAACAGAAAGTGCTCATCTGGGTGAACAACTTTGCTGAGACGTCATTCCTGTATATGTTATAGTGTAGCTGGGCTCTTGGAGTTCCACATCAGGTGTTCCAGATCTTCAAATTTATTCTCTCGGCAGAAAATGCTCATGATGTGGAACAATTTTTGCTATCGCACCATTTTTGTATTTCTTATAGTTTAGCTGGTCCGTTGCGGTTCAGCACCAGGTGTTCAAGTTTCCAAGATAAATTATAGCCTATGTGTTGGCCAGACTTAATACCTATACAACAAAAAAAAAATCATTCAAATCCGTCGAGTACTTTTTGAGTTTATCCCGGACATACATACAGACAAACAGATAAACAGACAAACAGACAAAAATTCTAAAAACTATATTTTTGGCTTCGGTATCGATTGTAGATCACACCCCAACTATACTTTTAAAAAAATATTCAATGTACAGTTTTGACTTTCCTACTATTTTATTATATGTATAGATATAGATATAAAGAAGATGTAGTTGAAGTGAAAAAGCTCTACCATATCAATGGCATTCATCTGATATACGAAGAATTAGGCAAAACATATTTGTAGTCTGATAGTTAGCAACATCAACTAAGTATCATAATAACAGACTATTATAAGTATTTTGATTCGTTGGGATCATTGACACGTGCCTTATGTGTTACCGGCCGGAAAATACGGAGTAATGTGAGAACACACCTAATAACAAATAAACATAAGATAACATTCAATACTTATGTCGAGATTAAAGGAAAATATCAATAAACCATCTTTAACTGCTGTGTCATTTGCATAAAATTTATTTTGGTCGTTGTTTTACTCGTCGCGTCGTATCTAGGTATGAGTTTTACAGCCTTACTATAAAAACTTAAATATCTGTTTAACACTTTGTCTAAAAAAGTGTGACTACAAAGCGGACCTTATTTCAACGTCATAATCTGATTTTTTTTAGATGAGTGTTTAACAGACGTTTAAAAGTTTTTGTGGTACCACGGTTAGTGTTTAGTAAGTATTTTGCTTGTTGTACACACGCCAGCAGCTCAGCTCAGCTTACCTCAATTTGTCCAATTTTAACAATCGAATATTGACCTTCCACCAATTGTGATAAGGTTGAAAATCTATTTAGATATTTGACAGATTGAGGTAGGAGGATTGATGAGCTGGCGCCTGTACCATAAATCATGTCAGTTTGGTGTTCATTTTGTACAGATTTCAACATTGCGATTTATAATGATTATTTAAGTTCTTTCAATACCTACAGTAGATAGTAAATCTTACTTTACTTTTTCGAGATTTTTAGAGGTGTAGAAAGTAAGTAGAGTTAAATTTTGTTTTTCAGTTCTTCCAGTCGGCATAGTTTGAACGTACTTTACACCCAACAAAGTCAGCCTAAATAAATATTCATCACCTTAAGTTTCAAATGATTTCAGAAGATATAGATAAATAACGCATACTGTCCCATTCCATTAAACCGGCGGCGCCTGCGCATGCCGTGTGTCACCCGCCATCATACACGCGATACACATGTCAAATGATTGATATCGATACAGCCACCGTCAGATCGCATGCCATGTCTCGATACCGTCATTCTATAAAACATAAATTAATTGCCAAGTGGAATGTAATTTGTAGTGTTCTCCTTTAAGGGGGATGCTCCAACCAGCCCGCGAAATTCAAATTTTTTTACGTTTTTTGCAATTTGCAGGCCAGTGACATGTTGTAACTTTATAAATATTTGTGTTGCGCAAATAACAAGTATAATTTTAAATATAAAAAATATCAAAAAACTCGCTCCATCAGCTCTCACATAGAAAAGGTGCATCATGTTAAAATCTCCGAAATCTAACTACGATGCACCTTTTCTATATGAGAGCTGATGGAGCGAATTTTTTGACAATTTTTATATTTAAAATTATACTTGTTATTTGCGCAACACAAATATTTATAAAGTTACAACATGTCACTGGCCTGCAAATTGCAAAAAACTTAAAAAAATTTGAATTTCGCGGGCTACATCGAAGCAATCACCTTAACGAGGCTTGATTGAGATGTGAACGCCGATCTTGGACTAATAAGCACTCAATATCTTAGTGACGTTTCCTTTAGAATTGCAGCGACATTTTTATTTATGAGATGCTGGGTATATAACTAATGAGGTGACGTGATCATACTGTGATATAATTTACTTCTTTATTTATAATTGATACTGGATCTTTAATTATACTTACTGGTTTTTATTTACTTTTATTAGTTACAATCTTTGCATGCGTTATGAACAGTTTGTGCAGGTGATAAATGTTGTAACACTGGTTTGTTATGATCGGTTGTCATCAAACTATCTTTGTCGGTGTTGTTTGATGATTATTTATTGCTTGCTAATCCAGTCGACAAAGTGAATCCTGTATGTGAATGCCGCTGATTCTATTTTTGATTTCTTTTTTAGACCTTTTTTAAAAATACTTTTTCCTTTTAACACCTGACATAAAAAGAGAGGGGTGTTATAAGTTTGTATTGAAAGGTACTTATCTAAATATTTCGTAGAATACTTTTCGTTCAAAATCTTCATTTATGAAATAATGTAATTTTTTCCACGATTATTACTATAGTAATTCATACATTTTATACTTACATAATTGAGATACCTACGTACAGTGAATTTTTCTGATTACTACATATGACACGGATGTAATTGCGGGAATTACTTATCCATAAATGTTTTCTAAGAAAATTTGCCGTGATAAATACGTCCCGGAGCTTAGTAATACGGAAAAAATAAAAAGATTATGATTGACCTTTGACGTTTTTGTTAATTTTTTATATTTTATACGTTACTTTATCGTATTTGGCTTAATTTTAACGATAAGGTAAGAAATGAGTATTTTTAAGGAAGTTTTATGTTTATTGGCATCACTTACAGAGTTGTTAGAACCACCTGGAAAGTGTACTCTATCGAAACAAAAGATATTTTTCAAATCGGGAAGAAATATAACTTAAAATAATATGCTGCTAAAATAAAAGTACGGATTCAACCATAACGCGATTAATCTATCTATCTATCTATCTAGAAGTTTTTTTTGTAGAAGGCTTTTTCACCAATCCTCTTTTTTCTCGGAGAGATGTAGGGTCTGAATTAATACTAGTATCAGAAAGGTACTTACTGAATATCTTACGATTTACCCTATTGCCAGCTTGTTGTAAGACACGTGCTATTATATCTACTGTACCTACTACTTACCTCCTTAAATGTCATCATAATAGCTAGCACCAAAAATACAAAAACATTGAATTATTTATTTCAAGGTGAGCTATTTTTATCCGTCCATCAAACGATGGCAGCCGTTGTAACGATAAAAAATATAAGTTGTTATTGCCTCCAACTTTGACCGGCCAATCAGAAAAATGGTCTAATAGATTTATGTATAACACCATAAGTGTCGTTTCATGTATTGACACCAATAAATATCAAGATACATTTCTAATTTTATGTCAGATCAGAATTTTCGTTCTCAATAAATGATAAAATATTATTATTATGAATTAGAAAGCACGGCTATTAAGTGCTCGATGTAATAAGGTAGTGCCGTAAGGAGGGGTGTCTTGATAAGGTCAATCATAAACGGAGTATTGAGTTTCATATTGCCTAATTTTTGTGACAGACATTATAGTTGTTAAGGGACAGTTCTTTTCATTAGGTAAAACACACACAAAAAACATATTAATAACAATGAGAAAGAAACAGATTTATGTTTAATTTTAATTGGTAGTAATATGTTTTCTTGCTTGAAGTTCAAAATATGTACCTACTATGATTATACTGAGGTAGACGAAACAATATATGTATATTTGTAGGACGACGACGCAAGAAATGATAAACTAACGAGTCATTAAGTAAAATATGAAAGTTATCAAATAGTATTATCAGACACATTTTTTTATATCTTTTTGATTAAGTTCAATATAAATATGAATTTATCAAACATACATAAATAACCAACGACAACCAAACATGTTAACCACAGATTAAAATAATAAAGAACTAGTGGCATCTTCGTTTGTTCATACTGATAGTATTTTATTAATTGGCCGACTTTCAAAGTACAATATTATTATGCGCTGAGATATTACAACGTCGCGTTTGAGGCATGTTCGCCTTAATCATTCATGTTTTGATACTTATTAAGTTAAATATTGGTACGTCAGTAATGAAACAAGATACCGCCCGGTCGCAGGCAAAGCCGGATGCTTCTCTGTTGTATATACAACGCTATCTAATTATCAGTACACCGGGTCTGACGCCTTAAAGAAGTACATCAATATGTTGCATCAGTTTTTCATGAGCCAAAACTTCAAATTAATTCGTGTTCGCTTGAAGTGCTACGCGCTACGGTCGACGTAGTAGCTACGCAGAAAGTGTTTTCTTCATCTACGCAAAAATGAAAAAATGTAATTATACTGTTTTGTTCAGATAGTATGTTTAGTAAAGTAAATTTTAATATATCTACCTTAAAATTAAAACCCGTTTTCAGTGATGGTAGGCGACCCCTTAATATAATGCCTAAATATTGTACTTGTGTTCAACTTTCAGACTAGGTTTAATGTTATGTCAATTTTGTGTGAAAATAATGTAACAATGTTTCAAATTCTTCTATTGAGATTTGAGGTTATTCAATGTCGAAGGTTTAACAAATATTTTGGTTCATATTTATTTCCGATTGTTAAAGAATAACTTCACCTACGCTGTCTGGAAGTATGTTGGAAATAAAAGACAAAATTTAAGCCGTTGCTATTTTTACTAAGACATTGAGTATTTTGTTTTGCCCACGGATGCTCAATTAAGAATCTAAACAAGGGTAGTCTTGGAAAACGTTATAAATGTATTTTATCATCTTTAGCATAATATCTTTAGAGCCTATGCACAGCACACCAAGTTTTTTAAACGCGTCGTCGACGTGCGT
Organism: Agrotis segetum; assembly: GCA_036375495.1. NCBI lineage: Eukaryota > Metazoa > Arthropoda > Insecta > Lepidoptera > Noctuidae > Agrotis > Agrotis segetum. The sequence continues at coordinate 201,331 of JAQSVV010000094.1, read as the reverse complement.
TTGTAGCGATACAGACGCGATGCGCTCGCAAGACGCAGCCTGTCTGCTCTGATAAAAACGCGCCGTCAACGCGCGTTTCATAAACGCGCCACGACGCCGACAGCGCATTTGAAAAATGTGGTGTGAATAGGCCCTTAATCGGTGGGTCATCCAAAGGTTGTCTAGAAGATATCGCTGGCAGCAATAATACCGCCATTACTCGTATAACTATGTCACTAATTAGTACTACTGATTAAAAATTGTTGTGAGAATCTTGATGTAGAAAATAATTGTATTGTATCATTTGTAGATATCTTTATCTACTGTTGAGAGTGTTTATGTTCATAAAAATCAATTAAGTATTATTACGTTCTTTTCAGGTCAGTTTACTACAGCCCCGCTGTTAAAAACTAACAGTTTCCCCTGGGCATATCAATTTATCTAAGCAAACAAACCAAATTCATTAGGTTTTTGATTGGTTTATAGTTCTAGTATTTCACTGCTACGATATGTATTTTATTAGCATATTTCATAATTTCCATATCAATTTTGTAGTTGTCGTAACCGAATGCCAAAATAAATCATTTTGAGAAGTATCGCGGACTGCGGCGACGAGGTGTCGTTGGCCGTCGCACGCGTTCTATCCATCTGATAAATATATGTAAATAATTATTAAATATTATCGAAACGGTAGATAGGGTCGTTTAGGCGCCCGTTACGTTATCTGCGTTATTTGTCGTTAACAGTTTTACCGGACAGCGAGTTATCTTTCTGAGTTATGGCAACGGACGCGCCTCGGAGAGGTTCCTCATTTCTTCTCTAGTTTCAACAGCGCGTCCGTCAGCACACAGATAAGTGTCACCTGGCCGCAGCCGCTGCTCACCATCCGCACTTAATGCTGCGATATCATCGCTCTGACAAAATAACTAATGTCCACCAGTTTCTACCAATGTTTATACTTTTTCATCGCGTCCTTCAAGAAATACGGCAGGCGTGCTTACGAGGTACATTGGTACAGTTGGTCCCAACTCGATCGTATATATTATACTCGTAAGTACTCTAAATGTTGAGCTCATGGAGTATCCATCAAGCCGGCTTTTGATTGAGTAATGTGATTTTGATTTCAACCATTAATAGTTTCGGTTCTCGAATTCCAGGTCGAATATAATTTCGAGTAAGTACAAAACAACGCAATAGAATAATAATACATATCTTAACTGTCAATAAATTCGATTCAATTTGATTTTAATTCTCCTGAATGACGGAATAATTAAGTCACCTACTTTAGCCGGTTTCATGTTTTGTTTATTGCCGGCTTAAAATATTATCTTGATGTTTAACAATAAATCATAGTTGAGATAGAGTTACGCACGTAGTTGTTGTTTCACGTAAGAAGTCTTGCTATTTGTTATCTTAATGGAATAATAACGAAATTTTTATTTACTGACACCGGCAGTTAATATTTTTCTCGTTTTGATAAATGGTGTCTGTAAATGCAGAAATAACTATGATACGATATAAGTTACCTTGCTTGTAAAGTGGCAGTTATCGGGCGCCGCCGTCTCAAACGGACATTTTCTTTTTACCGGACTGGTTTACCGGCTGAATATGATTTACGTGAATTATGATGGCAGACATAACGGTCAGCATGTCCATCTTCCAGCAAAATAAAACACTAGGCCCATCTTTGTAAATTACGTATATTTTTACGACGGCTCTACATCACAGCATTGAAAGCCTCACATTAAGTGTACGTATCTATCGGACAACGATAAATAATATGAAATAAATAGCGATTTAAACAGAGCACGATACTAGTTTAGTTCAATTTGCAACAGCAGTCAATATTGTTAGTGGGGTGTTATTAACCACTTGCTGGCACAGCCCGCGGCTGCGCCTGATCTGATTCCAATTCTTTTATGAATAGAAGCAGTAATTGCATCAGCCGGGTGCCACTGTGAACCAGCAGCTAGCTCTCACAAAATAACTGATTTAAACTTAGATGACTATCTGTTATAAGTGTAAAGACCGCGTTTTACGCCAGCTCCAGAGCTATCAGTCATCTACACGAATAACTCGATAGGTTATAAATTACTTGTCAAACCGCGACGTCGCGGTCCGCGCCCGACGGCTGCAGCTCTACAAAGTTATCGCGTCTATAACGTCTCCGATATGGCACTCTTAGTGCAACAAATGAAGCAGTTGCATTAAAACTTGTCCGGTGAATATCTGAGCGTAATTAATAGTGAGAGATAAGTCGCAGAGAGCGTCTGCGATAGTCCGCGCGGGTGCTCGTAATCGAGGTAGTCGAACACCGTGGCCGCCGCGCCACCGACCACGGCCCTGTATTAATAACAGTCAGTCGATATCAGAGGTGGCCGCACCAAATGGAAAATTAAAAGGCTTTCATGGGATCCACTCATTAGACTGATTTGTATTGGTGAAGTTAGCGGCGCCGCACAAGAAGTTATTAATGAGCATTGTAATCGCTTGTCCCCGACATGGGAATCGTTTGTGTGCTCATTAATTTATCGAGTTGTCTCCCCATTCAGTTTGACAACTTGTGGTTACATTAAATTAGTTCGGCTTTGCGGTGATTGAGCGTAGGCAGGCACAAGTTGTTGTTCGTAGGTAACGAGTAACGTGGCTGTCAGTGATTGTAGCGTCGGTTGTGCATGCAAGCGTATCAGTGCAGGCTAATTTGTCAATTAGAGAGTCAGAAGTCGCGCAGGGTCGCGGGGCAGTGCTAAAGCGCGTAATAGCGCAATTTGTGCCATCATTGTTCTAAAGTAGTGTCGTATATCAGTGAGGCAGACGGGAGCAATTGATACAAACGAGCGCGTGTCACGTCTAAATATAATATTAGGAATCACGGCGCGAGCCAGGATATATTAATTTGGAGTGGTTGCTGCATGACGGAGCGCGCCGCTAGCCGCTAGCCACGCGATTGTCACAACGCGACACACACCACTTTTATTGTCCTCTTAGATTTCCTCATTATGTTACATTCCTTCAGACAATTGACTACTTCTGTTAATATGCTTCGTGCTACTTATCATATCTTACGATAAATTGTTCCTCCAGATTTCTGTCGTTCATTATACTAACTGCGTTTAAGGTTTCTTTTACAGCTAACATGGGTGGTTGCAAGCACTGGTTTGAGCATAAAGATAGCCTTTCCTTTTAATTTATAATATGATAAGTAGGTGTCATTTACAGAAGATTACAACAATCATTTTATCTCCGAAATGTTTCCTCTTACCATAAATCAGGCATCATTTTAAACCGTACAAATCATCAGGAGACAAGGAGACGTAATTCTAGATATGGCAGAATCTATAGTGGACGGAGGACCCTTGCTCTTTGAATATAAGTTTAAATGACGATTTATGAATGAGGTCAGTGCGGTGGCCGGTGAGTGAGGTCGGCTAACTCGGTGTATCAAACGGCGTCGGGGAGCGGAGCGGCGGCGGCGGCGCGGGCGCAGCCACGCGCGCGGCACACGACACGCGCCTGCTCGCCTTCTAACACCACTTAAACAACGGCCGAGATACACTCCACCACTTCCTCATTTATTTGTGTGTTTGTATTAAAGCATCGAACACAATAATGATGAGGGGTTTTCACAGAAAGAAGTGCCAAAGTTACTTTAACATCGTTACATACAGGTGCCGAAGAATGTTAACGATGTTATTATAATTAACAACGCCACTTGTGTATTTATTATATTTGCCTTTGAGGTCAATCCATGTTGGAGATATGAACCGAGTCAATTTACTGACATTAATTTTATGGTCAAACTACAAAATAAATGGATTCCATGTCACGTTTAGTTCCTGACTGATTGAGATTTATCTCAGAATGTTTCGTAAAATGTTTCGTAATTAACGCTGATAAAACGCTTGCAGCAAAGAGACACCTCAAAACAACATTGATCATTGCTAATACCATTCAACAATAAATCAGAAAACCAGGTTCAACACCTTGTAATAACAACTTGTTCCCAGTTCATGCTTTTGTGCACTCCGCCTGCTTATATATTATATGTTATTTAGAATGCTAGCTATATTTCACACTGGCCAGTTCGTTCTGGAATCCGTATTGGGGTCATACTTATCTTATTACCGGACTATAAGTCTTGGGACAGCGGCACTACTTTTGCATATCTTTTAATCTTAAAGGTTAGAGTTAAATTGAAAATTGACTCCATAAATGCAAGAATTGACATCGATACTTGAGTCCCACTTCGTTCGATTTAACATTTTCGTGTATTCTAGTTTAATTGGCATGTTTTCCTGTGGCATGGGCGTTTCTATTCGTGACTAAATAAGTTGTAACAGCTATATGAATTTTAATAATGTTCGTATCTAATGAATTCAAACCATTAACGTTTTTCGAATGATCAGACAAATATTCGGTCAGTGTAGACGCGGAGCACTTATTCCATACTGTTCATAGCTCACATAACTTCATTACGAGCTCAATTGAATAAACTGTGATAGGAACGCCGCGCCGAGGCGCTCTGCAAGTTGATTGCTCAAATTTCCTCTTCAACTATCACAAAGATATGGTGAATTTCTAATTGGATAAACGTGTCGTTTCCTATTTAAAGGCGACGGCTGGCTTGGCGTTACCACTTATGTTTGACCCGTGGGGTTTGCTTATGGAACCCTTTGGGTCAGCAGCGCGGGAGCAGTGCGCGGGGCAGGGCGGGCCCGCTCCGGGCGGCGGCGGCACGGCACGCGCGCCGTCATCCCGTATAATGGCTGCCGCTGCGTCTCCTCGTCTGCTCGTACGCACGCTCAATGACCGACTAATGAATTATGATTTTACTTTAAAATGCTTCCTGGGTGATTTTCGAGTTTAACCGCAGCTAATCTTATTGTGATTTATAACAGCGAAATCAGACCGGATATCATTATCTCGGTGGATAAAATGATAAACAATGACAAATTGATTCTCAACCATTAACATAGATAGCGAAACCTAGTTTATTGTGCTCGGATATATCATTATTCGATGGCAGCGAGTGGCAGGACGCACTGCAGATAAATAATAAAGGTTTCTCTTACTTTTGACGGTGTTCTTACTTATTACTAGGTACAATCGCTACGTCGTTTCATCTATAATGCATGTTTCTAGCAAGAATCTTAATAGTCGGTTTGACGTCAGCCACATACTTTGTACAATTGTATGAAAATAGAAAAGAGGAACATGAAAAAACCTTATTTACGCGTTATTCACTGATTTGCGGATAGCTGAACTCGCTCATTGTTATGAAACGCGGTTAGTAGTTAAAAATATAAAACTGACGAAGAAAAAAGCGAAGGAAAATGTAACACGTATTAACAGAACACATTAATCACGGATAGAAAACTAAGCGATGAGTAAACTGTTTGTCAGACTGTCTTCTTTTTAAATGTAATTATAGCACTATGTCAAAGTCACTTTTCCTAAATGATTCGAACAGTTAAAATTTCAAAGAAGAATTTGGGCAATTTCACGCAAAATTAAAAGCATGTGTAGCGTAGCTCGTAGTATAGTAGGTGTCGCTAAAACACTACGACATGTTACTTTGGAAAATATTATTGCCATCACAGTTTTACTCTTTTAAACTAGACTTCTGGTTTCAGAAAACTTATACTACACGTAATTTGGAAATTATTTGTAAAAACAGTAGTTGATCACAATTTTTTCCACGTTGCCCTAACATGTTTTGAAAACTATGTAAGTAAGGCGGAAGCGAAAACTTACCTACTTACCTACATGAATAAATTAATAGTAATATCTATTATTTTGATCTATTTTTTTTATCTGAGAAGTAAGTATTGTTAAGGCAAGTCGGCAATTGTCTCTCAAAACTCTGTAGGCAGTAATATTCGAATTTCTTTTCTTATTTTATGGAAACGTGAAAGTGTGTAGTGAGATGGCGTGTCGTAAATCACGCGTCGATGGACGACCGATAGCGCTTCCGTGCGGTGCGCGCGTGCGCAGCGCAGTCACTCACACAAGCTCACAAACATACTCTCACGCTCACTCACACTCACTCACATACACGTCACTCATTTTCCCTTTGAGTCTCGTGTTTATGGGAAACAAAATTGCGCATCAAACTTTTGTGACATGTATTTGTGTTACGGGAACTTGTTGCCTGCAGGGATTTGGTACATGTAAGTATGAAGGTGCATTTCCACAAGAATGATAAAGGGAATATTTTATAGGGGAGATTCGACTAAATGCACGGGAAAATGTTGCCGTTGACAATGTTGCCAGCATCATAAATATGGCGCAACAGCAGTAGAGCAACTGTGTCTCAACATTTTCTGTGAACTCATCGTTTCACACACACACACACAGACGCATTATAAACATACACATAAATCATTTTCCTTAAAATGAGAGTCCTATACAATTAATCAAACCAGCTTAACGCGCACAACACTATGATTAAAGCTAAATTGACTAAATCCGACGTTTGATTAAGAGAACGTACCTAACGGCAGTTCTGATAATTTCTCTTAATCATATGTTTGTTTTGGTGTTCCGTACCAAATTGAATGCTGAGCTCTTCTTTTTGGGAATGAATTTATGCGCTGAAGCTTTTTACTGATGGTTCTTAATTTAGTGCTTTGGTAATTAAGGTGCTGTTATTGGCTTGTCATAGTTAATTATAGGTAGTAAGAAAACTTTATTTCGTACTTTATGGTAATGGAACAGTATGTAGTATGTCTATGTATATAAAACTGAAAGACTTATTCGTAATTCTACAGAAGGTTTCGCTCGGTGTCACCGCTATGAGGACATGGTGGAGCATATGGTGGAGGCCAGCCCCGCTCGAGCGGTGTACCGCACCCCTAATGGAGGTAATAAGGCACTCCTACTAACAAGGCTAGGGAAGCAGTCACTTGCTTATGCGAAGCAGTATGTTAGTGAAGGAGGAGGCGGAATGCGTGAAGGAGGGACAATAATTCGCTGGTGCGGGGCGGTGGCGAGCTAGCCAGTAGGCTAGCTCGCCATCCGAGGACCATGCCTGAGTCAACAGAGTGTGGTGTCACGCCGGCCTCAGGAGTTCACTGCAACCTGACTTATTCCTTATAGAGTCTGCCGTCTTAAAAGGGCACAGCAGTCCTAGAACACACAAAGTAACTAAGGAGCTGGATGGTTTTTAATCAGTTGAATCTAACAATTCGATCCCGCCCACTTAGTACGGAAAGACTCTTTTGGTGAAAGAAAAAGAAATTGACGCCAAAACCATATTTCCTTTTTGTTGGAATTAGTGTAAAGTTTTTGTGCTCTGTCTTTGTAAACCGTAACGTAGGTCTATATGTATGTACTTACTCTGAATAGCTAATGTCTTCATAACTTGTATCTTACATTTATGAAGCAATGTTCAGAACATAGTTACGAGCTGTAAACACAAATAAACATTAATACTGACTTTCAACTGAAGTTTCACAGCGTTTACGCAACGCTTCGGTTGCGATTACATCCTAGCACGAAAACTTACTGCAATCGTTCTCTCATTCACATGACAGACACATAATATATGACAAAACGATGAACTTACGGCTAACGACAAAGCCGACTTGGTAAATTGAAAATTTATTACCTTACATTATACAACTCATGGGAATAGCAATCATATTCAACTATATAAATAGTAAATTATTATCCAACACCTAACATGGAGGCGTGAGAAGAAAGGTTTAGTAATATGCCAATTTAAATGAATTTAGATATAAATACAAAACTAAATATATGACACACGTCGGTCCCATGTCGTGAGCAATTAACTAACGCGATTCAATTCCCCCCACAGTTAATATGCGCATAACTAAATAGATACTATTAAACCAATTTGTTTACAGCGATAAACCTTCTGTTTATATTTTCAAGCCTCCTTGTAATCCTTTGAACAACTTGGCACAGCATTAGTCAGTATTTTATAGTAGGAGCTTATTGTCTATGTCGTAAATTGAATTATGAAAAACCGAAATGCTAAGAGATATAGACTCTGAGCAATATGACAATGGCACGGTTTTATCTCTATGTTCTGAATTGTGCACTCATGAAAATTGTACATACAATTGGTCTTTTGGATTTGGAAGTCTCTCAAAAGCAAGAAATACAACTTGTAGGTCAAGTTCAATATATAAATCAAACCCAATCAAATAAGAAGAGAGCTGGGGTCAAATGGATAGACCGATATAAATATTCATTGGTATCATTTTAACACTTAACTTAAAAATGTAAAGTTAATCGCGTTATTTAAAATACAGTTAGTAGAGATATACGGTAGGTTAGGGATATAAGAAGAGATCGTTATTGATTCCCCGTAGCGGTTATCTCCACTATCTCCGGTAACGTACGGTATCACAGCCGCGCTACTAATTAAAAAGCAAATTGAACGCCGCGTGTCAAGGACTATTAATTTTTACGATCGCTATCACAGCTTCGGCCAGTGCAGTGGCTACTAGCCACCGTCTTATAACGTGTCTCATAGCATTTATCTTTATGTATGCAACGAATAGATTGTATCTGGTCGTTCGTTAACTAATAAATTAACTATTGAAAAGTCATCGCTTTATTCATCTGTTATCTAGTAATGATAGGGTGTTGTAAAAAAATTAAAGAGTTTGCGTTCCCAGTCGTGAAATCAGTTGATATTTCTCATTGGAAAAAACATAATTAAACGGATGGACAGATGTTCGTAAAGAGATTAATGGTTGGTATCGTGTTGTAAAGTGTAGAGTAGTCTTAAGTCAGAGTTGCAGGGTATGATGAGCGAGCGTGCGGCGACTAGGGGCAGCGGTGCAGCCGGCCAGGCCGCTGACACAGTGAGGCACGGAGACCACCCGGCACAGCGGTGCTTTACTTACAACGATTTATTGTTATAAAAATAATGTATCATCGGGCCGCGCCGCCACCGCCGCACAATGCTCGTAACAAGCTCGGCTCGTGTGCTGCATTAACGGGACGAGCGCGGACTTACCAGACCACAGTGCTGCTACCGCACTCAAAGCTACGCAACTTAGGGCGAGTTTTTTGATCAGTCGGTAGTTAAACTGTTTGTGATCCTTTACATAGATATTTGACAATAGTTTGTTTGTTTTTTTATAAAACAAAAGGCTCAAACAATAACAGCTTCAAACTTTGAATTATACAAACCTCACTTATTGGAAGCACAAAAAACGAATGACTAAATGTATTTTGGAAACTGAAAGACATTAATGTAATATCTACGGAAAACTTCCCTGTCTTTAATGATATAAAGCTTCCGCTGAAAATTATGTTTTGGTTGCAGAATAGATCAGGGAACGTGGTGAAAGGTTGAGATTGTTCTATTTAGGAGTTTAGAGCTTTTTGAGCTTTTAGTGTGACAGCAGCCTTAAATATACCTTTTATTATTTCCACTTATTCACATTGATGGATGTTCTAACTCAGCAGTTTTTGATCTGTAGGTAAGTGCAGTAGCTTTTGATACACGCGATAACGATATTTAATCACAGCGGGGCAATTGCCTACATGTTGTATTTAAGGCGCATAGTACCCTCAATGACCTTGAACATCCAGACGGAGCTAAACGCACATTTTCATATCTTCACCGCACATATTAATATGTCCCGAGCATACCGCGATACCTCAAAATGATATCATAGACTATGCAGCTAGGCAGAAACCGCTGCAAAAACCCGCCTTCGCCCGGTTTTTATATGTGGAAATCTCAATTTTCAACATATTCTTTGTAAAATATTGACTGATTTACATGAGCGCTACTCACATTGTAGTAAATTTTAACACCGATTGATCTATTCAAAAACATTTTAAATAAAAGAAGCCGTTTAGAAGGAGTGAGCATTTATTTGAACAAAATAGCGTGTTGTTAAATATTTTTTTACAGTTCAACTATTTGTCATACGAAAATAAAATTTACTCACATTGTTGTACATGAATATACATTCAACATATATTTTTTTTCAATCTTTACACCCAGCCGTTAATCAGGAGTTTGCTTTAGAATGTAACGTTTTTACGGCTTAAAAGGCGCGAAGGCCCTTAATGGCGGTACAGATGAGCCGCGCGGTTGGTCCTAGGACATCGCTCGCCTCATTGTGTGTCACGTAACTTAATGTATTGATTGATACTTTAATGTACGTATAATATGTGTGCTGAGACGGATTAGTTGCGTTATCTGAGGACGGATCAAGCGAATGAGTTGAGGCTTTACACTTTATGTATCATCATTGATTTTTATGTAGTGGGCAAATAAGTAATCCTTTACACTTACAAAAGGACAATTCACTTACAAAATAATAGAATAATGTGGTGTGATGAATTTCCACAAACATCGCCAAAGGTCAATTGTGGCAATTGGACAGTTTGTCCACAATTTGTTCGGGCCCCATATTTAGTTGCACAACAAACAGAAACATTACACCTGATACAGACGGCGATTAATATCGTTCTTCCCAGAGAACTGATAATAGTTTAATTTTACTTGAAACAAGTTCCGAGCGCAGAGTTAGAACCGGGGACTACAATTAAATTCTATTAAAGCGACAACAGCACCGTGTAATTAAGCGACAGCATACAAACGCCTGAAATATCTCTCATTCTTATTTGACGGCTCGGGCTCGGCGAGCTCAGCGCGCTCGGCGGGCTTGGCGGGGAGTTATGAAAGTTTTGTACCAGTAATTATACGGTGCACAGGTCTGGAGACCGGCGACTAGCGACTCTGTCTGTCGCAACTCTGAGATAGCGTCCTGGAGGCTGCGACACTATTAATACAGCCGCGACAAGCGTTTGATTGCATGTGCCTGCTGTGCGACGTTGTTATTACATGGTCTGCGTTTTATTTAAACATTCGTACAGTCAGGTGCAGTTACAGGTGCGTGGCTTGTGATGTGATTGCATATAGCTGTCTCATTAACAAACCTGATTCACGGAACTTTCTGATTGTAACGGCTACGCCAACCTTTTCAATTCAAAAAAGCCCAACTTTCTTCCGCTAAGAAACTTGTGGGAAGCTCTTTTGTTCAGTCTCAACTCAAGTATACCTACTACCACATCTTGTAAGGACGGCTGTATAACAATAAATAAAAAGAGTACTGATCATTTACTTATGTAGGGAATCTTTTTCGGCTTTTAAATGTCACCGGTCAAAAGTTGAAGTAGAGGTACTTCTTTTTTCTTTTTATACCTTAATTGAATACGATGTAACTGACAGAATATAATGTCGCCGACAGTACTAGTCCAATGTTTATGAAGAAACTGAGAGATGATAATTATACGACACGTCAAACGCTGATTGATCAGTGATACTCCATTACGCTCCAAACCGGTCACTGATATGTAAATCAACTTCTAATAAACTTAAAAAAGGATGATGCGATTGCCAAGTCACTCCGGTTGCAAGTCCACGGCGGTGACAAATGGAGTGGCGTGGTAGGTAATCTTGACCAATGTAACTTGAGACATCAGGTTGGCGCTGCTTGCTTAGAAAAACGTTATCTACCTCCCTGTTTAGCCTATTACCGAAGTTCCAAATTACACCACGTATCAAGTTATGTTAGTCAAGTAATACCTATATGTTAATGATGTCTACACTACTGTCCGGTAGAACATACACGCGTTAATCAGAGCATCTGAGACGAGGTTTGATTACGTCTGATATATAGCTCACAGGACTTGCTAAACGTGCTCATTTATTAGGTTATTTGTTTAATGTATTCACACCTCGCAAAAAAGGTTGCGAGACAAATAACCAGACTGAATAACGTTTTGAATAACGGTTTATCAACCGTTGTTGATTCTTTACTTGTTAACTGAAAAGGTTATTCAGTCTTTATATCATTTTTAAGATGCTCTTGAAAACTGATAACTCTAATGAGTCCTCCTACGTTGGATGGAGCGAAAGAAACTGACAGAGATGTCGGACAAAAAACTACATTGTTCTTTGAATTTGCTGACAGCTGCTCGGGAAGCAGTAGGTCCTGGGTTCAATTTCCAGGCCAGAGGAAGTGTTATTGGGCTTTTCCTTTAGGATTTTTTCAGTAGCAGTAACGTAGACTGGATTTCTGCCCGTTTCATTGCAGTACCCTAATCAGCCTGTAATGTTCGTTCTGATACGACACAAGCCTCCTCTCTGTGAGAAGGAGTGGGCTGTAATCCATCCAACTCAATGCAGGTTTGATAGAAGTACCTACTTAGTATTCAATTTTTGGTTTTAAGACATGCCGGTTTCCTCGCGATATTTTCTTTCACGGATTCAGAGCATGAACAACCAACAACTCGTAAATAACGTAAATTCAGGCTGTTACTGCTGGGTCACCACAGCACTCTTTGTATGTAATAGATGGCAATAAGCCATCTATTACATACAAAGCCTCGCCTTCTACCACATAAGTTACACTTCTTCTTCTTCGTCGTGTCGATGATTCCTTAGTCTAATTGAGCTTCGACCAAAACTCTGCCACATTTACGGCGTTGGTGGTGCCCTCGGACAGGTCCCTTAGAGTGCAGGTGGAATTGCTCAAGGCACAAGTGAGGAGGTGGGCCATCGTTTGTGCTGGGGCTCCGCAGTCGCACCTCTCCTCATCGCAGTACCCCCACCGGGCCAAGTTATACTTGCAGCGGCAAACTTGGCCAATAAGTGACACTTATTCGTAATCTTTCAAGGATTACAGCACTGATGCTTTTTTAAACTAAATAAAATAAACTATCAATAAACACATACTAATCTGAATTCACATAGCTGCAGTGTCCCATCAACTATATCGATCGAACATAAGACATCCGCTTCATATGTGTACGTAAGTATTTATTTCCAATTAGCAGTACATTATCGGACTAATTACTTTTGGAATGTTGGTAGCCGTAATACAAGCATGACTTCGATTTCATTTTGCAAACCGTAGCAATATGATTGTAACTAAGCTTGAGGTCTACCCATTATAATTTAGATCTAAGCGTGCACCAAATTACTAAGATCTTCTAAGCTGATTATACAATTTACTGTTTTGGAATTATTGAAACTAGTCTTTGTAGATAAAAGGCTGCCTGTGCTGTTCTAAAACTACCTTTATCTAGGTATATTTGTTTTGCCTTCATTATGAATTATGATACAACAAGTGATAAATGAGGTTTTGAAAAACTTTCTTTAACAACAACGTTGCTGAATTTCAATTCAGTAACGTTGTTTTTTTTATTTCATTGAAGTTCTTGTCACCGGATTTCGAAAGAAAAGTTTGAAAAACTTTCTTTAACAACAACGTTACTGAATTTCAATTCAGTAACGTTGTTTTTTTTATTTCATTGAAGTTCTTGTCACCGGATTTCGAAAGAAAAGTTTGATTTTTTAGAAGTCAGTTATAATTATTTTTTAAGAGTTCCCTCGATTTCCCCGGGATGCCATCTTCAAATTCTGATCTGATGATCATGGGACTAGGTATCTCAGGAGTATGCCTTTTGAAACAAAAAAGAATATTCCAAATCTGTCCAGGTTCGTGTCTTCCGACTTGGAAATAAGTATATTATAAAAAAAGAACCGTACAGACGAATTAAAAACCTCCTCCTTTTTTGAAGTCGGTCAATAAGGATGCCTTAGTGAGTTCTATTGGTAACTTATAGAAGTTCCAAAAATGACTGTAACGCTCTCTACTACGGCCCACTTTTTAGGTTACCAAATAAATAGGACCACAGAAGAATGAATGACATTTACCTGAGATTTTCTTAGGAAAGAAAAATTCAATCCGCGGGCAGGTTTCGAACCTGCGGCCTTCGGATTCAGCACATCCGACGCTCATTTCCAACCGAGCTAAGAAAATCTTTGAAATTCGCTACGCATGCGTTAATGCGTTTAATATTTAAAAGGCCTTTACCTGGTTCATGGAGTTTGAGGATTTAGTTTATGTTGGTGATATAAAGTTTCTAAATTACTTGACAGTAAAACTGAAGTTTAGTAATGATCAGCTGTTAACGTGGGAACACGATAACATCTACGTAGAATAATGTAAATTGTAATGCGATACTGTACAAATTCTAATAAATATTACAAATGCGAATTTGTCTCACCCTTCAAATAATGAAAGAGGTTCATATCGTGAGAATATCTGCTAGTTAGTACCTGAGTAATTGTTAGTTGTCCAATGCACCAAAAGCAGTACCAGGTGGCAGGTATCCGATGTCAGGTGTCATGCTCGGCTTAAACTAGTATTACAGCAATTTGGACAAATCTGCTGGACATTCACCTATGAAATATAGAGGCTGTAAGGCAAATTCCTAAAGCTTTAGTATTTAAATTAATTATAATTTCACCGTTCTAAAAATAAAAGCAAATATGTCATGCCAAAATTAATATCCAACCATCAATCCAATTTCGTTCCACGCTAATTTCTAATACTTTTAAAATCTTATACTTAATTAATTTAATTTCGATATGGCATTGAATTAATATTCCAAGTCGAATCACATTCCGTCTGACTCATTATATGGCGTCCACCTACATGTTATTTTTTCAGATATCCACCTACTAGATATATCCACAATATATTTTAAGCGACCGCCTTTTGGAAAAGGTCACCGGCCATTGCCAGATCTATTATAAAAAAAGTTAAAATCGGCTCAAATATATTTCTGTCTACCGATGAAATGAAAAAGTTCGAAACGGGAGATTCTATTGAAAGTAAAGTTCTAGTGAAAGTCTATATTTGAATGTCTGGCAACATCGTACACTCAATCTACAAAAGGTTTTCAAAGGTGCCTTTGCTAAAAGAAATGAAGGGTTTTCTGAGAGCCTTGCCCTTTGCGTAAGTTTTAAAAAATAAAGATTTAGGGACTGATAAAATATTTTTGAAAGATCTAGAGTTTTATATTTTTTAGGAACTCTCCTAATAAGATCAAAGGGTGTATTTTTTACCTAAATTCTACATTAAAAAGTTCGAGGTATATTTACACTTGCACAAAATTCAAGTTTACGACAAGTTAATCGATTTATTCCCGTTGGCTGCCACTTTTGAATCCACTTTTACTATTAGATATAAAAATACTCATTATTGGCAGTTGCCACATTGTTATTTAATATTTACATAGGTACATGGATTTTCCATTAATCTTAAAAGTATGTGGTGTTGTTGGATTTTTTTTACTTCAATATAATTGATAATAATTTGTATCGAAAAACTGTCATTTTTGCCTTTTAGGTAATTAACATTAAATATATTTTCTTGTCCACAATATTTAGGAAATACTCTAAAGATTACTCAAATTAGTTTCACACGAGACGTCATTAGTGTTTTAGTGCTGATAATAAAATTAAAATCAAATAACATAATGATATAAAGGGATTGCTTAGGTAACACTAACAAGTAAACCCCCATTGCATTAAACTGATATCTAAGTTCAAAGCAATCCAAAATATTTATTATTATTTTACGTGAATGTTATAATACTCGTAGTTGTTCGTGATCGGGCTGGCCATTGAAGTCGTTAATTAATTGAGTACAGTACCGAGTGTGGCGGAACATCGCTCTGATTTATATCGCTACAAACTGTTCGGGATACACTTGACTCGCGTCATTAATAATTTTTAATTATTGTTTGTTGATACTCTGCCCAGCCCAAGTATTGCGGTTGGTTTATTTTTGTAATAAAGTTGTGGTATCATTTATCATTTTATAAATTCACGACAAGTTCAAATTCAATGACTAACCTAAAATACAATCAAAACTAGTCCCATAAACGAGACAATATAATATGTACAGAACTGATAATAAAAACTACTAAAGCTATTTAATCCTGTGTTCATAAGTTACGCCAAGCAAGGTGTTCCTACTATTATTCTTAATAGTTTATGGTAACAATCAGTCGGTTGATATATTTATTATCTGCGGACTGGTTTTGCTCATATTGATCCGTTCAGGAACACGCCACGAACATTAACTTGAGGACACTAGGAAGTTGTTCACTAAATAACCCGATGTAAAAACCTTACGCGTCTCACAACATTGTTGATGAACTTTCCTTTTATACGATTCGTAAAAGGCTTCAAGTGTTATAAATAACAATAACTGTAGATAAAAGTTGTATGTCGCCTTTTGTAACGTGGCCTACATAAGAATATGGCGGTACATAGCGACAGCTGGGTTTTATGGAATTTAAATAAATAATATTTTCTTTATATCAGCGGGTATTGTTGTGGGACAGTAACGGTGGCCACACACGAGCCACGAGCCTCTCGTCCGGCGTCACCGGCGGCGAGCCCCTTTACACCGCACGACTTTTGAGCACATTCACAATGAGATTTGCCTTATAAGGTTCTTAAAAAGGTAGTGATTGGATTTCTGTAAGAGGTTGTTTTAAATTAAGTTGAGGTGACTGTGAGCGCAGTAGTAACGCGAAAGCGAAATATATTTACCAAAATAATATTTTATTGTGTTATTATTCGTTTTGCAAGCAGTAATGGTTGGCTATATAAAAAATGCAATACCGTCATGTGGGGTCTATTTAGTTTCGTGTAAAATATGTCGTACACTATAAAGCAGGCTCGACACAGATCAAGTGAACACAACGAGCGTACCTACAGCGCTTCATTGTTCTCTATGTTATTTGTTCTGTATGATAAGAGCTGCCTACTTCACTTCCAAATGTTTGAACCGGAACACATCATTTATAACGCACTTCGAACACCTCCACTTAGTTAAAAGATTCGATTGTTTTCTATGAACACAACTCCATTATTTACTTTAAGAGAGGATTCTTGTAATGGAGAAAGTATCAACTTTTACATGACTTTTTGAACCTTCACTATTTTATTTACTGTAACTAAGTATAGACTCAAAATCATAGCAGTTAAAGTTCCCCTATGATTACAATCAATACCATATAATTGGATCAGTGGTTCTCGAGATTAAACGTGCTAACCTACAGACAGATATTGCGTTTAATAATATGTAGAGATTAACGATTGGGTTGTATGGTCAAAAATAGTTTCGTGCCTGCCTAGCCCATGGCAAACTGGGGCAATTGCGGACTAATATGGAAACACCATTATCGTGTAATAGGCTCTGCTATAGAATGGTGTAAGCTCTGAGAATCAAATTGCGTCTGCCACCGCCTTTACCTTATTGAACACTTGAACAGTGGGAAAATATATTACTGACATTCACGTAATGATCTGAACTTATTGTCACGAAAAGTAGGAAACAAGTTTCGCTTTAGAAAACTATTGTTATGCCCGATTAGTTTCTTCAGTAGGATCCATATCTCGTCAAACGGTGAGATAATATTTATTTTTACAACTAAAAATAAAAATATTTTCTAACATTTTTTTTGTTTGAATGTAATTGTGTTTGTATTGTGAAGTTGATCACATCAAAAAAGTTAGCGATTTCTTTGAAAATCGAAATCATTTTTGTTACGGTAGAGTAAAAAAATCTATTATAATGTTATCAAAAATATGTAGTTTTAATTCCGCGACAAAAATCCAGGCTTGTCGCATGATGCAATCCCACCCTATGCAATCATGCATATGCACATGCAGCAAAGGAATACATGCATATGCACAAGTGCAAGAAATAGAAAAACATGCCATCCAATCAAACCTATAGGTACTCAGCTATGCATTATTCCATAGGGTGGGATTGCATCCTGCAACAAGCCTGGATTTTTGTCGCGGAATTAAAACGACATATTTTTCATAACATTTAATGTCATGGATTTCCGCAAAGTAACGCCTGATTCCATAATTTAAAAAAAATCTATGTAAAGAACAAATTTATTCTTGATAAAGTTCTTTTTTTAACAGTTTATGCCGTTCATAAACTTTTTTGGATGCGTGTGTTCATCCCTATTGCTGCAGAGATTTCATTCAATAATAACTTAGTTTGCTGATGACATCAGTATTCTGAGTAATAGCTCGTAAGTAGTCTGGATTTGAACCCCATTGATGGCTTACTCCTGATAGAGTGGGTGTATTAAATTTTTCCACCCACTTGTTCGGGGTAAACAGTTGTGATGTAATGTTGTGTTACAAGGCTGATAGTACTATCTTAAGGCGAAAGGTAAAGTTCTTTTTAGGGTTCCGTAGTCAACAAGGAACCCTTATAGTTTCGCCATGTCCGTCCGTCCGTCCGTCTGTCCGCAGTTTAGCTCAGAGACGCACAGTACTAGAGAGCTGTAATTTGGTGTAAATATACGGATTTGTTGCGCCAAAAAAGTGGTAAAATAAAATCTCGTAAAATATTTTTTTTTAGGGTACCTCCATTACTTACACGTAAAGTGAGGTTTTTTTTTTTCGCGTACCCCTTAGTGTGGGGTATCATTAAATAGGCCTTTAAAAAATAATGATAGTTTCCACTAACAATTTTTTGATAAAAAAATTCGTTTGTGAAATATTAAGCTTTAAAGTGCTAAATTTTTCTCGATTCGAGTGTCCCCCCCCCTCTACCAGCTAAACGGTTATGTTTGGGGGTGTGAAAAAATTCACAATAGTAGCACATATAACGAAGTTTAAAAGAAAATTATCATGACTAAGTAGGCTTAACAACTTTACGAGTAATAGTCGACCAACTTATAAAATGTACTTGATATCATATTTTCTTAAACAAAATGTATCGGAAGCAACTGCAAATGTAAGTTTGTCAACTTTATTTTTACAGCTTTTATAGGTATGTTTTTTGGGGATAGGTAGGTTTTTATCGTCAACTATTTTTAACTAAATTCAAAAAAAGGAGGAGGTTCTAAATTCGTTGTAATCTTTTTTCTTATGTATTTTCCCCGATCTCTCAAAGACTCCTGGACCGATTTTGAAAATTCTTCTTTTTAAAATGAAATTCAGCGAATCAGTTTAGTTAGTTCGCATAAGTATTTTGATGGGCAACTACGGAACCCTACACTGTGCGTGGCCCGACACGCACTTGGCCGGTTTTTTAAATGTTCATTAAGTCCTTTTAAAAAAAGATTTTGACTCGAAAATAAGTACATAATCTACACAAGTCATGGTGTAAGAGCCGATTTGAAGGGCTCATAGATAGGTATATCACATTTATAATTTAATGAACAATAATCGACCTATTACCGGTGCATTATTACTTGGCAGCAATGCGCGGTGGTCACGACACTGGCGGGTCTGGCGGGTCGACTGCGCCGGCGCTGCGTGCCCGCTACTAATACGGCTCGTTTGCGCGCGCGCCGGCACGACCCGCGCCATTACCCAATAAAATTAATTTCACTTAATGCTCATCGATTATTGAATATAATAATCGTATAGTTCGGTGTTTCGGCGGTTCGTGATGGATCGCCGGCGGAGACCCCCCGCGCTCGTGCACACGATCTACTGACGATCGCCCTGGCTTGCCGATATACATCGCTCCTTCTCGTTGAACCCTTTATTGCTACAAAATGTTTAAAGATACCTACTCCCATTCTTATATTTTTGTGTTTTATTTTTGTCGTTTACGGCTAGGATTGGCCTTTACGTTTTAATTGGCGTAGTAATTAAACGTTTTTAGCAGAAACGGTTAAACAACGCTTTGTAAAACTTCCAGCGCTGCGCAGAGCTACGGAGACTACAAAATGCTACTCTGTACTTCGTAGAGCTACGCAGAGCTACGGAGGGATATATAGTGCTACACAGTGCTACGAATAGCTACATTCTACTACAGAACGAGAAAGCGCTACGCAGAGCTACGAGCAGAGATAAAACCGCTACAAAGTGCTACGAAGATTTACACAGAACGAGAAAGCGCTACGCAGAGCTACGAGCAGAGGTATTAAACCGCTACACAGTGCTACGAAGCGTTACACAACGAAAAAACGCTACGCAGTGTTACGAATTTTAACTCAGTTCTAGGAAGTGATGCAGTGCAAAGCCATAAAACGGTTGGCAGCATAGTTACACAAAAGACTAATTCCGGATGAATTTTGCTATTTCTCTTAAAATGTTTAGTTATGTTATAGGTTGTATTGTAGTCCAAATAAATTTAAATATCATCATGCAGAAAACCTTTTAGTGAGTAAAACATAAATAGAAGAACCTAAGCATTTAAAATGATACTCGTAAGTTCTACTGCGCAACAAGTGTCCTTATTAAAACATTATTTATGAAGCTTGTCTAGCAGTCTCAGTATTCCTCGTGATGTATAGAGCTGAGACAACCTCTCCCAATGTAACTCACATGAAGGATGTTAAACACACAAGCTAACATCGGCGTTGATAGGAAAGGCCATACATTATATTTATTAAACATTTTCTTAAGGTAAGTCGTGAATATCAAACTCACCAGGAATATACGTATTCAAAATATGTATTTCAATAAATCAGCAGTCGGAGCAGCGTGCGTAGTACATTCACTACGAGCACCCGATGAAACGAAATGAATAATTACTGTACAAGGCACAACATAAATAGAGGTAGATAAAAACGGGTAACGACAGGATAGAATGGTAGCCATCCAACACGGCGCAGTCAGCGGCAGATCGCGCGGTAATGGCCAGCGTTGTAGCCCATCCATAACGAATTTCTTATTCATCGATATTAATACGGGTACATGACAACCGTCCGCCGCTGTACAAATGAGCGAAGCCGCTCACGGCGGATTATATTTATGTGAACACACTCTGATCCGCAATTAGTACCGCCAGCAACAAAACTAGTTGTCTTGTAGTTTACAAACAATGCACGTGTCCGCTGATAGATGACTCGACAACTTGATATATGATGCTATCGACTACCGACTGCTGTTTTAAAAACCGGAGGTTCGTTTAAAAGAAATATACATGAGCTCAACCTGAGTTTCTTTCACACTTAAAAAACTTAATTTATACACCAATTCCTTTGAAATGTTAAGCCTCGTCAAAGTAGTCTCCTTGATCTTGCTATTTTCATTAACAATAAACGTTCCCTTATCCGTGTTTGGTATTTGCAATCGTACCTATTAAACATTGACAATAGTTATCGCTCTACGCTATAGCTCTTTGTCAACCACGTTTATTTCAAAGCTCACATAAAGATCGTCCAAAATTGAAGCATCCCGTAAATAAACAGGAGCTAAAGGTCCTAATTGTGTTTAATTGAGTATACTTGTAAATTAATAATTCAGCGGTTGCGTCTGACCCTGCGTTTGATCTCATAATGTACTTAGGGAAGACGTATCGACCTCATTATGAGCCAACACACGGTTTCTTAATCGATATTGGACAGATTTAAACTTTTTATTTCACTTCACGATGCTCATGTATTGAAAAGGGCTTGGGTTACCGTTGAATTTTAAATAATTAGATGTTTGCGCAATCCGCATTTAATTAATTTTATCTATTTGATACTCGTATAATGTATTTGTTGTACGTATGAAGGTATCCGATTTCATAAGAGCTTTGTAATATGTTCCATTATATATTATTGCTGAACTATAAAAGAGAAATAGAGTAGGAATTTTAAAACTAAGTATGTTTTTTGAATTAACAACCTTAATTTACAGAGTACTTCTTTTTTCGGGGGGCTTCACTTGTGTTAGTTTAGTTTACAATTTGAATGATTTCATCGACCATTGGGACGTTGTTTTTGTTGACCTCTGGAACAGTAAAACAGGTACCTTTTTGGGATGAAAAGTAGCCACGACATTTTGTTGGTCGCCGGAAGACGCCGTATGCAGGTCGCTTCCAACCGGTATATGTGGAGATCTAAAGGGGAGGCCTATGTTCAGCAGTGGACGGCCTATGGCTGAGATGATGATGATGATGGTGACATTTTGTACAACTGAAAATGTTGTATATAAAATTTCACGATGTTTGGTATAGTGCATGGTTAAGGTGTGGAAAGGTAAAAAACAAAATGAACATCATATTTATAATAATTACATCATACGCAGTTAAGATAAGGGCATTAAATAGTTCTTTACTGAACAATTATGTGACTCAAACCAGGCAATCTATTCGTTCAGGCAATGTATTTGAAGGTTTGCATAAGCCTCTGTAAAGGTTGAATACTGCGCGTGCCTGCCCCACCACCACGATTTCAAATTGATAAAACCATACAAAATTAAGCAGATTGCCAATTGTAAAGAAATCTATTTCAATATTAATTTAAAATGCCTGCGTAGATAATAAATAATACCTAATGATAATATTATGATAGCGTAGGAAGAAGAGATTTTATTTTTAATTATCTTTGCAAATTAATGAGTGGTTAAGTTGGTTGTTATGAAAAATGTCTACATTGACGGGTATGAAGATAGATCTATTAGATATAATGTATCATAAGAAGACAGTTAACATGAAGACTTCTCTTATCAGTAACTATAACATTAGAGCAACGCACGGAGTTGTCCGCGACAGTATTTAGTTTCACGACTTATTTCTACGTGGTAATGAACTAAATTTAAGATAACTTTCACCAGATGAATATCTAAATATTTAAAACGCGATAAAATATACTTTTAATGACTACCCTGAATGTATTTTATTAACCACGGGAAGCCGTAGAGCCGCTTGTTCAAGTTCATCTCGACCTGATACAGATTAGAAAAATTACACATACGGTTTCTTTTATTACCTCTAGCATTTTTATTTTAGATTTAAATTAATTGAACGCAAACAAGACGCAGTTTATGAGTCAGGAATATATGTGTCTTGTAACATCTTAAATTATAGCGGCTAATGGAGATTGGTTTCGGGAGTTTCAGCATAATTTAGAGTACCTAGTTTTTTTTTTTGGTAAATTTTATTGCCGTCGCCGCTCGTAACATTGTTTCTAATCGTTTATAGATAGTCTTCAACCTTTCTCTGTTTTTAGTGCAACTTAATCCATGGTTTTGTTCCCTTTTTACAGGTTGAACAAAAATTTGATTAGAAAATCGACCTATAGTAAAATCGACCTATAATAGTGCAGTAAATAGGTAATACCTACGTGTATTTAGATATTGAATTTTATGTTCGATTACTCATTAGTTTTAACAATATCAAATTATCCGGACTTTGTACTTTGTGTGTCAGAACTTGCAAGTTTGACTTCATCTTCCACTCTTCTTTTGCTGTGAAACCAATATGAGGACGAAAAGAACTAGAATAAATAAATAATTTTCTCGTTGCACTAATTCACTTATCAGACGTCTCATTTTATTTACTCGCCTTAAATAATTACGTGTGTAAAGTTAACATGTAAGTCTCAGTGATATAGTATTTATTACCTTAAACACGTTCATATTCTGTCGCGACGACATTATAAATTGTAATCTATATATTTTTTTAATAAATATTCATGAGTGATAGAGGCATTGCGATACATTACACGAGCCATAAGTCAACGAAACGCCGCGCAGGCGCATGCTGGCGCCGAGCGCGATGCGCGCGCGCCTGTCGCGCTCGTCTTCGGTATATCATCCACGGAAACGTTCCGTCGGCATCGTCTAGCGACATGTCCACACAGCCAGACTTAGTATTTTTATGGCGCTTTCTTACTGTCTTATATTCTGTCTACACATAATTTAACTGTCATAACTATTAAAATATTATTTTAACGGATCATTTCATGATGTGGTTAAGTGGCGCGGCGTGTCGTCGTCGTCGCATGATTTTTATTTGAGTGGTAAACGAGAGAGGTGTTTAATAAATGTTGTCCTTTTAGATGTGAGGTAATGATACGAGTATGTTTATTCAGATTGTTAATTTGTGGTGTAAATGGCGGCGCTACCGGGCATGCCGCTCGAGCTACCGGTGCGCCCTCGTCGCCCGCCCGTCCGCCTGCGCTCGGCACGCGCCGCCGCCCACACTCGTATGAAACAGCCTTACACACTTATATCGATTAAATATATTCTGTAAAACAACACATATTGACACCGCAAATGAAAATCCATGATGTGTTCGCATAATATCCTGTCAAGTGCTGGAGTTTATTTTCATAATTATGTGAGTTAAGTGCAATGTATGGAGGTTCTTGTTAATTAAATACTGTAAAATTGAATATCCTAAAGTTCAACATATGGCTGTTTGTACATATAACGTAAGGGGAAAATAAAGTAGTAAAAATATCGATTTACTCAAGTCGAGCTTCAGTTATTTATAAAAAATGAGTATTTTTAATCAGACAACATTCCGTGATTCATTGTCTAATTTGCCTTTAGTAAAAAACTATCAATAAATTTTAACAAATATAAAGTTTTACATTTAGATAACTTTTAATTACCGACTTATTTTAATTTTACTTAATAAAGATCGTATCGACACCTGCGAACAGGTTGTGATAGATTTCGGGAAACATCTTATAACTATTAAACCTTTAATTTAAATGATTATACTATTGATATTCTGTGATAAGACAGCTTAATATGTATAACTTTTTGCGTTAATCACCTCACGAGTTTTTCCTTATATTAGCCTATAACTCTGGTTGTTTTTTTAATGCTGGTATCAATTTTAACTGTGTTTTAATGAGCGCAATAATAAAGTTTTAATTATTTGAAAGGCACGTGAAGCATATAATTTTATTATGTGGTGAAATTCAAGAAATTTATGTTTTAACAGCTCTCTACTTAATAGTGTTACTTAAAATCACTGAAATATCATCCTGTTCTCAATTTTGTAAAACTTAAATGTTAAGGAATTAATTTGTTTTATTTAAAACCGTTGGACGTTTAATTTGCAAAATTAATTGCGTTTATTTAAATGATTACAAAATGACAATCGCCATCATGTTGTGTGCCGTGTCGACGGCGCAATGGAGCTGTGTTGTGTGAAATATTTTTATTCATGTATAAGTTAATAGATATTCGGATATTTTAACAGACAATCTGCCATTTTATGAAGTGTATCACTGCTGTAAAAATGCTTCCGTATTTCTTTCTAAATCCTTTTTAGTGCGAATCGTGGCCGTGTTGTCCAGCAAACAAGATTAGATTGTCATTCGCAAACTTAGCATGGTAAAAACCAGGAAGGGAAATATCAATAGAAAAAAAAGAGAGAAGAACTTATTCAATTAGCCCATTACAAGTTAATGTTAAAAAGTTCACGTTTTATTCGAAAATCGAAAGACTCTGCATTTCATTCTTTCGAACTGCATTCTTAATTTTGTGATCATTCCATACAACACAGTTCAATTATAATAAATTAAATTAATAGATCATAGAGATCGGATTACTGTGATTGGTTAAAGAGTGTAAATATGATCCAATTGCTTCGAAAAATTTCACTAATAACAATAAATTAAGTCTCCACGTCGTTCCTGTGCTGCGTCCATTAGGCCGAAAGTTGTTCCGTTAAGTCAGTTATGATAATTACTTGCATCTCCTTAATAAATATGATTGCGGGTACAGTTCTCGGGCTCTTATAAAAATGAATGTTTGACCCGTGCTTGGGGCTCATGAATATGTAATATTTACAAATTATTAATCCAACATTGATCCCTCATGGTTGTCCAGCGCATTCCTGTGCGATAGGCCGCAGCCGAAGGGCCGACATCGGGCGCACACGCATTATACTGATATCGATGCCGTCACTCTGAAGGCTTTATGAAGATTAGAAAATAGAGTGCCCTCGACACTCCATTTGTGGCACTAACTCCTCTCTCCTCATCATTATACAATACATGTTTAACTACGATTTATTATACCATGAATGAGCTATTTATCGACTAGTGTTTTATTACGTGCATGTTCTGAATGACTCTGATTATAAATATTCCAGTTTTTTTACCATGTTTTATTTAGCATGGTTTGAACTTCTGGATTCTAAGAAATGTGTGCAAAAAGTTTCAAAAATATTGCAAAAAGACCTAGCAAGCCGAAAAGTACAATCTTAAATAGAAACGGTTTTGTTTTGATTTGGACTACGAGTATTTCTGGGAACCGTCCACTTGTGATGATATTGTATGTTTTAAAGGAATACTTTCTGCTCAGCGTTTCTTTGATGTACAAAAGTCTTGGTTGGCATCTCCGTGATGTGTCTAAAAAAATCTTCTCGAATAGACTGGAATTTAAAAAAATACGTCTCAACCTCAAACTTTCTTCATCGGGCGCTAGAACCACTTCATTATCTCATCGAGAATATTTCTATAATGAACTCAGTCACGCGTACATAAAATTTAAATGTATAAGTAGTTACCTGCTACCGTATTAAAAATATTGATAAAACATATTTTGAGAAGTCTTTAGTTGCTACTAATAATTCAATCCTATGCATTTCAGATAAGGTAAGTCGGTCGGGATTCATTTTAAAAGGGGACGACTTAATTGCCGCTTCTTATGGAGACGAATAAATCCGTAGCGGTATGTTCGCCGGCGTCAGCGCGTGCGCATGTTATTAGTTCTGCTCAACTGAAGCATTTGTATTGCCTTTACGTTTTTTTATTTGCCAAGCACAATTTTTAATGAACAGTCTCCAGCCTCGATCGAACAATGCTCATGATACTTGTTTTTACTGAATAAACACAATGAACATGATTTATTCAAGCTACATACGATTAACGCTGTAGCTTGAGAGTCTCGTTATCAACGAGCTTACAAGACAATAATTTGGTTTATGCCATAATAGATGGGAAAAGAATAGGCTCAGTCGTATTATGGTAAAATGGTTCTTTGTGTCGGCCGCGGCGCAGGCGCAAGGTAGTTCGATTGTCGGACAGACAGCGGCCGGCCTTTGTGCTTGTGGGGAGACTGGTGAGGAGCGCCCGCGTCGCGCGTCGCATCGTCTCGTCAAGCGCAGTCAACCCTATCGGCTGAATGACGGGCCGATTGTTCCATCGACTTAACATATCAATTATGTAGAACATAAAGCTAGATAGGCGGCTGAGCGACGTGAATAAAATAATTAACTGATTGGTGTTTGTATAATTCATCAAGTGGACGTGCGTCGTGATCGCTAGGCCACTTAGTGCTGCGTTATCAGATAAGCTCGCTATCTGTACGTGGTAGGTCACAATGGAGTTGTAAATGCACTCCGCTATTGTATGAGGCTTTTGAGAACGTTTATCTGCTCATATCGATACAGAGCGTATGACGGCCGCCCCACAGATGTTGTCGCTAACTGGACGCACGATTTTACAGTAGGTAGTTGATATAGTGTATCTTTATCTTGGAAGTTAGTAGTAGACTGCGGTTCTGCCTGCCAGCATCGCGCAATTATTTCTCAGAGCGCAAGAGAGAGTGAGACACGTTATGGCGAATCAGTCAGCCACTACGCCAACCATTCCACCAATTTGGCTACCTAACAGATGGATGAGAAACGATTGCATGTAGCGGAGATGAGGATGTTGAGATGGATGTGTGGAGTGACAAGAATGGATAAAGTATAAGCAATGAGTAAGTAAGGGGAAGTTTGAAAGTGGCGCCTGTTACATGTGATGTATGGATATGTGAAGAGGAGGGATGAGACTCATGTGACTAAGAGAGTGATGAGTATGAATTTTGATGGATGGAGAGGAAGAGGAAGGCCAAAGAAAAGATGGATGGATTGTGTAAGAAATGATATGCATGAAAAAGCAGCGAATGATGCTGTGTCGTCTGATAGGGGAGCATGGATGAAGAAAACGTATTGCGCCGACCCCTAGTAAAATGGGATAAGGGCAGGAAGATGATGATTAGCTACCTAACAGCTAAGTATAAGAGAGCTGTAGTTTACCTACTCATTGAGCATGAAACAAGTTTTATATTCTGCCGCAGTATTAAAGTGAACACATTAATATTAAGTTTACATTTTGCCATTAGTGTTTACTTGAATCATTGAAGCAATAACAAGGCTTTGTGGGCTACAAGTGAACGTAATCAAAGCTTGTACTTCCAAGTAGGTAGGTACTTACTGACGAATTTCATTTACATGGGACTGATGGAGCGCCACGTTTGTTCATGTTATTGTGTCCCTGCGGCGCTGCAGCGGTACTAGCGCCATCATTTATTTCTACTGACGGAAATTAAAGAGAAAGGAATAAAAATGTCCCGGCTAATGACGGCTACGGACCTCTTGCGGCGTATGTGTAATAATTCGCCTCGGGGACGCGGCGCGCCCGGCCAAGACTAAATAATTTTAATTACATGTTATTGATAAATATTCTCTCCCGAAGCGGTCGGATCTGTCGATAACGCCGTACAATTAGGCGGTGAACTTTGACTCTACGATTTGTTGTGGGAACGGCGAAATTGGATCCCCGAGGCGTGGAAACACAGCGCGGAGAGCGCGCTCCACTTTGTCAAACAGTTTGTTCGACTTGTATTGTATTTCCATGAATAATATTTCCCATAAAAATCGAACAAAAGACGTATTGTGTTACAAAATATCATAAAAAACAAGCTCTTTTATAGATATCGATGAAAATAATAATAAACATGTCCACTAAAGTATTAAATAATTTATGTGATACAAAACAGTTTAAAAGTTTACGATGTCGGGTGATGAATTTAAAGGTAAAACAATAACGAAATACAAGCGTACGCAACTTTATAAGCGGCTATAAAAGTGGTACCGGTCTACGACTTAACTAAACACATGAATATTGTTCGAGGGGACAGGGACCACTCGCACAATAATCATGATTCGCCCAGCACGACTCGACAAGTTATTACGCGAAAGATTGAACGAAAATTAGCTGTCCCGGAATAAAGCCGTAAAAATTGGCTGTATAATGGTTTGTTGTGCAATGAGTGCGATTAAAAGGTTGGTGCACCGAGTCAGCGGTCAGCGGGACGGAGGCGACTTCGTTTGGGAAGAGAGGCGCAAGACGCAATGTATGTAGGCGCGTCTTGTTGATGAGTGTGCCATAACTCGCGCGTCGGGTGGCCGCCATGACGACGACCAAAAGCGTTTTGTCGCCATGAATATTTACTAGTCCTACCTAGGCACACAGCCCTATGCCGAGAGCACCCTGTCCTGAATTCTCAACGGCCCATGTGATGAGTAGGTGTCATAAATATGTGAAGAGTGAGTGGTTCACTCGAAGAAGCTGGACTAAACAAATCTATAAATACGCATAAGAAAGTTGTTGTGCTTTACTTTTAGTCTGTGACGAGTTGGCCCGCCGCTATAAGGGTTTAATATTTTAATATTATTTCTGCTAAAGGTCAGCTTCTTGGTAAAAAGTCCTTTGAAAGGGCGAAAGTATATGTATATGCCTTTAGCTCTTGAAAATACTTATAGGTTGTTATAGTTCTCTATTTTTCAACATTTTCCGATTTAAGCTCCTTGATACTGTTGAACTATTGTGTTGCTTTGATATGTGGGATTGAGGGCGTAGATGAAGTGACGTTCTATTAGTGGTGGTACTAGAAAGGTCATAAACTTGTCTGACTGATTAGTCTCAACGACTTTCAACAAGAAAAACAAAAGCTTTTCGGTGCTGCTATAAAAAATTTTTGGGGCTTGAATAAGCTCCCTAAAACTAATACAGTTGCAAGTCTTTGTAAGAATACAAAATAATTTGCTACCAAATGATTTGTCTAGACATTCTGGACGTTGTTTAATGTCATGGAAAGTTCACAACGGGACCACACATTGGATTTGTAAATGATACGAAACCATTAAAAAACGAATGATGTTCTGATTGACAATTCAATACCGAAATTAGAGTTTGATTGTAAACTAATACAAAATATAAAGTCAGAATAAACACTTCACCCACATCGTGAGTTCATTCAAAAGTATTTTCTTAACCGAATTGTAGCATTAATGTCGTTATAATCGATGGATAACCTCAAGTCATTCAAAATGTCAGGGACCAGTGATCCGATATGAAAGTTCATCACACCATGTTCATTATGGTACGTAATAACGACTGAGATGACTATATCAATCTCCTAAACGGTTCTCCATTATCATACGAGATTACCTTCTTAGGATCGCTCGAAACTGGAATGAAATTATTCATAGAAAAATATAGTCTAAGCGTGGGAATGTGGGGCTATACAGGAACGTGACAAATTATTTTTGTAATTAGTTAGAAGGTAATGAGTTTAGATTTATTATTGTTTGTTTTGATATTTTAACTCGTATGTTTGTATTAGCATCATGTGCGTTTCTTTGCTTTAAAACAAAAATATTTTTTTTATCACTTTTGTCTGAAATTGTGGTTTTGTAAAGAGGAAATCATATATTTTTTATTATTTAACTAACTGTAAAAAAGCTACTAGAGAAATAGCTTAGGCATATTTCTAAAATCAATGACACCTGAAAGTTTTTTAAAACCGTTGAACTAATGTATCTACTTACGTTATAAAAAAATATCTTAATACTTTATTCTAAGTGTAAATATGTTGTAGTGTGTACCAACACAAGTACAATGGAGATGCACAATCTCGACATTTGGTAGGTGAGTGTCCAATCAAAACGTTATTTGTCATGCATCCGCGTCATTGTGGAGTGTTTGTCGGTGGCATGCACAGAATGAAAGGCGATGTGCTTCTGAATGTCGATTTAATTGCCAGATAAGTCGAGTACTCGCGCAACACTATTGAAAGATAATGGCTTAAGATGTTATGTAGCTTATTCGAGATCCAAGATTGTGTGCGGCCATTTGTTGCGGTAATATTGTTTATATGATATTTTAATGGCTGGTTTTGCTTATGAGAAGTAAGGATTTGCAATTTCATTTATTATATGTGTAAAGTACCACGACAAATGTCTGACAACAAGTCTTACCATGGGGTATCGTATTTCCCAGTTACTGGGTTGTGGAGATCTGATGGGCAGTCGCTCCATGTAAAATACTGATATTTAGCTGAATCTGGTTCGACTGGAAGCCGACCCCAAATGGACCCCAATATAGTTGGGAAAAGGCTAGGCAGATGATGATGACCACGACAAATGTAGTAGTGTTCATTTAACTTGCGTTATCGTATAGTTTTTTTCTTAAATTTAAAAAGGCAAATGAGTACAAGTTACCCGTAACAAATTCTCAATACTGTACTACTTACCTAACTAGGTACTCGTATATAAAATTAGTTTCACAGTTCTAAGCTTATTGATATTTCAATTTAAAGTCAATAAGTTCGCTTGTCAGTCCGCAGCCTAGCCCACTTGAAAACAAAGCCGATATGCCATATTTCAAGTCATGTCCATTGTTTTTATCTTTCTCGGGTAAGCCAACACAATTCCATCTGGTGTTATCTTTGCATATCTGAGACAGTTGTTGTTCCAATAAGCAATAATCCACGCGAATGATAAATTCAAATGGTTAGCTACTCGAGTGGGCGCCTAAACACTACAAGGGCTCATAAACCGACGGGTATGGTAATATAGAGACACTGTATCCACTCACTATGTTATATGCCCTGACTTGCACTGACAGTTGCTACGACTTGGCTGAAAGTGGCTTGCTGAACACAATCTAAGTGAGACTGTAGGTGTTTATTACAGATTTTACAGGTATTTGTCAAATACTTACTGATTTTCAAATTTGCTTTCAGCTCAAGGGTACATAATACCTATGGTTAAAAGATGTATCCGTTACAACAGTTTTCTATTACTATACTTCAAAGAGATGACGAAATGGATACTTTTACTGAAATGCGTTTCTTTAAGTTTGGAATAAACTTCACATCTGTTGCATTTTTATGCCTGTAGACTTATGTCTTTTTGTCCGTGGTAGCCACACTGATTTGGACATGCTGAGACAGTTCCTTCTTTATGGTGCATGAAATCCAAGTACTTGGTATACAGAATATTCAAATTAAGTACATCAAATAGTGACGTTTACGTTAGAGCCAGCGTTGTCGACATCTGACAAGGCGGGGACTTGCCGTCGTATATAGCAGATTACGAGACAGAATCGAGGCACATTTCGTCACGGATCTGCTGATATTTCAACAGGACAGTAAATCCGCGCGAGGCAACGACAGGCTGGCGGATAAATCACGCGAGTGGGCGGCAGCGCGCGCGCAGACTCCCGCCACTGTTCCCGCTAAATAACTGCTACCGTTTACCTGCCTCTGATCATCTGATATTTGATTTAATGTTGCTTCCAGCACTACACAGCGTGAACTTAAGTAGATATCATAAATGTTCCACAGACCACATTCCCCTGTCTATCGTGTTCCTTTAGATATTAAGGCTGCTTATTCTGAAAGTTGGCAACGTCGCAAAAAGCTGTCAAATATTAACAATTTTTAATTAATTTGGTACTTTTTCTGTGTGAAAACAAGAAATATCGCTCTGTAGTGCACTAAAAAAATGATATAGGAATGCAATTACAACACTGAATTTGATGTTATAACCGATTCAGGTGTATAATAGTTATTTGTTATACAAGAGTGCAAAGTTGCTTTTTAACCGCGTGCTCAATTTTGATGACCGAGCAAGCGAATGATTCTAAAATTGAATCACGAGTGCAACGAGTGATTCAAAAATTAGAATCATGAGCGGTAGCGAGGGAATCAAAAGAGCACAAGGTGAAAAATCTTTGCACTCGAGTGCAACACGTAACTTTTCATCCCACCTCAGCGAGGAAATGCGCACCAAAGGATTCTGGTTCGGGATTCAAGTTAGCCCAAGGCAACGCAGCTTTACTCCCGAGGACCGTACTCTGCTTTTCACACTCAATGCGAGGAAACAAATTCTATTTTTGAAATTTAATGTGGTACGACAACCTTCGAACGTGAAATGGGCACCACATCAAGCGATCAGCTGTATGGGTAGGGGTCAGCAGCCGCCTTTACTGGTACAACTCTTTACTGCACGTGCATGTTCTAAATTCAATTTACTTTATCCACTAGAGGATAAAAACGGCTTTTACGCTCAGATATCGAAGAGGAAAAATAGCCTTTCCGAGATGGGGGGATGAAAAAGGCATTTGGAAAGCTTCCAAATGCTTTTTTTACATCTAAAACTATATATTCGGCGTTATGATATTTATTATTGCATTCCCTTATCAATTTTTTAGTGCACTACAGAGCCATATTTCTTATTTTCATTCAGTAACAATGCTAAATTAATTAAAACTTGTTAATATTTGGCAACCTTTTGCGACATTTCCAAGTTTCGAAATATACGCTCTTAAAGGGAATTTTATTTATCAGCCTTCCAAGTTGTCGAGAGAGCTTAGCGGATGTTTTACTTAAAATTCATTAAGTCGGAATGGTTAGGTACAAGTAAAATTTTACTATATTTACAATTTCTATGGAGAATAGATCTTGTTTGATAATAAAAAATATTAACTGTTTAATTAGGCATATACACAAAATTTATTTCTTAAAATTGTCGGTAATTCACAGTGGACCTATGAAGGCAATACCGACTACTTTGCCCATAAAATTTGCAGTAACAGAGGTACACATATAGGGAACAATCTTGTAATTACAGGTAAGATTGCGCGAGGTAGTAATGTTTTAGTACGAATTAGAGAGAAGAGGCTACCCTCAATTAGTTGGACTATAAACTGTTTTACAGCCACCGTTAGGCGAGAGACTGGGTTTAATGCCAATGTGGTGATTGGACATCGTTATGCATATTCCTGCCATGCTACTAAAACTGAAATACTGCCAGTAAACCCGAAGTTTTGTTCCATATCAATAAAAAGTTTATAATTTAGATCAATTTCGCACCTTCGAAGCTATTACAAGCAACTAATTAAATGCTTCTTATTTTTAAATTAACCGTTAAATTCTAAAGTTTTAAGTTTCATACATTTTGAAAAAAAAATGGATACAAATAATTTCTATTATGGTTTGTGTGCGATCACAATATTCAATTTAATTACTAAAGACATTAAATTAAAGTAATTTTTGGTGTCACATTTTCTTAATTACGGTTATAAAAAGCCCAGAAGTGAGCTTTAACACCTAACATGGTAAATGAATGTTATGCAGCATAGCTTCTATGAAGTTTTTAATTCTTGGACATTTCTGTCACTGAAGTATGCATACTATGCATCGGTATGCCAGTTTGACTGATTTGAATGAGCACATAAACATTTGGTTGGTTCATTAGTGCTTTAATTACGTAAACTGTATACCAACTAACGAATCAACTCAGAAAATATACGAAAATAAATATGTGTCATAAATCAAATGTGTCGTATAAAAAGCTACTTATCAGAAATGCCTCAAACTTTTTTTTGACATGCCTAAACAAAATATACACAATTTGAAGTAGTCAGGGTTTATATTCCTTTTTTTTTTTTAAATAAACCCTAAAGGAGACTAAACACAACTAAAGGTTCACAAAAGAAGGTGAAAATCCGCAGGCAAAGCCTCGTGAACAACGTTGTCCATACAATGATCAATTTAATGTAATCGCTGTCATTACACGTACAGCGTGCTTCCCGCGCTAAAGTCGCATTTTGTTAATAAAAACTAAAATTACATGTCGTGGTGAACAAAATGGCCGTTTCTGTGTAGAAAATTAGCGGTAAGTGAACAACTCAATCTACGTACAGATTATTAGGGATATTTACTTACAGATAACTTAATAAGCAAGATTTAGCACTTTGCCTGGATGTAGCCGCATGTTTTACAACCCATAAAAGCTTTTAATGGATTTTTGGACGCTTACAACCTAAAATAGCATTTTCATCGCGTATAGCGTCATAAATTAAAATTGATCTATTAATAGGTTAATTCATAAGACAATAATTACTCATGTTTTCTTCTAGACTTTTTTGTCCAGGGGTTCTAATGTAAATGCTTCTTTTAATTACAAAGTGAGTAGGGTCAAGTTATAATGCCAAAGTTTTACAACAGTTGAGTGCTTCTATAGATTGCTACACTATTGACATGGTGTTCTAGTGTGCATGTGTTGATGGCGGTAGGCTCGGCCCATGTGGCGTGCGCGCGGCCGCGGCGCGTTCCTATAAATCAGCGGCGCCGGCGCACGCTGCTCGCCGATTAATCGCAGCCCAGCTCTACACAAATCAAAATGTAAATGGATATAGTATGTTAAGTGCGCCGTGCCTAGTAATAATGATGTTAGCATTAGGCATATTAATTGGCTGGATAGGCGCTATCTCTCTGCTACGGGCAACCGCGCACGCCATTCGCGCTCTTTAGCCGTTTCAAAATACAACTGCGTGCCTATAGAATACTTGAACGTCTGCGACATACATTTATGTTTGTATTTTTTACCATCAACTTTAAACGATTCCATATTAAAAAGACAGTTACAAAGTCGTAAATACTGTCGCTTTATAAACAGCGTATAAAATTTAATTATGCATTATTAATGACACCAACAAAATGAAACAGAATAAAACTCGTACAACCTAAACGACTAACATCGAGGCGAGTTCAAAAGGGCCGCTTCCTAAATACGGCATTATACTGTATTAAGAGCGTTGTTACCGCGGAATCATTA
Source organism: Agrotis segetum (assembly GCA_036375495.1). Classification (NCBI taxonomy): domain Eukaryota; kingdom Metazoa; phylum Arthropoda; class Insecta; order Lepidoptera; family Noctuidae; genus Agrotis; species Agrotis segetum. Next base: position 166,094 of record JAQSVV010000094.1, on the reverse strand, counting down.
AGGTTCCACAACTTATTGAAATGAAGAACCGGATCCCTAATGAAGGGCAAAATCGCAAAATCAAATCGGCATCGATTTTCAGTCGATACAACGTTTATATGCATTTAGTGTCGGTTGGAGACAGGCGAGGCGGCGCGCGCGACTGCGCGCTCAGCTTGCGCATGCGCTGAGCCGCGCTCGCAGCCTGCGCCAGCGCCGCTAACGAACTCGCTCAGATACCATTTCATTGAGTTACTTTTGATCCTTTGCAACAATGAACTTGACATCGACGGGGTTAGTTAACACACAAAATGATTTAGTAACGCCACCAATAAATGGAATATTTTATTCAGATATATTATACTTACCTGATTTAATAGTTCTGTGAACGGTGTTGAACGAAATAGGTACTTACTATTAATTATAAAAAAAAAAGATTCATGATATTCCGGTTTCTAAATTAAAGTATCCAATCAAATACCGCTCATATTATGTCTGGCGTGCAGTAATAAAGCTGGCAAGTAATTTTGAATCAACAACGAATAAGTATTAACATTAAGTTTTAACTTTGGGGCGGCTGCATGAGAAAATATTTCAAAGCAATTATGCGTGATGCAGGCAATCGGGCGGAACGATAAACAACTCTATTATTGACATAATTAGTTTACAGACCGACGAGTATTCTTTCAGTCATTAAACGTTAAAAACTAACATTAACTTCTGTTATAATTTTGTTAGCAAGATGTTATTTTGTGTGCAGCTTGTTCCTACAACTTGTTATTAAGTAGCCTGTTCAAACAGCCTGCCGACGATGCTACACTTGTGATTATGATTATTATTTGTTAAATGCAATAACTTTGATAGCTGTATTTTATAGCATGATGCGTGGGAATAGAAGTGTAAATGCAATTTTGTATTTTACGTCAGGCTTTAGCAAGATTTACGAAGCTGATTTTCAGGAATATTAATGCTTATTTGAACTTAAATCGTAATGAAGTGGTTTGACCTAAGGCCGTGCACACAGTCGATATATTACTGACAACAAACGAAAGCGATATGCCCAAATAGCTACAAGCATGGTTATCGAGAGACTTAGCGCTGCCTCCACCGGGCAGCCGCAGCCGGCTCCGTAGCACAGCTATTAAACTAATCGCTGCAATAACTCACCAAGTGTGTCTCTGGCCTTATAATTTCAGCGATTTTTAACTATGTTTAGACTTCCCAATGGCTTTTTATAGACTGCTTATTATATACTGTCGAAGATTTTATTTGTTAGTCACTTATCATTGCGGATAAATGTCTTGATTGAGCGTGTGATCTAATCATTTAGATAGGATGATAAAAAATACAGTTACTAATTAAGAGATACTTTGACAAATATTTGTTTAAGTGTTAATTGACTACGGGGTTTATGAGAAAATTAGTGGCGAACAGAGGTGGAATGAGTCGTCAATCATTTTGAGTTAACATTCGGTGGACACGCAACCACCTCTGGACAGGGACGAGACGAGGCACCATAGATTAATACGGTCAGAAATGACTATGTGAGGTATAAAATCATGTTAATTTTATGCCTAAATAGCGACCTAACAATTTTTTAGTTTACAGTGGTTGATAAGTTAGGATAATTTATATACAGAACCAACTCTCCTACCAATATAATGAAAGGCGTAGTCGAAGTCCCAATAAAGCAAATTATCCCGGGTAGGCACATTACCCCGCTAGTGCCGCACGGTGCCGCATGATCTATGTTCAGACAATGTTGTAGATGCTGCTGATAAGGGCTGCTGGATATACATCGTCGTGTACGGTTAATTGATCACTTCATTATTTTGCGTGTCCGTATAAAAGTTTCCAATTAAACTCAACTATTATTTTAATAGATAATTAAGAAATGCTCGTTTAATTAATTGCAGGTAACTTTTTCGAATTGAAATGAAGGTAGGTAATTTACTTTATTCAAATGAGATGAGTCGATAAGTGGTTTTAGTTGTGTGCTATTATTATTTTCTTGTGCTTTATTGGAGTTTCGTGTTCATTAAGTGCGGGCTTGGTGTTGATGGCTTATTTAAATGAACCTTAAAGGGTTCGTATTGAATAAAGCATACTTTACGCTTGATTTATATCGGAGGGTGGAGAAGGACATGAGAGTGTGATGGTATCGGTAGATTTTGTCGCCAGGAAATGACGGCGAGCGCGGCGGCCGCTTGAAGTGGTTTTATTGTTGCGCGCGCGCGCCCGTGTTCTATCGCCGATACGATGCGCGCGCGCCGCCACTGCCCTCACCTTAGGAAAGCGATATTTTAGCGACAGCCTACATGATTAATTTATAGCTTCGATCCAATATTCTTGAACATAAATCCGATTAATGTGAAGATAAGATGATTTATACAATTGTCATCTCGAAGGATCAATTCTGCGTGGATGTATCCATATTTTTAGATTATGAACATGCACGTATATTATTGTAGTTAAAGATATTTATTGTATAATCGAGTAGAGCCTGGAAGCTGTACAAGTTTTCTAAAATACACGAACGTTATAAATTAAATAAAAAATTGCACCGATCGAGTATCGTAAAGCGGTGTATTTATTACAATGTCAGTTTTACTGGTGCTCTATTTATAAACTACCAGTTTAGATTTAAGTAAACTAAAGTAGTCTGAATACTTTAGTGTTATAAGGTATTTGCATCGGTCCTTAAGAGGCGGTCGGGCCGTGGCCCTGTGCCAGCGGGCGACCGATGTTTTATGTGTTTTTAGATCTAACTACAATATTGTATAAGCGGACAACATACTTTCAAACAAACGTATTGACTACCAAGCTTTGTGCTTTACACGGTAAGCACAATTTTGTTTCTTTATTAAGTTGAGTCACGACAAGGAAAATGAGCTATTTTGCAGCAGCTTATTTTCTTACCCATGATTTGTGTTTGTTGACCTTGCTGTTTGTTATTTTCCGTGTTTATTGTACAACTAAAATGTAAATAAAATATAATGAGCAAAGTAAAATCATTGTTTTCAGCCTTTTTTTTTTTTAAGTGGTAACATCATCAAATGAGTCCTCCCGCCCTGGGTGGGGCGGAAGGGACTGTCAGACTCTTACTGACTAAAATCCAACCGTGTTCCTTCCTATGCCCTTTACGTTCCGGGGCCACGGTATCCTGGGTTAAGAAAAAAACCCGCGACCCCAGCAGGCATTTGGCGCGAAACACGACGCGCCACCGACCCGGGCTTGATCCTTAGTCGGACGGTGAGCTACCCATCACTCACCGTCCGCAAGCCCGCTCCGCCGCTGTGCCCTCTGCTAATCAGAGGGACACGCGTTGGAGCGTCCACACGACAGGCTATTCGCATACGGGCAAAGAGGGGGTCTCTTTGCCCGTATGCGAATAGCCTGTCGTGAGTGTGAGGCACACAGTGCCTAAGGAAGAGTTTTTGCCCGCATCACAGGGTGCACCGGCCCGGAAAACTGGTCTTCCCCCCGGACGTATCCGAGAGGGAACTCCAGTCCACGGGCGCACGTGGAGGTTTCCTGTCATAGCACCCCATTGTTTTCAGCCTAGAGATTTTTCATCGTGAGCATACTTTGACTCTTCTGAATCGGATCAAAATTGGAAGAATCGATAATCGAAATCATAAATATCTATTTAGTTATGACTCCAGATGGTTTGATCCAGAAGATGTATTGGAATTTAGATGGAAATCTGCTTATTATGTTAACGTAACTTACAAAAGTTCCTGCAGGTTTTTCCACTACTTTTTAAGTCTTTCATTTTTATTTTTAACCGACTTCAAAAAAAGGAGGAGGTTATCAATTCGACTGTATTTTTTTTTTTTTTTTTTTTAATGTTTGTTACCTCACAACTTGCGACTGGGTGAACCGATTTTCATGATTCTTTTTTTATTCGAAAGCTGGTGCTTCCCGTGTGGTCCCATTGTCACCGTTTCAGGATCTGATGATTGGAACTTGGAGAAATCGAGGGCAACCCTCAAATTTTATTGGCTGACACATACTTTTTCGCAAATCTTATGATGTAATTCAAGTACTTGCGTATGGAAATCATCATCTCATGTAGCTGACCTGATGATGGAAGGTACAACACCTCAAGTAAGAAAAATATGCTTGTGTTCGCATATCTCCGGAACTACAAGTCCGATTTAAGTAATTCTTTTTTTGTTGTACTAGGTATCGTTCAACTTAGGGAATACTGCAAATTTCATCAAAATCGGTTCAGTAGTTTTTGAGATAGGGAATGAATGAAAGAGATGTTAACGATGTTATTACCGGTGCTACGGATTACTAAATTCTAGTGCTGAAGGTTGAATATTTAAACTAAAAAGAGTAAAATAAAAACTTTTTCAAAAAAAAAATGTGACCGCCTTCAAAAACAACCAAAAAAAGGGTAAAATAACCTACAAAACTTTTCTTTCGGAAGTCGGTGGCAAAGAGACAGTGAAATTAATAAAAAAAGTCACCGACTTCCGAAAGAAAAGTTTTGTAGGTTATTTTACCCTTTTTTGTGGTTGTTTTTGAAGGCGGTCACATTTTTTTTTGAAAAAGTTTTTATTTTCTATTTTAATTGTAATACTTAGTTTTGCATTAGGGTAAAGGAAGATTATTTGGTGCGACAGGTCACTCAGTGATAGAGTCTTAAAAGTCTCTCAAAACGTTACCAATGTAACGTTAATCCCCCACGCGGGCCCAGTGTAACCCGCACTGGGCCCGCGTGATGCTGATGATGATAAAAGACTTGTTTATTTTCTCGTTTTATTTATATAATACGTTCGCAGTACTTTGTTCACCTGGATGGATGTCACATGTCGTGTAGAGCAGCAAATTAAAGAGAGCTTAGGGAAAAACTGTTCTTTAAAGCGATTGCCGAAATTCGGATATGTTACAGATCAAAATCATCGTAAGAGACCATTCTTATGACGAAAAGACCAGCTCTGCCCCCCCCCCCCCCATTGACCAATCAACGTTTTATTTATTTTCACTTAAGTTACCGTCCACAGTCTGATTGCTTTTACTCTACTTAACGATCTATTAATAGCTAATAATATTCATGAGCCTCTTAAAAGATTGATCAATAGATAACGTAAAATATTTGACTCAACCATAAGGTCTTCATCACCATTGTGTAACTACTCCCCGAGCGCCAACGATCTGGTGTCCCATTAATTTTTGTTTAATTTGTAATTTTCCCAGTAATTAAGACCAGCCTCGTCTGTTTAATGCAAATGAACCTATTCTCGATCATTAGTCCGTACACGTTCTACTAACGTTACTTTTCGTTAATTAATCCCGAGATCTAACGCCACGGGCCCGATACTTGATTATTATTCACACGCAACTAAAGACATCGGACAAAATGCAGTGTAATTGTGAAAATAATCAAGAGGTCCACGTACCTAAATACGTTCCAGCATTTTATAGATTTGCAAGTGGAAGGTACTAGGTTTAAGTTTATAATAGCGTTTGTATACTTTTGTTGGTACATCGCCAGTGTTTCAGTGTTTATTTACCTAATTTGTTCGATTGTAAAGTCAGTCATTGTGCTACATAAATGTAAAGTTTTATGTTACATTGCTGCTAAAACCAATGTTTTAGTGTTAGTATAATTTAATAAATTCAGTGTTTGATCAAAATGGATCCAAAATCTCAGAGGCCTGTTTTTTATTGGTGACAGAATCATTCACCTATCTTTCTTTGATATATACGATTATCTTAAAGTTTGTCACGCGTATTGACTAGCGTGTCTGTGACGCTAGATTAGCCCTTTCCCGTTAACGATGTCCATTTTTGTAGCAGTCGCGCGCACGCCACCCGCCTTCTCGACATTATCAATAAAAAGTTTCCAACTCAATTTATCTTATCGCACAGTAGTATCGTGAGTAGTTTCCACAATGAACGACGTGCCGATATCTACCAATTTCTAATCAGAATGATCCACCTTGTTAATTAGTTTCTGCGTTGAGAAAAGTATCTACCGTGTCGCGATTTAAGGTCTATTATTGTTTGAGCGATACGTGACATTTATTTTTAATTTAATAACTTAATACGTCGATAGGTATAGGAAGGCAATGGTGCGCACGCTATCGGTGAGCCGATAACCGCGTCTGCGCTGTCCATGTGCGCCCAATCAAAGTACTTCATTAAAATCTTATCGACGCTAGATAAATCACCTAACGACTGCGATCGATTATTTGGATAATTAATGGTGGTTTCATAAATATGTTGGATTCTTGTTCCCGTGGCACTGGTTTAGATGAACTTGCGCCTTAGGGGAGCATTGTGTCGCCGGCCTCGATCTTATACTGTGCCCGTTTGACGGCTAGAAGGCAATTTGGAATCATTAACGTGTGTTTTCTAACAGTAAATGAGCAATATATCATTAGATGTAAGTATTGTATTCGTATAACTTACAAATAAATAATAAAAATACCTACTCATATATGTTTTGTTAAAAATTAAATGTGTTATTCATTAGTGGAAAATAAGACCCTTACCAAAAGGTGCTATGGCTGCTATTGAAAGGGTTATAGGAGATGGCGCACAAATCACAGTTTAAGCACCTATTAATCGCACCTGATCTCATTTCAAACCACCCCTGAAGACTGATTGCGTGATAACACTTTCTTACGGTGGCCAAGCTAACTTTTATAGCGATGCAATAAATGTCCAGCCTCTCCAGTTTCAGCACACGCAATGTGTTTGTTATTATGGTACTTTAATCACTGTCAAGCTTTTAAACGTCCCGTATCGTGCGTATTATCTTTATTAGTCAACATATATTATCTATAAAGACAGTTTCCTAATCTTGGAACTAGCAGTGTAATGTGACACGGTTAATTACTTACTCTTTTAGTGGCGACATAATTTTATAATGGTTGGCAATATAGCCTGTCTGTTGCAGTGAAACGCAATACTTTTGCTTGCGTTAGCGCGGGTCGCGTGCAGCGTCCGTCGGAGGCACCTCGGCAAGAGATCCACATCAGTCCCGGAATAAATGCTATCCTACGATGGTATCGCCGGCGCCCGCGCCACCCCATTAATCTACATCAGCACGCGCTCGCTACCAGATTAATGAAGCAGATAAACCTTAAATACGACTACAGATGTCTGCTTCTTTAACGGCAGCCGAGAGAACTGTATACCTCAGGGACAATAATTGATGAATTAAACGGATTCGACGCTTTTATGAATGTTAATGATAACGCTCGATCGGTCCGCTGATACGGACGATACGGCGACCATAATTAGAATAAATGGTTGAAAAGCTTCGGCTGAAATTGATCGCTCCATGTGGAATCTAAGTTAAGCAGCAGATGATGGGTGGTTAATGCGCGCTCGTCTCGTTAACAGATCGGTATGCTCGCGTGGTCTCGCCGTCGCCCTCGCCACTGCCTGTGTGCCAACGTCCTTATTTATGTTGCGACATACCTTTACATTAGTATTCATTTGTTTACAGCTTTTTTAATTAAAGATCTGATTTAATAAAGACGAGAAGCTCGTTAACGTCACTTGTAGCAGTTATGTGATTTATAAACATGTAGAGCAGCATAACTGAATCTAGCATTGGTTCGAATAGTAAGCTTTCTTAATAGACATTACTTTACTAAAGAATACTGAAATATTGTCAGATATTAGTATCGGCTGTGTGAGCGGTTCTCTTCACGACGCCGACGGCTGCTCAGCTAACCTTAATTGTTTCAATTGAAAAACTACTTTTCACATAGCGACGGGAATTGTTAATTGATTTTACAGATGTTCAATTGATATAATTTAGGGCAATTCGATTGCTCAAACTTTTGTTTTATGTTACCAAACACGTCTCGGGTGAAGTACAAAGCCACCAACAAGCTTGACTTAAAATAAAAGAGATAAAAATATTTTATGGCCGCTTTGTGTCGTGGAAGAATGTCTTAAGAATGTTCCATATTTGAGTAGCGTCGGACATTTCAAATCCACCATAAAATCGATCGATAAGGATTATTGTGTGAGTAATTAAGGCGGTGTCACAAGTTAGGCCGTTAATCTTATAGATTGCTATCGGAGATGATCGCGTGTTGGCCCTCACCCCGCTCGGTACAGTGCAAACATTGCGCCCGCGCAGCCCGCCACAGACTAAATAATGATCGTCTGCCTCGTTACACAATATGACTTCTTTAAAATGTCATATCTTACACATACGTGATACAACGCGTTAATGCATTATTCGTGTAAAAGCTTTTTCAACGCCAATACAAAAATGATTTATTTTAATACTCTCCGGTAGAAAATATACAATATGAAATGAATATTTATTTTTGGAAAGCTTTTTTCCATTTTACTCATTTACTGAATGTGTTGTTGGTTTTTTTAAAGTGCTCATTTTCTTCTTTCTTGTGTGACGATATGAATCAGATTTTTTCAGATCTGTTTGATGTGACAGCCAAATGACACAGATTCTGGATGAATTACTTGAACATAAGCAATTAAATATTTTGTAAGATTATAATTTTATTCAAAAGCTGTTTTTCTTTTAAATGATGTTATTTATTCATGCTCACTCATACTGAAATTCTCTTAGTTATATTGCGAATATATGACTACATGGCCCATGAAATTGAATAACATAAACAGCAATAACAGACCCATATATGTGTAGGTAAATTAATCCGATGTACTAAATTACTTGAAGGTTTTATTGTATTTCGAGAGAATAATCCGCAATCAAATGACGATATTTCGCAGGGATGCGCGTGCGCCGGTAAAACCACAACGTTACGCTTGTGAACAGCGCTGTCACGCCGCCGTACGAAGCCACCCTACGTCGACCGTGTTTACTTTTCAACCTCACTAACAGATAAAAGTGTCATAATATTTATACCATAACTTAGCTTTCTTATGAACCACCATCGTAAAGTTAAACGCGCTTTCTAGACACGCAAATGCAGGAACAATATGAGTCGTGGCCTCCAGGGATAAGGTTTAATTTGGTGAAATGTTAATGTCCAAGATGTCCCCGGTTATTCAGAGCAGATCGCGGCCGTCATTCGATAATGTTTCTAGTTAGTTTGCAATAAATATGAGAGTCGGAGAGACCGAGGCGCGGCCGGTGATGTTCGCTCAGATGACGGTATGGACTATCTAATTTTATTACCAATATATTGTCATTAAGTCGATACTGATCTTGTTATACGCACAATGAGAGGTACTCGGGCCCTCGACGCGCCCGCGCCGGTCCCTGCCCGATACAATTTATATTCAAATGACATTTGCTTACGGTCTCAGGAAATTTCTCACTCGTCGGATTTTCACGTAATCTCAAATTGATGGTGTCAACGACTGGGCAGACGTCAAAACCCCATAGATACACTCATACACCTGTATTGTAATTGGATGAACTTTGACCTCGCAATCGTTCTATGTAAACAAACATTATGGTTATAAACTTAATGGGACAAATGTGTAGATATTAAATATGATGTTTATTATCTGTCGAAGCCAAAGGTGTTCAAATGTCTGGTGCAATATTTGTATGACGTAGCTATTAATACCATCGATAGCGGTAAGTCACGAAGCGACTCAGAGGTAATCACAATACGGATTATCTTACACGGAGCATTAATTAGTCAATCTATAAGCAATGTGCTGATTGGTGTGATTACAGCGTGGTGTCATTCAAGATTAGGTGCGTGATGTCGCGCGGTGGCCGGTCAGTCCCACCGGCCAGCCGCCCCGCGCCGGGAAGCACGCTCTTCTCACGGGTATTTGAGCCAGCACTGGCAACTATACAAATAAAAAATCACCTTGTGTACAGTTCACGTCGCGCTGTTTACAGGCCATATAAACTGACCGTATTTACCGTGTAACCGCTCATCCTCCATTTAACGCTGAGCTACTTTGGTAACGTCTAAATTAGAGAAGTGAGAAAAGCTAACGCTCGTAACCGTATTCGATCGACGGTAAATCGTGTCGATAATATCTTTTTTGACTCTCTGACTCCCATCACTTATTGTGTGTTTATTCAGTTCCGTTGCCGTAAAGGGAAACTTGGCTGTATGTTATTAGATCCTAATTTTGTCAATGCTTATATTATTTTGTCGGCTCCAAATAGGCTTACTTTCTCATGTTTCGTTACTTATGGTTATGACGTCTTCATTGACATATATCTGTTCATACAAGATACGAATTTTGTCTATCGACATGTAGCTATCTTCGAGTACTGTATCTTGGATAGATGATTTTAAAATCTTGTGTGGAAAGAGTGAATATATTAGGCCAGCACATCAATAAAATCCACAATTTATATTTCCCTTACAACAAAATAAAATAACGATATTTACTTTACTGTCATTGCCTTTATCAGAACAAGGCTGTGTGACAACTAATTATAGGTATCGATTGACGCATTAATAAGATTATGAAACGTCAATGTTGGCTCTCAAGGGGGGCGTCAGTACTTGATCATCGTGAAAGTTCCCACCGACGCCTGCGCCGGCTCGGATTAACCAAACAAGCAAGCGTTAATCCCTTCTCACGTGAAATCTCATGAAAAGACGCGAAGCAATTAATGGTTATTATTGATATATAGTCAGGTCGGTCCAGCGAGCTCGGAGGGCGCCGCGGTGGTCCGGCCGGCAGCGCACTGCCGATGGATGGCACCACTTCATCATATTAATAACCTTCACCAGGCTCACTCGGCTTACGCGCTCCTAGATTAAACGGCTCATTACACACTATCTTTAGGCTAAATATTAATTGAGACATTTCGAACTACTGTCTAGAAATCGATACGGCGAAATAAATGAGCGTCGATAAATTAAGTCCAGACACAGCGGTTTATGCTTTGACGATTAAGGAAACGACCGTCATTATACCGATCGAGGATTTTGGTGAAGAGCACAGCATAAGGATCCGTGCAATCAGTCGGATCGCCATTCTTTCTGTTAATCGCATTATAAATTGACGTAGCGGTCGCTGCATGGGCCTTTGTCGGCGTCGTAACAGATGACTACAGAATTTATTCTTCAAAAATAATGATTACAAATTTAATCTCGGTGTCTATAATTAGTCTACCGCTTTAGAGTTTTATATGAAGCTAAGATGTCGATAAATGATTTTATATGTCTCTTGCGTTGCAGCAATATTGGCTGTTTATTATTTTTTGATAGATACTTGAACTGATTTTTATAAGATTATGCTTATGAGGATATGTAGAGTCTGTAACTCTGTAGCATTTATGAATCCTATGCAATAAATATGCGTATAATGCGTATGTATGTATAATAATACTGATTTATTTATGACCTGATTTCCGGGATCTTTAGCATGATACAAACTACTAACGCCAGTATACAAATAGCTACCATTAGAATACTTAAAAACACCATTTACTAGCAAGACACTGACAACACTTTATGATTTACAGCGAAACACAGGTAGGGTTAATAAATAAATAACCGGTAAACGCCAACAGCGATAATGACAGGCGAAAACTTTGTATCTAGTATTGTGTTACGGAAATTTTATCTTTGTTAGAGCGGGCAGTAGTTTATGAACATGATTGCAGTCAAATCAGTGGAAGCTTAGTGGTTGGCGCGGGGAACGTAATGCGTGCTGCCACGCGAGCCCTGCGTGTACCCAAAGCATTACTCAAACCTCATTTAGACCTAACTACGTTGCATTGAAAGGAGCAATTTTATTGTACTCTATTGATTCTGTTGACAGTCGAAGAGACGAAGGCGCACGTCCTGCTGCAACTAGTTTATTTATTCTGTCATTGTTGCTCATTAAAATATGGCGGAATGTATTCGTGAGGATATTAAAATGAGTTAGCTTTTGCTTTGTTGGGATATCTGACAAATAGGTAAAATGCGATTACTTGTAGAGAATCCAGAGCTTCTTCTGCTTACTTCATGAAGCGTACAAATTCCTTGGCAGATTTTTAGCATAAATAAAAATTGCCATAGTGATGACATTTATGTATGTATTACGTCCGTAGCTAATTAATCAACGGATGTGTTTCCTCTATCCCAATTCCCTCTCACTGTGTCGACCGTCGATACGTATCAGAGGTTGTGCAAGTTCGAGTACCTACGACAATAGGTCAATTACACTGACCGGCGCCAGACTAATCGCGGGATTGGCTCTTAATTGATGTTTTTGTCTAAAATGTCAGATAGAGCTGATTCCAACAAATTACACCTAAAAGTTCACGTAAAAGGTTCTGCAACTCAAATATGTAGATAATTATTTCAATATTTAAGCAGATATAAAATAAACCTCGCCTCGAGCTACACGGCTATTTTTGTTATTCCGTTGCATACCAGTGCATTCAAATCTAATTTACAACTACCCTCATTCAAATGACATCATTACAACAAGTGCCCGCTAAGGAGTGACAGCGTACACCAGAATGGTAACTCTAGTCATAATAAAGCCACCTTATGTTTGCTCCATAAAGTCTACCACGATTGTAAAAGCAGGAAGAGTTTTAAAATCTTTTCGTTATACATCGCGTATTTTACCTGACATGCTGGTTGGATCCGTCGAGTAAAAATGTAATGAATGCAAACCATCTTTGGGAAACTGTTCGAGTCGCTACTACGGTAGCCTGTGAACATTGCAAGGTTTACATGACAAGTGTTTAGCGAGCAGGCAGTTTAGTAATCAGGCTAGATAGTACTGTTAATTGCTTATACATTGAACTAAATACCTTCTTAAAAGCAATATTATTGGGAAAATATGCGAGTGTTTGTATTGCCTTTCCATAAATTGAACGAAGGTAAATTCGTTTACCGTAAATGGTATACCAATAACATAGTTCTTGAGTGTCTTCTAAAAACAGTTAATATTTCATTAGTAGGTAATCAAAACAGTAGTTGGTTTAAACAAACATTTCTAAAACTTGTGATCTTTTTAGATGAACCAACTTTTTTATCGAACTTGCATTTTGTATTAAGATTTTAAAGAATTGTTTGTTCACAAACATCATGAATAGATTTGTTCTTAATATGCGTTACTGGAGGAACTGACCACGATAAACACTGACTCTCTTGTCACAGTCACAGACAATAAACCTAGTTTGGTAACCTGTAATGGTTGCGAATAAAGTTATTTATTTTATTAATATTTACAGAAAGCTTCAATGAACTATCGATTGGAATCAATTACATAATTGGAATTTATAAAGTTCAGCTTTACATTTCTGTACCGACCAGGATATCCCAAAAACGAAGTACTTGATGATCATGTCGAATCCAGATAACATTGACGGAAAATATTAATGAAATTTATTAGGACTCGTTTATAGGCAAATGATGGAAATACCTGAAATGTGCCATTATAATTTCTCGATCAGGGCCCAGGTGCTATCAGAAAATGCATTATTGTGGCCGTTGTCGGCAATGAACCAGCAACCTGTCGCCATTTATTGCCCCGTTATAATCTGAGACACGCGGCATTGCCGGACGCGGAATAAACTTATACCACTCACAGATTAACTTGTCTTCAGCAATTTACAGCTATTTTTCTTTGAAGGGTAATATTGTCAACTAAGAGTATGGTTTGGTCGTGAATAAAATCTAAATCACTGTAATGATGGAGCTATAAATCGAACAGGGTATTGAGACACGTCCTTGGCTCGTCGTTTACCGGAGAAGTATAGCTAGGAATTTATTTTGTAATTTCTGGCGTTGACGCATAGATATTATAAATGGTAAAACACCAATTATAAAACGACTTAAATCTATAAACATAATGAATAAAAATATAAATGGGAAATAATATAATAAACAATTGTAAATGATTAACTTTTGAAGCTCACTCTTCTCGTCAAAGAGACGCACTGTTAAACAAAGCCAGATAATAAGTTAACGTTCTGAATGCCTTTTACTAGAAGATTTAGTTGAGTCTGCCTACCCCCGAGGAACAAATAAGTGCCGAGTGTTTTAGTTTATTTAGTTTGTGTAACAATACCCTGGCGTGAACTCAACTCGCATTTCGATATTCGACTCATATGAGCTTTTACAGACCCTTTATTTTGACTCTTAGCACAATAAGCACAAAGTCCAAATTTTAAAAGCTTCTATGAGCTTTTTCTTCATTTAGAGTGTCTCGGAAAAGGCGTGAGTTACGATTTGAGTTATTTATAACGTCCAGTTTGTGCAGTGAGTACATAGTCCTTGGCTTCATTGGACTCACGAATGATCTTAATTAGAAGTATTGTGGGGAGAGGTAAATTATGGTCGACGAGGCTTTTGTGGAATCGTTCGTCTCTGTGCCCTCTTTATCCGGCGGCTCCCGGTAAATCATGCGTATCTGATGTTCGACACCCGGCTCCGTCCCCAAGGTGCATGCCCCACAGCGTTGATTAGGAAATTAATGAGACCTTAATGGAAGTAATTTTAATTCCGTTTAATTTTTATGTCTCGATAGTGATTACATGAATTTTAATGCGCAAAAGCAATAAATGTTAACTGTATTTGATTTAATGGTCCATCTACATACATATATTGAAGATGCCGCTACAAATTGACTTTGTATAGGTGTCCATTATTCATGGTGTACGTAGAGTTTAACATTTACAATGTATCTCAGTTAGTGTCAGAGTAAATAATAAATTAATGGAGTTTTTACTTAGTTCGGTGGGTCGAGTGGTTACATGAAGGTTTCGTGTCATTGGAAGGTCTTCGGAGATTTCAATGATGATTTTCCGCGTGTAGCTGCAGTCTGCAGCACTGCAAAGACGCTCATTACACTTAAATTACTAAATGGCGTGAGCTGGTTGCCGGCAGCCGGCCCCGACCGCATTCTGCGGCTTTAATGCTCGTATTAGCCGATAAACAGTTCATTTGCGTGAAAAATAAACCCAGTTAGTATAACAAACATCGTCGGTATGCGAAATGAAACGAGAAATTACTGAGGTACTAACAGGGTACCGTCAGTTCTCGTTCAACTGCCTCGCAGTCTATTACGCAAATACACTTTTCTTACTAATTTCACGCCATTTTTTACCGGCTGACTTTGTGTTTACTTTCCACTTTGAACGTAGAAACGAATATAATAGGATGATCCTGTTTTATAAACATTGGCAACTGGTAAATATTGGAGCAATAATACGTGACTCTTGTTGATGTTAGCAAAAACTGTTTAACAAAGATTTTCAGAAAATACCTCATTCGAATCTAATCTGTTTGGAGCGTTTGATTTAAAGCCAAACAAACTAGTTATCGATATCTTTAGAATTTACGATACGCTGTACACATTAAAACGATAATGTGATAAATTATTTCGAATAAAATTATTTGGACAGTCAATAAATATCAGTTGTCACTCCGCATCCAATGGGACTGTGATGAAGATATATTGTTGTAGGTGCGAAAACTGAACGTGACGGTAAATAACAGGTGACGGCGCGTAAACACGTCTGTGGTAAAAAGTGAGTATAGTGAGGAGGATTAACTGGCACAAGTGGTGGAGGCACCGCCGAGTGCGCGTCGCAGGCGCAGCACCGCGACACGCCACGCCACGCTCGATCCCATATCGACACGCAACTTGACGCATGGCATACGTCTTAATGCATCCATTAACATAAACATTCTCATCGTAAACACTTACTGACATTTGTATAAATTGTTTTAATATGTTTTTAGCATCTTGTTTCTCGTACATTATCCAAATAATGGAAGGTATGCGCCTGTTGATGCCGGGCGCGGTTATCTCGTTTTTGGTAATAGAATACCGGGAATATTTTATCAACGCACGACCGAGTAATTTAATATAAACCGTATCACTAAATGATCTCTCGGTTGCGATGACTATCGCGAGGTTAATAACGGTGTTGGAGGTTCCTCTACGCGAGACACGCGTCTGCGATATTATCGCCTCCGAAGCATTATTGATGAGAGACCGCTATAACCAAATAGCCCGGGGACCACGTTTGTTTACTTATCTAACGTTTGTTAAAATGTTCTATTTTGTGACTAATTGAAAGTCGCGCAGGCCATTGAACCTATGTTTATGACAGGTGCAGCTCAGAATGGCGTTTTCGTGAGATTGTGGCGCGATTGTTGACTACTGAGCGCCGATAAGAACGTGCCTTTTTCATGCTTTGTGCGGGCCTTGCCTAATTGTCGAACAGAAGCTGCGCCTGCCTCTTAACGAGTGCTTCAAAAGCCAAGTCGTTTATGGAAGAGAAACGGTATAAATTACGTGTACTGCTGTTAAGATTGCTTCATTCATTCTTGTCGCGCCCATTGAGTAACTCGGCTACGAGCGACGCGGCGCAAATTGCGAACAATGCTACGTGTCTGAGAATAAACTATCTGCTTCGGCTATTCGCTATTGACATTTAATTTTCTTATACCAACAACAGCCGTCTTAAGGCCTAGATAAAATCTCATAAAAGTTCTATACGAGTTAAATATTAAATGTGTTCCCATTCGTTCCAGTTGCCGGTGGATATGAAAGACTTAAACGGGCGCGTATAGCAGTGCATGCATTAAAAGCTTGTTTGTTGCTCTGGATTTCATACAAACTATAGTCAGTGCAAGTTGCGCGTTATCTCATTATTAGTTTGGTTTCGTCGTTACTTAATTACGTACACGAGTTTTCAATTATTTTTATATAAGTAAGTAATTATTAGTTTCCCACACACGATGTAGTAGTTATTTGTCAAATAACGACTTGTTTAGATTTCATAACGAGTGTCTCCAGTGGCCGGCAGTTATTTTGGCCGAGTTGTCTGTATAAGGCAATAAGTACTGCGGCGGTATTCAAGCTGCGACCTAACACGCTTAACTGATTTCTCGCGACAATCGAGCCTTGACATTTGCGATGCGCGTGCGGCGGCCAACCATTGACCCGTAGCACTCACTTGGGCTAACATGTGGGACATATCGTCCGCTACAGCGAGCATTACTGTCCATTCATACAATACACCATTATACCTGTGTGTTTACGACTGAATCACGACATTTTACATCAGCTCTATGACATCGAGTGCTCACTGAGATTAGGGACAATGAACTTTAAGCTTGATTTTCAATCACCAAGATGTTATATTGTGTTGTCGATGTCATGGATAGCTTTCGAAGTGTTATGATACTTCACAAGGCTCTTACTTTTTCTATTACTCTTGAAATCTGACTTTTAGCTAAATTTAAACAACGCTATGATATTGCTACGTGTGTGCTACGGATTTGCTACGCTTTTGATGCGTGATGACTGATCACCGCTTAAAATGAGTTAATGGAAACTTATTCCGAATCTTGATAATGTTTGTGTAAGATGACATAACGTTGTGTTATTATGCAATCATTGTTTTAAGACATAACATAATGTTGATAGACGAGTCAGTTTATTGCTTCGTAGTTCTCCTGCTCTACGAAATACAAAGATTTTACGTAAATTCAATAACAAAGGTGTAAACTCAACATTATCACACCTCTCCGTGGTTTTGTGTATTTTTATATTACCTGAATACACAAGTGGCGCTGGAATGCTAATAATATGGTAACAAAATGTATTGGGTCCTATAGAGATGCAAATGTGGATAGCTACTCCGATAAAACTCGAAACGTTATGGCTTCGTAGCGCGTCAAGCATTCGACATTCGAAGGCATCGGTGTTTTTATTTTTATCGAAGGGATCGATTGTAAAGATAAGTTTATCGTAAGACAAGTAGCGGCCACCCAGCGTCGCCGGCGCAGCGCGGCGGACCGGCAGTATCGGGCCATCGAGCTAGCGGCCCCGCCCGGACATGCTTGCATTTTATTACATCTGATAACGACTAATTCGCATATACGTCAAATAATTGAAACTCCAGCTGTGCCACCAGCCGGCTTAGGAGCCCGGAATGTCGGCGTCACGTCTTTAATACAAGTAATCTCTTTTATTTGATGTTACTTGAACAACAGTGACGCATTCTAGTTTTACGACATCTGAATATTCGTAGATCTTGTGCTTATTCGGATTTAAGTCGTGTGGCACGGGTTGGGAGAAGTAAATATAAATACAAATACCTTGTAATAGAATTTATCACGAATTTATCTTATTGTATGGTAGGTTGCGTTAGAAGAAACTGGAGATGTGATGTGTATTTTATTAAGTTATAATAATGTATTTTTTTCTATACTTATTCTTATTTGTTATAAAATAGCGTTTATGTTACCTTTATTCATATATACAGAGGTAATGTAAAGTTACCGATGGATGCAAGTGGCGAATATTGTCGTTCGGCGTGGCGCCGTGGCGGTCTAAGGGGGAGGCCTATGTTCAGCAGTGGACATCCTCCGGCTGATGATGATGATGATGATGAATAACGTAAAGTTATTTTATTTTTCGTAGGTAGTGTCATTTCACGATTGAGTACTACTTAGTTGTTGCCAGCGGCTTCGTATAACTCAGAAGTTACGGGATTACGGGAACGTAATATCGGAATGAATAGTATCGTATACCTATGTTATTCTAGACCTAGAACTTATTACTGAGCCAAATTGCATTCAGTTCCTATTCAATTTTAATTACAAAGGTATTACAACATAGAGCACATATTTTTTCAAAAGTTATAACGTTGAGTAAGTACTCATAACTTAGTAATTACATCACATTACGATGCTATAAACTGCACCATTATGAATGACTTGTGTTTCTTGAATTTCACGTAAATAACTTAATGTTTCTTTTACTGCACAAGATCAATGGTGTTTTATGTCACCAAGAATCTCTTGTCGACTTTATCTCACGCACTCTTGATCGTGGTGGTCAAGTAGATGTCCTCTACTTTGACTTCCGCAAAGCATTCGACAGAGTAAACAATGACATCCTAATTTCAAAACTAAGTGCCATGGGTGTTGCTCCAGGGCTCCTGCGTTTTCTTGCGGATTATTTACGCGATCGACAGCAATTCGTGAGACTGGGTCTTTATGAGTCCCGTCCTTACCATACTCGTTCAGGAGTCAGTCAAGGTTCAGTACTTGGACCTCTCTTTTTTAAACTAATGATTAATGACCTACCTGCAGTAATTCGAAGGGCCAATTGCCTTCTGTATGCTGACGACTTAAAACTCTTTTACGAGATCAAATCTGAAGAAGATTGCATCGCTCTTCAATCAGATGTAGATGCAGTATACAGGTGGAGCGTAGAAAATAAAATGGAGTTTAATGCTGCCAAATGTCACGTCATGACTTTTGGTCGAATGCGACACCCAATAAAATTCACGTACAAATTAGACAGCAATGCTATTATAAGAACTGATTCAATGAAAGACCTGGGAGTCGCATTTGACCAAAAGCTCACTTTTCATGAACATATCATATCTGTTTCGAAAGAGTCTTATAAACGCCTGGGTTTTGTATTAAGGAACTGCCGGGATTTCCAAAGTGCTCATGTTATTAAACTCATTTTTGGGACCTTAGTTCGAAGCAAACTTGAGTCCAGTGCATGTGTATGGAATCCGTACGAGAAGAAGTATGCGCTTATGTTGGAGAAAGTCCAAAAAGCTTTTCTAAGATATTTTTATAAAAAGGTGTATGGGTATTATCCTTACTTATATCCAACGAAATTTTTGTTGGGGTCTTTAGGTTTCAACTCTTTGGAGGTGAGACGGTCGTTTGATCAGATGATTGTAACATGCAAGGTTTTATTGGGGAAAATTGATGCACCGGATCTCCACGATCAAGTCTGCAGGTTGTTCGTGCCAAATAACTATTGTCGTGGTAGACGGCACAGATTGCTGGCGGTTCCATCGTGCCGTACCGTTGCTCGGTCAAACTCCCCTCTACCAAGATCACTAAGAGATCTCAATGCTCTCCTGGACTCAAACCCAGATTTTGATTTATTTGCGGATGAATGGAAGTTGTTATTGTCGGAATGTTTGTCTTTTTGTGAGAAGAATGCATGAAAGTATGTATGGTAAAAATAATGTATGTGTATAATGTAATATGATTAAATAGTATAATTGGCTTCGGCCGTTCTATTTAATGTAATAAATAAATAAATAAATAAGAATGTTAGTGAGTATTCGTTTTAATTTAAACCAAAGAAATACTGAAAATATTTATCTAGTATGGGCGATAAGTTACGATTTGTTATCTAGATTTGCAAATATTGCAATAGCGACACCAAGTAATAAGCGCTGGTGTCAGGCTATATAACGTCCATAATATAACTTTCAAGTACGAATGTTAGTGTTTCAATAATGTCTGTTAGTAAGGAGGACACTCATAATGACAGACGGCAGACGCGGCGGTGGAGGGAGGCAGGGGGGGGGGGCAGCGGCGCAGGCGCAAGACTTGATTCAAGATTATATTAAATCGACCGACAATAAATCACATCTCACCTATAAAATATAAATCAAGCGTGGCATAAAATACATTTATATTGTTTTCACTTCGAAATGACAATAAAATGTTTTAAATTCATGAGTGATTTAATACGTATATCGATATAAGTGCCTAACTAAGATAAGGGAGATTTAAATATAACATATTACCTCTGAAATTATATCGAAGATCAAATTTTTATTGATGCTCAGAATTTGATTGTAATCCGACATTTATACGACAAAGTTTACGTTACATACGAAAGAAATAAAAATATTTTAACAATCAAATCAATCAGAAGATGAGAATTTAAGATAACAAATTCTAAAATATCTGAAATAGAATTTAAAATAATAAGAGGATATAACAGACTATATAGTTTTATTTACAATAAATATCTTAGTGATGTCTCAATTCCTATACGAAAAAAAATCGATAAATTTAGACAGATATGTAAAGAATTTAATCATTATCATAAATCAGATATTAATAGTTCACCCATTGTTAAAAGTTATGGCTACCTCTTATCGTAACACTTCCTTGCGATTTTTTTTGCCGATTTCACACTGGTTTATTTTCAAAATTTCAATTAGGTACGTACCTGAAACTACAATAGGAAATAAATAATACCAAAAATACAGTACAGTCATAAACAAAAGTTATTATACTTTGTAATGCAAGTTATACACAAAGTGCATTGTTTTTATTCATGTCCGAGTTATGAGGTGTCTGGCAAACACCGAGACGTTCAAATAAATACATCAATCACACGACAGCATAATGTTAAATGTACATATTTACGAATGACCTCAATGTGTAAATTACGATTTCATTCATACAATTGGAAACATTTTGTGTAACAATTTTGGCCCTGTCTGTACTGAGATATTGGTACACAAGTGTCAGTCACGGTAATAAACATTTATATTAAATGTACTGTTAAAGTTATTAGACATTGGTTTCTGAATCTTTTTCTAAAATAAAATGAAAACTCATCAAATGAAACTTCTTGCCCTGGGCGGAGCAGACGGGGTTGTCAGACTCGTTCTGACTAAAATCCTTTAAGAGCCCTTTACGCTACAGGGTCACGGTTTCCCGTTTACACAGTTCCGTCTGTGACCTTGGCAGGTTTAGGGTTGTTTATAGCGGCCCCGTCAGATTAGAAGAAACTGAAATATGTACAAGTTTCTGTCAGTGGTAACGTAATAGTACATTACTGCCGCGGCCTATAATGGCTACTTTGCTGGTCGCGCTGATGATGGCCGACAGCGCAGCGTAGCGCAGTTCCAGGCCGACACAGCGCGGTCAGCATGCAGCACTTGATGGACGAGCTGAGATAAAGGCCGAGGCCGTAGGTCGAGGCCTTTACAGCGAGTACAGCAAGGGCTGCGATGATGGCCAAGCTGGAAGGCCTAGAGCGTAGCTAGGCTAGCTGGAGGCAATCATAGCGTGACCAGCGAAGAGTCATAATGGGCCAAGGCTTGTATAGTGCTTTACTCAAAAATGCAAGTACCTAACCTAAATAAAACCAGCAAGTGATTTAAACGAAATATACATTAATTAATGAAAAGAAATCACTAAATAAAAAATATTTTGTGACTTTTTCGCTGAACCGCGCTTTTCTTACTTCTTTGTATTTCTTTTTTAAATATGGAATACAATCTTTTTGTGCCTACCTCTTTTTATACAAACAGCTGTGTTTTAAATAAAATCTTTTTGCATTTGTTTTTTTAAAACGTTGCAACGTCATCATAGCGGCCGGCAATATTTTGCCGGCCTGATAGAGCGGCCAGCAAAAACATTGCTGGCCGCTCCGTGAAACAGACCGGCAAAGTCGACTTTGCTCAAACAAGGTTGTCAAAATAATGACCACATTACATGCATTTTTGAGTAAAAATTTTTTTCGAGGTGATGTATCCTTTCACCAATCCATTTTTGTTTTACCATATTTCAATAACTAACCCCCTCATATGTACTTGTGATGTAAAACTTACTGCTTTCTATTATCTTTATCACAATAATCAACACTGAAAATGTCCAGTAACATCTGTTTTTATATAATTTAAAGTAAAAGTAAAGTTTATTGTACACTAACGTTATCCTAAAATACGTAACGGTTATTATATCTGCTTAAGTCTAAGGTGTGGTTTATAATATTGGATAATATTCGATAGTAAAGTCCCGCATCGAATTGCATTAGACGCACTCGGTGGAGAGGCGATAGGCGCCATACTCGTAGCCAATCTTGCCGTTTTTAATGCTTTACGCTTAGAGTATTAATTAGACGAGCTCCAGATTTTTGGACGAAAGAAAATAACAGAGGTTTGTGTTGACTTTGCTGATGAAAATGATGTTTTATACCTATTCTTGAAAGTAACCACTGAGACATGCGCTGTGACCATCAAACGTGTGATAAAAAGTGCTATTCTGTAATATTTACGAGCTCACTCCATCTAAGAAAGCTAACAATTATACTTGTTTTCTCTCACACAGATTCTTAACGAAACAATTAAAGAAATTCTTTAAACACATCGTTTGAATTAAGAAGGGTGTCTCGTTAAGATTCCGTGGTCTCTTAAAAGTTACAGAATAACTACTCATCATCTGCCTAGCCTTTTCCCAACTATATTGGGGTCGGCTTCCAGTCGAACCAGATTTAGCTGGATATCAGTATTTTACATGGAGCGACTGCCTGTCGGACCTCCACAACCCAGTAACTGGGTAATACGATACCCCATGGTAAGACTGGTTGTCAGACTTTAGAGCTTCTGACTAACATTAACGACTGTCAAAGATCTACAAATGACAACCGGGACCAACGGCTTTACGTGCTTTCCGAGGCACGAAGGAAACTCGCTATGACAGATGGTCACCCATCCACAGACCAACCTCGGCAAGCGCGGCTTAACCCAGAAGATCGGCCTGTGCGGCTGTGATTATTTAGCCACGAGCTCCTCCACGAGCTCCCTTACAGAATAACTACTGATCTTCATAAATTATGAAACATGTCTATCATTAAATGTAAAAAAAGCAACGTTTTGTTTGTGCACACATTAAAAAAAAATTAGAAGTTATAATAAATTCTGTACTGTGCAGCTGTAGCGGCATGTCGTGTAGCTCACGTCAAATTCCCTGACAGTGACAGAGCTACACGACCAAAATCAGCTACTCCGGCTTGGCAGTGCAGGATTGAGCGGCGTATCGGTGAGGCTAGAGCACTCATCGGCAAGTTGATCTGCTTCAGGGAGGGTAATACTCGCCCTAGAGTGATGCGCTTTGTGAGGCGGGCGTTCTCGGGGATTGATATTAGTCCACGTGAATATTTGGCCCGCGTCACAGAGCGTATCGACTTCCTGAAGCAGAAGATTTGTGCATGGGCGAACCGCATTCGTCGGTACAAGAGGCGGGTGGAGCGGTACACTTTGAATCGCACATTCCAAAGCGACGAAAGGTGGGTTTATAGAACTTGGGAGCGACCGGACCAAGGTGTTACTGACACGCGCCTACCGGATGATGACGCCATGAGTTCATTCTGGCGCAGCATCTGGTCGGTGCCTGTCAGTCACACTGAGGGCGATTGGACCCGGGATGTTGAACGAGCGTGTGATCAGATTACCGAAATGGGGGCAATCACTATCAGCCCCCAAGACGTAGCTTGTGCAGTCCATCCGCTGCCTAACTGGAAATCCCCAGGGCCGGATGGACTGCACAATTTCTGGATAAAGTGGTTTAAAAGATCACACGTTCGCTTGGCATCCCAGTTCCAATTAGCCTTAGAGTCAGGGTCGTTGCCCCAATTCTTGACAACAGGAGTGACCCACCTGCTCCATAAATCGGGTAGTACTGCGGAACCCAAAAATTATAGACCGATTACTTGTCTACCAACGGTATATAAAGTTCTTACATCCATTTTGAGAGCTAAAATCAATCAACATATTGTGACTAACTCCATCATGTCTGCCTCTCAAAATGGATGTAGGAACGGGTCCCGCGGTACTAAGGAGCTCCTCCTCATTGATATGGCCATTAGCCAACAGGTTCGCCGCTCCCGAAAAGATCTGTCCGCATGTTGGATAGATTATAAGAAGGCCTATGACTCGGTACCCCATACATGGCTCATGAGGGTGCTGGAGTTATATAAAGTTGATATAACTCTACGCACCTTCCTGTTGTCGTGTATGGGGACCTGGAGAACAGTCCTTCGCTATCCAGGATGTCGACAGATCCGAGGTAGCGGCGAACCGATAAGGATTGAGCGCGGGATATTCCAGGGTGATAGTCTGAGTCCTTTGTGGTTTTGTCTGGCCTTGAACCCGCTCAGCACATTGCTGGAGGGTTCGGGGCTAGGATATCGGTTGAAGAGAGGTGGTCAGGTCATATCTCACCTTCTTTACATGGATGATCTGAAACTCTTTGCCCCCAACAACTTGCAACTGATGAAGCTACTAAAGGTAACAGAAACTTTCAGTAGCGACATCAGGATGGAATTTGGTGTGGACAAATGTGCAGTCATGCATGTGAAGAGAGGGGAGATTATGGAATCAGAGGGAACTCAACTCTCTGATTCCATACACCTTAGATCCCTCTCTTCAACAGAGACCTACAAATATTTGGGTATGTCGGAAGCATTAGGCATCAATAACGCTGACATGAAACAATCGTTGAAAGAGCGCTTCTTTGGCCGCCTGAATAAGGTACTTTACAGTCTTTTGTCAGGTGGCAATAAGGTGCGCGCTTTCAACGGTTGGGTCATGCCGGTGTTGATGTATTCTTTCGGCATACTCAAATGGACTCAGACGGAACTTGACGCCCTGGATAGAAGATTCCGTTCACTGCTGACTGCAAATCGGATGCATCACCCACGGTCGTCGGTGATGAGACTGTATATCCCACGGAAGTGCGGGGGTCGTGGCTTTTTAAATGCTAAGACCCTGCACAACCGTGAGGTATGCAGTCTCAGGGAATATTTCCTAGAAACCGACGTGGGGATGCACCGAGATGTGGTCACGGTGGATAAGGGTCTTACTCCGCTCTCCTTGGCTAACGAGAACTGGCGCAAACCTAAAGTTTTGGACACTAATGATCGTAAGGAGGTATGGCAAAGCAAGGAGCTTCACGGACGCTATTACCGGGCACTACATGGTCCCGATGTAGACTTTCTAGCGTCCGTCCGTATCCTGGCTACGCTTCGGTGACCTGTTTGGGGAAACTGAAGGTTTTGTCTGTGCAATTATGGACGAAGTTATGATGACAAATAACTACCGGAAATACATTGTGAAGGATGGCACGGTTGACATATGTCGGGCATGCCACCGTCCTGGAGAATCTATCCGACACATTATTTCTGGGTGTTCTAGTCTAGCTAACGGAGAGTATTTGCATAGACACAACCTCGTGGCCAGGATTATCCACCAGCAACTTGCTTTGAAGTACAACCTTGTGGAATCGGAAGTGCCTTACTATAGGTATGCGCCCGACCCAGTTCTCGAAAATGGCAATATCTCGTTGTATTGGGATCGACCTATCATCACTGACAGGACTATTGTTGCCAATAAACCTGACATTGTGGTGATAGATCGATCGGAGCGTCGCGCAATGATTGTTGATATTACGGTCCCGCATGATGGGAACCTCGTGAGGGCAGAAAAGGATAAGCAATTCAAGTATCTTGATCTGGCTCGCGAGGTTGTTGACATGTGGGACGTAAATACGGCAGTCATTGTGCCGATAGTCGTGTCTGCCAATGGCTTAATTGCCAAGAGCCTCGAACAACATCTTAAGAGGCTCTCGCTTGGCAGCTGGATCAAGCGCTTGATTCAGAAGGCAGTACTCCTGGACACGGCGCGTATTGTTAGGAGGTTCCTCTCTCAAGAGCCCTGACCACCGACAGCCCGGACCCTGTTCCCGATGCTGGTGGACTGCTATTTTTTATATTTTTAAATGTTTTTAGTTTGTTTTTTATAAAAATATTTAAAAATTTAATTAATAAGTGTAAAAATAAATAAAGAGAATATACAGAAACAGAACTGCTGTGTTACTAAAGCTAGTACAGAGTGTAACAGTAATTAACAGTAGTCAGCTAATTGGTATCGCATTAACTACAACATATCTGCCAATCTACCAGCCTTATCATACTTTATCGCTCCGCAGTTTATAATTACTATTTACAGTAAGTATGCCTAGCACGAACTGTTCTACAGAAGCTGTTTGTTTTGAACACGTCCAATATTTTGAAATAGGGGTGAATATTACATTTTTTGATGTTAAATATGTGGTTACCTTAGAAAAAACACTTTTCACCAGTTGCTAGTGTTTGGGAATGAAGCTTTTTTTTTTCCCTGACTTCAAAAAGAAGGAGGTTATCAATTCGACGGTATGTTTTATTTTGTGTTTGTAACGCGTTTACTCCACCAATTGTGGACCGATTTTCAAATTTTTTTTTTTTGAGATAAACTTGTGTTTCATCACTATCACTCCTGATAGTATGTGATGATGTTGTCGACGTTGAAGCAGTCAAGAATGAATTTTACGAGTAATTACTTCTAGGTAAAACCTTGAAGTAACCTATTCACTCTTGATTTAATGACTCTGAGCTACAAGGCTATCAAACAGACTCAGGTGTATGTACTATAAAATTGGAAAAAATCAAACCGCTTTGTACGTAAAAGTGGGATGTCCACCAAGTATAGATGGCGCATTGCTAAAGCCATGGGCCATCAAGCTAACTCTTTGTCTAATTCATACTCTAAGTCCACGTTTGCCATAACTATAACTATTGGGCCCGAGTTGACTCGACCCAGTCGTGTGTGGCATCCTTTAGTTCGACAACGTTATTATCTTGTGCATGTTTATTTGTTGGTCAAATCTGAAAATTACAAAGGAGATACCGCTAATTACGACCATTATTACAGGTAATAGTCATAATTATTGGCTTGTAACTTGTTTATAATCGTGACTAAGACAGCTGCATTTAAATTGATTAAATTGTTACTGAGTCATAAGTACCGAAATATAAATAGGTGTGGTTAATTTTCACTAATTATACACGTTTCAGCTACCAAGATAATTCAAGAAGCATTGTAGTTTTTTTAGTACGGGCCACACTAACGTGAAATGCGTTGATTATCGCGTTAATGGCTTTTAATAAAGACTATTATTCCGAAAATCAATGAGAAATGTCGTTAGCGTGGCCCGGTTATTACTGTGGCCCTAGTGTAAACGAATATCCTTGAAACAATTGAACTTCTATGTTATTACACTTCATTAATAAATCGACTGACAAACATCTGTCAGCTCTAATACGTTTCTTATCTACAAAAACATGCAGTTTTTGATTTTCCTTAAAAAACGAGTTCCTAATAAATTAAACCTAGTAATAAATAAACTGACACACCTTTCATACAAAATGTTCTGCGTATGTTTTTTATGTTTCCGAATACAGTTATTTCGTCTAATCTGAATGTTTACGGATATGCACGAAGCACGTGCCGACCGTCGCCTAAACTTTATTGATTTGATTTGAGCAATTAACGAAACAACGATAATATAGATTTGTGATGGTAAATTAAGAAAAAAAAAACATATACACTCTAAAAATTTATGTGTTTGTTTAGATTTTGACTATTGGAACATGTAAAGGAAAACATATCGTAGGGAACCTGATAGTTAGAGTTCAGAATGGTTTGGCAGTGGTAAGGTGGAAAGCCGTGAAAGACTCTGAGAGTTATGTCCTCCACAAAGGTGAGGTAATTTCTTCACCTCGCCTGAGACTATTTCGTTGTGTCGAACTCTCTTAACTATTGACGTTATCTTGATTTACGCACTTTATTAACATTTTATTACTCGATTGAGCGAGTTTTGTAACTAGTAAGATTGGCGTCGAGCGGACGTGCGCAGCAAAATCATTGAGCTGAATTAATAATAAAAGAACAGTTCTTTAAATAAACTTTAAAATGCAATTTTCTATTATTAAGCCTTCAAGGCAGATTTGGAATGGTAGGTTTTGACATTCCATGAATATTTATTTTTAGTGTCGCGGAAAATTTTCAGTTAAAACGAATATAACTGAAATTTTTCCACGACGATACAAATAGACGATAATACCTTGTCTTTGAGGAGTGAAAAATAACTTGCCCTTCTGTATTATTTACTAAGGTTATTGTGTATGTGCCTACATAAATACAGGTATAGGTTACACTGAAAACCTATACTTTTATATCACATGTTTTTATTATTACCTACAAAGAAAAAAGTAAAATGGACTGATAAAATAGTACTTTCAAAAAGACCCATTCGTTGCTGTAGGTCACCAGGAGTTTTCAGTAATGGTCTGCCTGACTTACAGTATACCTACCTACAGTAATGGTAAATCTTTGGAGCAAGTCTTTTTCTCGGAGTTAATTTATTTTGACAAGGAAACTCGTGTAGCTCCTGTACTGGTTTTTATTAGACAGGAGATGGAAGGTTTGTGACACTCTTTACTTATTTGATAGGTTTAATAAAGCAACAATAGTTAGAGTACCTTCAGTTGGCAAGGTTGCCTGAAAATGTATTGACACTTTGTTACGTCTTGTAAAATAAATAAAGTTCTAAATGTTTACTAAAGTAGCGAAGAATTATTTTCTAAAACGTCCACAAACACAAGGAGAATGCCATTTAGTGTATCAGTTGGATCTAAATGTGAATGAAACGTGTAGCCTTCCGTAAACTGTTATAATAAAGTAACATTTTGAAACCAGAAAATTATTTCTTTGTGATTTGATATGATCGTCAAAATTAATTTCTTAATAACTGTAAGTACCTCTTAAGTAACAGCAAAGTAAATAAGTTGTTTAAATCAAATTGTAATTTACGATAATCATAAAGTAAAGATTAGGCTACTTCTACAAGTTTGATTTAAATACATTCCAGCTCTTCACATAAATATCTTCAGTCATAGATCGGAAACGGGACATTCTTGTGTTTGATATTTATGCCTCCATCTCTGGTGAGGTCCACGAAAATTGTGACATACGCACGACAATAAAAAGTCAACAATGAGCGCAGTGGCTCACGCGACAGGACCCCCCGGACCCGACCTCCACATAATAAATGCGTTTATGATCTATGATCTGAAACTGATACTTATAATGGCTTCTGTATAAAGAAGCTGCACCAGAACGCAGCCGGCGCGGGCGCACCACTCCATATAATAAATAACCTCAAATTGCTTGTAAAAGGTAAACTTTTATCTCTCTCCTTTTGTACACATGTAAATATTTGTGTTTAATCTGACGTCGACTTATTCGTTTGATGGTTTACTGGACTCGATTTAAGCCGAGTAGTAATGATTTGTGCTTATGAACTCACCTTATACAAGATTTCACTTGAAAAGTTAAATAATAATCAAAATTGATTTACTCGTTTAATTAAAAATCCTCGTAAAATAATGAATTAATAATTGCTCGTTCAGAGATTAATATTGGCTACGATCGACGTATAGCAATTTTATTGACGGTTATCGACAATTACGAGTTAATTTTAATTGGTCTAGATGTGCAGCAATAAAAGAAGTGTCCGATTTATAGTGACGTACGTTGTTAGAGGCGGACTCGATATTTATTACTTTGTAAGGTTTGTTTATTTATATAGAGCTGCGGCGAGCGGGAGCAGGTCGAGCCGGTGAACATGGAAGCGGAATGACGTGTCGCGATCGCATGTCCACTAAGAATATATCAATCGGGAGGGAGAGTAATGGTCGTCAGTGCCAGCCGACCGGCCTCCTCTCGCTAAATGAGCCGCAAACTGGCTACTCGTACTTTCTGTTTGAATGTTAAATAGTTTTAATTATTTTGCACGAGCCCCCGGCTGTACTGTTCGCCGTGCCGGAGACATTTATCAAAGAATACTTGTACTGCATACTTACAACACAGGTACACCGTATCGATATTATATTATGATGAGTCTTAAATAGCTAATTGAAGTATCGCCTGTAACTCTTAATCATAAATCAAGTTTATTATTTGCTTCTGTCATGGAACGATGCTTTAAATTGGGGCATAAACGTTTAAGTCTTATGAGGTCCACTTAATTAAATAGTTTATTTTGGTATTTTGTAAATCTTGAGTAGGGCAGTTTTTAGTTATTTATTTAATTACTAGCTTCTGCCAGCGACTTCGTACGCGGACCCTGTTGCTTATGCCAGCGGCAACCGGGTCGTCAAAATCGAAGATCTGAAACGTCTGATGTCGAATTCTTAGAGCCTGGGGACGGTAAAATAACGGGATGCGCATGACGATTCCAGACGTTCCAGTTTTCTTACAAAAGTAAGTCAACAGAAAATGCCCTTCAGACTAAACAACTCTTACTAAGACGTGATTCCTTTATATGTAATTTAATGTAGCTGGGCTCTTGGAGTTCCACATCAGGTGTTCCAGATCTTCAATTTATATACGACAACAGGGAGTACTCATTAGGCTGAACAACTCTTGCTAAGACTTCATTACTGTATATGTAATAGTGTAGCTGGGCTCTTAGAGTTCCACATCAGGTGTTCCATATCTTCAAACTTATTCTCTCTGCAGAAAATGCTCGTCACGTGGAACAATTTTTGCTATGGCGCTATTTTTGTATCTCTTATAGTTTAGCTGATCTATTGCAGTTCTGCATCAGGTGTTCAAGTTTCCAACACAAATTATAGCCTAATGTTGCCCAGACTTAATAGCTATATAACAAAAAAAAAAACAATCAAATCCGTCCAGTAGTTCCGAAGATTAGCATGCATGTAGAAACTTCTCCCGTTTTCCTAACATTTCCCTTCACTGCTCTGCTCCTATTGATTGCAGCATGATGAAAATTATACTATAACCAGTCCAGGAGTATGAAAAATAATTGTACTAAGTTTCGTCAAAATCTGTCGAGTAGTTTTTGTTTCTATAACGGTTATACAGACAGACAATAATTTTACTGATTGCATGGGATGATAGGCATCAGTATCGATCCCTATCATCCCCTGATAGTTATTTTGGAAATATATTAAATTTCATGTACAGAATCGACTTCTCTACAGATTTATTATAAGTATAGATTTACTTCAGGCTTCAAGGCCCATATACACATAAAATACTATAAGACAATACATTATGAAACTTAACTAATATTATAATAATACAATATAGGTTAGTTAGTTACATGTTTCACCATTTATTATAGATATTGCGCTGTGCTAATAATTTGAGTTTACAAACTTTTAAAATCCAAAAGTATAATTATCAAAAAACAAATAAAAAAGCAGAATTGATGTCAAAATATCTGTGGGATTAAAAACACATCTTCAGATAAAAGTTATCTTAAGAATAAAGTTTGTACTTTAGTGTCTTAATTATGCAAGGCGGATTGATTGCGGCCGGGGGTCGGTAATGATCGCCTCGTGAGCTTTCATGAGGTAATCTCCGCGCGACTGAGCGATGTACTCAATGTACACTGCCGTTTATTTTATGCTCTCCTGGTAAGTGAGCCTGCCTTTTGGATTATCTTGTAGTGTTGTTTCTCAGTCATTTTTTAAGTTAATTTTCGTTGGATAATAGTAAAAACTTTATAAGATTAAGGGCGACTTTCACCAAAAGTTAAACATGTTTAAAATTTTATTTAGGCATAAAATTCAATAGAATTTTGACATTAAATAAAATTTTAAACATGTTTAACTTTTGGTGAAAGTTGCCCTAAAACAGTATATTTTGTTTATGTTAGCTTTCATGATTTTCAGTTCGGTATTTTGGAGAGTCCTTCTATGTAATTGTTTACTATCAAGGTGCTGTAGGCTGAATAATAAGTGCTTAAGGTGTTTTATAAGGTAATATTTAATTAAAATATGTACTTGTATCTTTTCCTTAACGACTACCTGTAATCCAACGCCTCGCTCTGGTTGCTAAGCACCCATCCTTCTGAACACTTTCTCAAGAGCACTTCGAGAAGCTTATTCTTACTAGAGACACTATAGTGGCTTTTCGCCTACAGCTATGAAATCGATTGGAGAATAATAATGGTTAGTGAGTCCGTACCGCAATGAACTAATAAAGCGACGGGTAGGTATTCAACAACAGGTTCCAATACTGGCCCAAAGATCTTGCATTAACAATGTTGCATGAAATGCTCTATTATCACTTTTGATATCAGTGCATAATTGTTAGAAATACAAGTTAGTTATTAGCGCAGGCTGCCATGAGCCTAGTGGTTTGTGTCCAACGCGAGCCGGGGTAGGCCGGCGCGGCTCGCTGCGGGGCCTGTCCGCCATGAAAAATTACTACTCTCGTAAATATTTTGTTGAAATGCAATTTAATTTAATAATACATACGTATTTCCAACGAGTACTCACATTTCACTCACTGTTTTCTTTTTTCTTATTTACATTTTTACTTAAAATATTCAGCATCCAATCAGAGCTTCGAAACTATGACACTTCGTAGAACTTTCAATATTTTAAAGTAAATTGAAGATGTATTTCGCAGGCTTTTTTTATTTACACTACAACTTTTACTGCTCCGACGTCAAGAAAAAGATATCGTCCCTTTGCACTAGCCTCCACTCCAGCTGGTTGCGATATCAAGTGAGTGCATCATAAAAATTGACAGTGACAAGCTGAAGTACTCGTATTACCGTATGTGGCATTAATTTTACGATCGCCACGAGTAATTTACTTTCTCGGAATGGTGCAAGAAGTATGAACGGCAATAAAGTGTTAACGGTGTCCCGATACTAGATCACGCGGCGTCATGCAATATACTAGCGCAGTCTTTGATTTACTCCAACATTTTTATGCTGCTACTAATAAAGTTTACATGATCATCAATTTTAATTTTACTGTGGCGGACGGACGGCCCCCGGCAGCAGCGCCGCCCGTCGATATATCAATTACCTTGCTTTTTGTACTTTATAAGTGTTTTCACAATGCGTAATAAAAACTTATCTGAGTTAGAAAAGATAAATAACGGCTCGAGTCAGGAATTGTAGATTATTTAAGTGATTAACGTGATTTATCATAGGAAAGTTCTTTCTCAAATCGACGAGAAATCCGAATTTTATCTCGATATCAGTTGAGAATCGATATTCAATGCAAATTGATTGCATAGCAGTTCGTTAATGAACAACTTTTTGTTGGCGAGTCGCGAGTGTGACCTTTTCTATTTGCATAGAGTTAACTAACGCGCTCTCATTGGGGATGCACGAGCCTTGCCCAGGCGCAAGCGCCAGACCACCCAGTTCCCGACACCTCTATATGTTTCCTATGTCTAGAACACTAGTTAAACTTTAAATAAATATATGAACACGGCCATAATTCAATGTTCCAATGAAAATACCAACGGTTTCTGAACGCCTCGAGTCAACAACTTTTTTAATAACGATTAAATAAATGTGTAGCAGGTGCTTAAAGACTGGTCGAATCCTGATAAAGATAGAAGTGTAGACATAATAAATTTTCTAAATGTTTAAGTTATTGTTTTGCGAAAATAAAATTGTCACTGATATCTGATTGATGGCTGGATTTCCAAGATAATGAGCACAAGCTTTAGTAAACGGAATGTTTATAATGAAGGTGATGAGTTTGTTTTGCCAATTTTTTGCCGATTGTGATCATGAAGGCGAATATTTGGCAGATGAGCCAGCATTGCAATGTTGAGATACATCTGTCCCGTAAAAGTCAATAAATGATCATCTGTAAGAAATCGTGAAATCGTTTTATATTTCATCATCATCATCATCATCATCAGCCTATTAATGTTCCCACTGCTGACACAGGCCTTCTCTCTGTGAGAGGGAGTGGGCCATAATCCACCACGCAAGCCCAGTGTGGGTTGGTAGATGTCACATGTCTTCGAATTTTTGGTTCTAGGACATGCCGGTTTCCTCACGATGTTTTCCTTCACCGTTTTGAGAGCAGTGGTGATGAAATAAATTACACAAAGTAATGCGCCTGCCTGGATTCGAACTCACGACCTACAACTCGTAAGTCGGGGCCGATACCACTGGGCCACCACTGCTCTTCATCTGTAAGAAATCGTGAAATCGTTTTATATTTAGGCTACAATTATTACGGGTACGTTACTCGTATTTTATAATGCCACTTTTATTTCAAAAACAAAAGCTCGTGTCAATACGTCCATATTTATTTCTAAACAATAAATAAAACAAATACTAACATCGCTTTGTCTTATAATATCTCATTCACATATTCGTCTTATGATAGATAAAAATCGTAAATGAATGTTAATTTCAATATTTAAGCTAGCGTAGGATCAACAAATCATCGCGATGGTATCTCGTGCGATCCGAAAAGAACCGTCCATTATCGATAGAGTATGGGGCATCGGGTCCGGCTGACCTCTCACACTGGCCCGATATTTAGTGGTACGCATTGTTCAGTACAATGATAATTGTAGGTGGTGGCTAGAGTTTGTTTAAAATTGATTTCGGCTGTGATCGTCGGCTTGATAGCGTCGTCGTATCTTACATTATTATAGGTTGAGAGCGCTCTGGGCGCCGCGCACCGACTGCACACCATCGCACACTATCTGATACCCCATGTGTGTCTCGTGTCAATCGATATGGAATATTTATTGGGCTGTATATCATGAGGAAACTAACACCCATCAATGGCTAAAAATGAGGCCACGATCCCGTTGACTTCCGTGTCCTGAAACTGATCCGGCAGGGGCCGCTGAACAAATTGATATGACTTTTAAGGAATAAAACGTTTTATGTAGGAGAATAAACGGTGAAAGTCTCAGTTAAAATTAGATATCAATTATACCTGGAAGCTTTAAGAGAAATACTATTAAAACGCATTGTGCAGTTCTGTTGTCATAATAAACCTTTAAAGCTCATTGTTTCTGTGAGAAATACTAGCAGCAGGTAGGCGACGGCGACGATCTGGAGAGGGATGTCAAGAGGCGCGGAGTGCCTCCTGCGATGGCGGATAAGAGCCGTCATAAGTCGGCGCGTCGCAGCCGCCGCGTGCGCAAATAACGACAAATCGCGGCTCGATCGCGCGCCCGCGTCGTCTCGCGCCGCACCGCACCCTCGCCGCGCTCCCGTCACAATGCTGATGTCCCGCTCGATCGACGCTACCCGATGCGCGTGCGCCGTGTTTTATGCTCACTTTTCTACAATCCTTTACCGTATTGTCCCTCGAACACTGACAAGGGAAATATATGGGAAGCCGATGCGATTTTTGTCTAGTGGCGCTGCGTGGGGTACACTTACAATAAAATACATTGGTGTTGTTACCGAGAAATGGAATAAAAGTTTTCATGTGTAAATAGATGATAATGTGAATTAATTGGTCGATAAAATTAATATAAATTGTAAAAAGCGTATGCTCTTTTGCTTCATCCGTTAGGACTTCAGTTTAAAGCTATTAGGCTTATTTCACGCAGCTGTACAGTCTCGTCTAACCGACACTATCAAGCAAAATTATCTTTTTAAATTAAATTAACCTGTCCCGATAAATGTTTATGCTCAGGTTAAGCGGAAGAGACCATATTCTCGCACAGGGCCCATAACTCTCGCAACAATATGGCGCACAATTACAAGTCGCGGGTCGCTAGGTGACGATGATAAATGTGTTTCCTTGGGCAAGGGACACACGCGGCGCATTGTGCTCTCGCGCACATTTCCACGCTTCTACAACACCAATATAAGCGGACCTTTAGGTTTGCACATGCTTTACTAAATGGGTAATAACTGTGTGAATTTATACTCAAGTGTTAAGGGTCCTCTTGGATGGTCGAGCCGTGCAGTATTGTCTCAACTGCGCTCAGTTTATCATTGCCAATTATCTCCGAAAGCGATACAATGATGAATGATTCGTAATTGTATTAAGTATAATTTGCACCAGCGATAGGTGGTTAACTCGTGTGTCGTTGTTAATGTCCACTAAGTCATGAGGGCGATTCCCTAAGTTGAATAGTGAGTAAGTAAATGTTTGGGCACATTGTTCTAGGACCGGTCGAGACGGAAACGCCGCGGTGGGCTGTAACATTACTTATACATGCGTCGACGCACTTTAGCAATCAGCATTAATCAACACGATATGCTCTCTTGTCTCCGCAGTCTCCCTATTGATTTGTATGTTTTCAAACTGGCACTACGGTTTGTCATCAAGCTTGAGAGCTGAGACTAACTTCCAGTTTCGCTTTACGACTACAGATCTATTGAGTGGACCAGTTAAGTAGTTAAGGCTTGTAAAGTATGGCACTCAACGAGAAGTTATGATTATTATTTTATGGTTTATTTTTACTTGGTTGTGGCAACGCTACAGATAAACTTAATAAATTTGACACATTGTTGATTGCTAACAGATAGGTATATGGCAAAGTTTGTGTATAGTATGACACAAGTTCCTACTTATACTTGTAGCAGTTTTCAAAATAACTGAATATATCAAAATGGACGTCTAAAATGCGTTTTGTAGATACCGCACGTATTTGCGGCTGCGATGCTTTGTGCAAAGTTGTCCTAAAGGATAGTTACTGGGGGCCGCAGGATTATATCCTTACCGTGGCCCCGGAACATAACAAGCTACTGAAAGACACCGTGGATTTTAGTCAGTAAATGACAGTCCCTCCCGCCCTGCCCGGGGTGGGAGGACTCATTTGATGATTTTACCACGCTAAAAAAAAAGGGTAGTTACTCGTCTTACTTCTCTGTATTTTCGGGACAGGTTTTTGGTGTTAAACATCAGGCGTTTTTTAAAAATTAATTTCTTGTTCAAAACTTGGAGATGACAAGTTGGAAGTTATGGCTTTGCAAGATAAGAGCTTATTCGCTTGTGTTTAATTTGTAGTTCATGGGTCTTTGAGCATGTGAGAATCGGTTCTTCACACAACGTCATGCCACGGAAAATTAATCTTCGCTTTCTTGAGTAATAAAAGTTTATTAAGAGAACTTTGTACAATATGAACAACGTTTCCGATGCGTCCGAGGTAAAGAGTGTCGGAGAAAGTGTCCGTGTTACTTCATTGTCCGCATGTCGACATGAACACGTCGTGATGGCTTATCTCCAAAAACTCGAGGGCCATGTAAAGCACCTTCGTTTATCTGGCGGCTACAAGGCACACGGAAACATCTTGTCTCTCGCGTAAACCCGCCATGTTTTATTCTCTCGCATTCAGCGCCGATACCTTAATAAAACCCAACAAGATTGAGCAATAAAAAGTAATTTATTTGATTGTAATTTCAAAACACAAAGTGGGCCTCATTTTGTAATATATTTTTATCTTTGTGGTTTTGTGTTTCTCGCGGGGCACGTCCTGCCCCGACCTGCCCGCGGATGATTCGTGGCGAGCGCTCAATAAATTTAAAGTGTATCTTAAACTCGATTCAATTCCGTCGGTGATACCTAACGGTTGATACCATGAAAAAGACATTACGTGCACCACAACATGTAGCTTTACTTCGTATTACATTGTGGTTCGCGGCAATGTTTATTGTGATCGACTCTATTTGAGGGCCGGGGCTTACAACCTTTCACCGGCGCATTAAAATGTGCATATCTATTACAAGCAACAATCTCTCAGCATCTCTAAATTACATCTCTTAAAAGGTGTGAGAAGTGTAGCTGCATACATAATCGATGGTAACGGAAGCCGAGGCGCGACGTGTTAAAGGCTGAGCAGCCGCGCGTCGGTCGTCGCGCACAATACGCGCAACTCTGATATTATCACCGAACCAATCAATTTGATCCCTCATAAAAAGTTCTCGGTAGGCAGCTAGCGAGTATAATACAGTCGCTGTATCGGACGCTCGATCCGTGGCTCGCTGGTAGCCGGACTTTTCATATATTTTATGTGAAAAGGATATGGGCATTGTTGTGAGACGTCCTGCTGTGCGCGCGCAGGGTAAACACTTGAAATTACAAGTCAGCTCGGACGGACCCTCGGTTCGCGTCGCGTGGTACCCGGAAAAATGCGCTTCCAATGTTACGCTTGATGAAAATAAAAATATTGTCCACGCGATGTGTGGCGCTGGCACCAGGTGCTCGCGAGCTCGGTGTGTTCCTGTGCACAACTGTATATTTTATAAGAACTACAGCAGGTATACATTTATATGAACGTACGGATACTGGAGTAAGTTCCGCACACACATTGTAAGGCTCTTAATGAGTTTAAAGTCATTTGTATACAGAAGTACCTGGTCGAGATTGCCCTAGGGTTATAACTTTTAATGTCATCAACATTATATCTGTTGCAGTCAAAACTCTTAACCAGTCAAAAGTGCTACTGACTAGCAAAATTAGTCAATAGTACTTTTGACCGTATGCTATGCTTTAGTCAATAATACTATTGACTAAAATAACAGTTAAAAGTGCTTTTGCCCAATGGATCTAGTTAAAAATTTTTTTTAGCAATTACTAGATAATTATATCAGCCAAGAAAATCGACGGGGTGCTTCTGGGTGGGTTTTAAAAAATAACAAGGTCAGTCAAAACTACTTTAACCGCAAGTTAGCAGTCAAAAGTACTAATAACAAATCATTTTCAGTCAAAACCACTTTTTAACAACCTGTTCTGTTAAAACTACTTTTAACTGATTCTGCTAGTCAATAGTACTTTTGATTGGTTAAGAGTTTTGATTGCAACATATACTAAGTTATCATCATAATATAAGCGGATGTAGTACCCACATAACTAAATGGGATAAGTCACATCAAAACCCTCCACAGGAGATTTAAAAAATTCAATTTTTCGCTTCAAATAAACAAGTCTCAAGGAAAATAAAAGTTAACATTTTAAATAAAGTAAAGATTTGCGACACCACGGCGCAGTGTTGTTCAAATATTTTGCAAGTGATCGTAAAACGAAGTAAAGATAAAGTAAATATTTTGACTTTTGTGGTCTGATTATGTTTCGCATTTATGTCATAATAATATGAATAAAACTTCACGCTTTTTATGTTATTTCCGATTATAAAATAAAAAGTAAGTGCTTACCTTTAAATTTTTTACTTCGATTCAAACTGTGGGTGGCTAGATTTAGTTTTTCAGTTATTAAAATTGATAGAATGACATTGAAAACATTGTGAGTAAAGATTTTATGTTTATTAAGCAATAAATTGTTCATAATCCTATAATTTTTCTGAGAACTCTAAGAGTTTAATTTGTAGAGTCACCATCTTGAAAAATAGCTGGTTATTTTAAGTGCTGTCATCTTCATTCAGGGTTTGCAAGTCACTTTTGCTTACCTGTTCATTAACTTTTTTTATTTAGAGCTTTACTAAAATGAACTTTCTGAGGAAACAACCAACCTAAATAAGTTTTTGCGTGACCCCTGTTCAGTTACGGTACAAATAAAGAACGAAAGGTTTAGCCACTTGTGTTAACGATTTTCTTACAAGTAAGTAATTGTTGTTGTTGAGTAACAGATAGGTATCCAATGTTTAATGGCGACATTTGTCTCTCATGGATAAAATATGAAAATGAAATGCCAGGTTTTCGTTTGACGGATTTTAATGGACCTGTTCAGTCCGTGCAAGTAAATTCAGTTAGTGTAAGTAAAGTTAGTCAGTGCAATGGTTTGATTTTGTTGCCATATGTTTAAGAACGGTAACATTTATTAGTCCTATCTCCGTTCTAATATAAAAAGTGACATCAGACTTCTAAAAAGCTGGACACTTACTCAACCAATAGATATCTTCTGTCTTTGGACACATCAAGTACTCTTCTACAATCGGAATGCCAGACAGGTTCCTCTGCTCGCTCCTTGACGTAGCGAGGTTGAAGATAGTTCGTTGAAGCAAGGAGTGAGTCGCGAGTGGCTCGAGAGGTGCGAGATGTTACACGGCGGATATAAATAAAAGAAGATTGTCCCCGAGGACCGCAGGCCATAATGTGCAGAGGGCTCCACTCTGTACCAACAAATACTGACCCCTTTTTATTATTTTTAAATTAATAGATATGTAATTTTATTTATAGAGGAGCTCGTGGCTAAATCATTACAGCCGCGTAGGCCGATCTTCCGGGTTAAGCCGCGCTTGCCGAGGTTGGTCTGTGGATGGGTGACCATCTGTCATAGCGAGTTTCCTCCGTGCCTCGGAAAGCACGTAAATCCGTTGGTCCCGGCTGTCATTTGTAGATCTTTGACAGTCGTTACTATTAGTCAGAAGCTCTAAAATCTGACAACCAGTCTTACCATGGAGTATCGTATTACCCAGTTACTGGGTTGTGGAGGTCCGATAGGCAGTCACTCCATGTAAAATACTGGTATTCAGCTGCATCTGGTTCGACTGGAAGCCGACCCCAATATAGTTGGGAAAAGGCTAGGCAGATGATGATGATGGTAATTTTATCTACTCGTATCAAACCTAGTTGTAATGGGATTCATTTGAAGGTACATTTTTCTATAACTAAAAGAAAGGAAAAATACTTTATCTTTATTATCATAATAATATGTCTATAAGAGAACCATACCTACTTCAAAGCTTTTTATTTTCAAGATTAATCTTTAAAAAAATAAGCTTTGAGGTTTTTCAAAACGGACAACCTTTACGGTGGTTATCATGGTCTATTTTGCAGTTCCAATTTACGAGGACACATCCGAAAATTTCGATTGGCCTTATGGAGAACAACGCGAGTAATGGCCTCAGGTTACTCAATTGTACGTGGATTATCCGTACTCCGTAATCTCATCTCTTTCATCCTGATGACAATTTATATCAATATCGACTTAATAATAAAATAACAAATTCATTTCTGTGATAATAATGTAAATCTACATTTACAATTTTTTTTTAGCATTTCGTATTTATGTTGTTATTTCTTACGTGTGCAAAGTGTAGAGTCCACCCCTCCTATACCTAAGCCTTTTTTATTTTCGATGCTATGATGGGGCTAAGCTTAAGGTTAAGGCCTTTCTATGATGAAATGTCAGCCTATACAGAACCTTTACACAGATAATTTATTTATATTGATATTTTATATTTAAAAATTTAATTTAAAAACCCAATATGGTCAGAGGTAGCTTCAAACAAATTGCTTTTCAGTCCTCGATATAATTGGTGCTATATTCAAGTACAAAGAGGAACATACTAAAAGCTCGCACGATTAGGCGCACCCCCCGCGCCCCGCGCCCGCCACACGCGCGCCTCCAAATAAAAGTGCTGCGTTGTCGCGAGCCAGAATTACGACGCGATCGCCTTTTATTATCTCTCTTTTTTAATTCAATTTTACGATAAACTCGCGTACACTCCGACCAGTGTGTCTTGGTCATTTGCTCTTCGAATGACAACTTGTGGACTAATAAAATTAAATGGGGTGTTTAGGTTTACCTACTGAGAGGAATTCTAGCGGCTTTATTGTCAGAATTTTTGTAGAATTTAAAAACAATACAGACTAAAATATGCCATTATTTAATCAAAAAGCAAATTAGTAAGAATAGTTTTTTTTTCAGCTACTTTCGCTACATAGAACTAAATATATTTAAAGAAAATAAATAATTTAAATTGAATTCGCATCCATCTATCTATAACCACAAACAAGTCCCAAGACTACAACATGAACTTTAAATCGAAAAAACATTCGTATGACAGTTAAAATGACCTGATCCCAATAAAAATAGACCTTTCTTTGTTATCGCGGATGAAACTCTTGTGTACGCCGTGTCCCGACTGCTCAGACGCTCACTCCACCCTCATTTGCATACAAGCTACGATTTGTGTATTGTTAATTAGAGCAACACAAACAGGTTCCGAATAATGCAGCCTCACCAAGACCGGTCCACTATGCTTTCTTGTTGCGCTATTATTGTTCCATCTGTTATTTAAATGGCAATAGATTACACCCAGCAATCCAAACCTTAATAAACAATTGAACATAATTAACACTGTATGTTAATTTTGTCAATATTGATTTATTAGTACCAGCTCTCATTCACCACGCGCTGTTGTTAGTCTTGATTATAATCTTTAGTGTTCGCGCATCGTTCGCCCTAACAAAAGACTTCAACGCTTTTGTTTTTGTATCTTCAAATGGAATTATCTTTATAAAACATTTGATGTAAGGTTTTTGGTTTATTGATCCTGTGTTAATAAGTTTTAAGCATTTATTATTATGGTATTTACTTGCAATTTTCGTTTTTTTTTTTTTTTGAATACGAGGAATTTTCTTTTTTCTTGGGTCCGGTTCATAATGTCGTAAATATGGATCGAAAGCGAGAAAAGGCATGTGGCAGGCACTTAGACACAATATCAGTGCTGTGAGCGTGATGCAGCGCGTTGTCGAGGGTGCTCGTAAATTCGTCCTAATACCGGGCGGCGGCGGCGCGGGCGCACGGCGGGTCGCGCTCTCCACGACGCTTTTTATTGTCAAAACCCATAGCATCGCTGCCTTCCCTGATAACTTTATTGTTATTTACATCACTGAATTATCATTCCGATAGCCGTTGTTTTACATTCGTGTAACGTCGTGTCACAACCAGGCCTCGTATCTAAATTGCTTAATTGGAAAGTCGGGAGAGAGGACGCTCGGATAACAGATATGAATATGTGTATTAGCCGCGACTGACCTTTCAATTGAGTCACCACAAATTACACTCGACGACGGCTATTACACGATTTTATCTGTAATATAGAAAAGTCAAATAAACTAATGTTGTTTATATCTTGTTCTCAACATGGTGAAGTAATTCAACCTGTTGTAATTGATATGGTCGGATGTTCAGTTTTTTTGTTTCCTCCAATATCTTTCGTCTGATGACAACCGAATATTTTGAATTGATTCAATTATAAGTATCTGGAACTATCGAACTTATTCGAAGTACCTATGTAATCCTCTTTTCATTAACAAAACTATCGTTTTATGAGATGTATTGATTTAATTTATTAACTTAATTCGTTAGTGGAATGTCTACATTACTAACCTACTTTTAGTCTTGTAGTAATTGACAGTTAAATTGATTCCTTCTTCAATTTCGTTAACGTTAATGTGTCATTATCGTTTTGATGTCGAAAAAAGCCTCGCACCACGCAATTTTTGCTTTCGAAAATGTGGATTAGACACCGGATGCATGCCGACGATGCTAATATGCGCTATATTGCTGCCATCAAAATGCAATAAAAGATGAATCGATTACCAGGTGCGGGCGACGCAGGCGCACGGCGGTGGGTGCTCTCGCCGCGCCTTCTAGGGTATGCACCCCTTAATCCCACACTTTATGCAACAATGATCGGATTCTGTCGTGAAAGAAGATATGTCGCGCTATATCCACTTTTTGCAGACAATTCCCATTTACGTCTCATTTCTGAGCTCGAGTCGCCAGTAATTTTATAATTTTAAAACTTCGGAACTCGAGCGAGTGGGCCAGACCCCGGCTGAATAAGACTTTACGAATTTTTAAACGCGTATAAAGTCT
Source organism: Agrotis segetum (assembly GCA_036375495.1). Taxonomy (NCBI): domain Eukaryota; kingdom Metazoa; phylum Arthropoda; class Insecta; order Lepidoptera; family Noctuidae; genus Agrotis; species Agrotis segetum. The sequence goes on along the minus strand of JAQSVV010000094.1, from coordinate 122,426 downwards.
CAATAAACACTTTTTATGGAAGCCTTGTAATTTTATTTGCATTCGAAATAGGGCTCGTGGCGCGTGTTAGGCTAATACGGAACGGATGGTCGCTCTTTAACGATCCCTTACGTCGATAATATTCGCCGTCGTGTGGCAAATGAAATCACGTTTTATTACTCTCAGCGTCATAAGTTGTTACCAAAAAAGACACGGCATGAGTGTGGTCACCGGTCTCCGGCTGCTTACCTACCTCGTACAAGTACTGGCACTGGTCCGCAGATACGTGATATTATTACTCAGCTTAAACACAAAATAAAAGAAAAGCTAAGGATCATTTTCGTAATATCGCCTCAATAAAATGGATACAAATAGAAAGAGTATCGATGTTTTTTCGAAGTGAAAATGGCTCTATAAATACTGAAACGACTATTCGAATTGTTCCCGACACGCATAAAAAATAATATCTGTGCGTCGCATCTGTGGTGCTAATAAAATCCACACAACATGTGGCTTTGCAAATGCGATCTATTTAGACTTGGATATCGTCGCAACGAGAATAATGTTATCCCGGCACACCTCAGCCGTGTCACTCGCAAGGGCGTGTCAGAGATAAGTTTACATATTCTGTATGCATTATGCAAATTGAAGTTTTATGTTAAGCCTGTGAGGGGTGAGGTGTGGGGCGGTGGGGGTCGAGTCACTCCGAGTGCTCTGCGCATGCGTTCGCGACATTTCACTCGCCACTGACGCGCGTCAATCTTGACTTTGACACTCGTGCGCACCACACATTTAAATACGAGTGTAATTAATGCGCAAGGACATGTTGACGTACTCGTATCAGATTCAGTACTGCACTCACATTAAACTGAATTACGTTACCTCACGACGTTCTAGATATTATAGTAGCCATACACCATCCTGCCTATCGACGATCGATTTGACGCTTGCAATTGTTTTGTTGTATTTGATGGCATGACATGCCAATTTGATAGGTCATCAAATCGATTTGACACAACGTCAAATCGGCAGCAGTGATGCATTTGGCTATTATTCGGTGACGACAGCTACAATTTTATAAATTTGTAGCTATCGGTCACGAATAATAGCTAGAACTAGCTATAAAGTTGCTAAGTTGGCATCGCTGCTGCAGATTTGTAGTTGTGTCAAATCTATCGTACGATAGGCAGTATGGTGTATGGTGTATAAGGACGAACTGCCAATTTGAAACAATTGCAAGCGTCATACGATAGGCAGGATGGTGTATGGCTACCTTTATGTTTCTGATATTCGTCAAGCTTTTGAAGAATGGCACAAAAGGGAGGAGGCATAAACTCACAGTGGGTGGAACAAGGCTGTCAATGATGATGATGATTATAAGCTTCATAGTAACACATATAATTACTTAGGTAAAGGGTAATTAATTTTGCCTAGCTGTTAATTTTACCACCCACAGCATACAATATGAATGGGTAAATAAGTGTTTATTCATACATAACGGTTATCTGTACGATATTTTAAACTGAACCGTAATTTGTATTTTATCTAAAATAACAGAGATAGGGTTATATTTATAGAGTGCCTTACAAATTTCACTAAATTTTATAAGAATTTTATAATAAATATTCTATATGGGAGAAGCATACTACAAAATAGTTATTTGTTGAGAATTCAGCCTCCTTTTTTATCGTGGTAAAATCATCCAATGAGTGCTCTCAGCTCTCACCCAGGACTTACTGTTATACTTGTACTGACTAAAATCTACGTACGTCCTTCAATAGCTCTTTACGTTCCAGGGTCACGGTAATTAGTACGTCCCGCGACCGAATTCAGCCTCCTTTTTATAACTTTTGATCTATGTAATAAGAACGCACAGGTTACCTAAGGTCAACTCGGCGAAGACCTTCTGGCGGGTAGGTCCGTACAATAAGAAATTCAACAAAGTCTGAATAACCACAGCAAGACAACCCGAACTACAAAAAATTAATTTAGTTTTAACACTTTAAATTAACCATTTTTTCATTTCATTGCTGTGATTATTCAGACTTTGTTTATTGCTTATTGTACGGTCCTACCCGCCAGACGGTCTTCGCCAAGTTGACTATGCAGAAGAAAGTTATTCGATATTTGTAAACTATATTAATTACACCTTTTTGTTTTGAATGACGTAGGTTTACACTATAGACGTTAAGTAATTAAATATTCAGCCGACACTTGAACTCTATCGTTACCTCTCCGCTCTGGCTCACCCTTTAGGCGTGATTAAAACTTTTCCACTTACTACACGATTCCACGAAACCTGCTGGCAAAATAAAATACATAATACCATATTCTATTTTATCAAATACCAGGCAAATCAAGAAAAGCGGAAATTGACATCAAGAAAATTGATACAATAATGATAGTCAACGTATTTTAAAACCAGCACAAAATAACCGCAGCTAAGTTGTAGGACCACCGCGGGGTATACCTTGACCACAGCTTGTAAAGGTCCTCACAGACTTGAGCATTCACTTGTAACAGAACATCGAGCATTCGTCGTTTTTAATTTTGTCGAACTGAACAACAAACAGAGGCAAGCATAAAGCCAAACATCGCTACGAACAGTTTTACGATCTTTCTAGCAAACGCACTTTCATTGTCGCCAAAATATAGTTTTTTTTCATGATGATGTCAGACTTGACAGTCGGCTCGGCTACAGATTACTACGCCGGAACGTTCGTTAGAATGCTCGCTAAAACGCTCTCGTTTGTTTTTAATACACAAGACTGCTCATCATCAGTCTATTAATGTTCCCACTGCTGGTACGCAGGCCTCCTCTCTGTGAGACGGAGTGGGCCATAATCCACCACGCGGGCCCAATGCGGATTGGTGGATGTCACATGTCTTCGAAGTTTTCGTTCTATTAAATGCCGATTTCCTCAAGATGTTTTTCCTCACCGTTTTGAAAGCAGACAAGAGTGCTTATTACAAGTAAATGCTCAAGTTTATCGAACCTTAAAACAAGTACACACCCTCCACTTAACTCAATGACGAAATCAATCCGCCACTAATTGATATTATTGTGAATATTAAACAAATTAATCGACCCAATCGTAATTTAAATACCGTGCAATTATATCTGATGTTATTATCTTAGTATTTATCACTGAACACGTTCATTTAAAGACACAAGTCATAAACTTTTGAAAGCGTTTCATTTCTTGCTAGAGTGACAGCGAGCTTTCCCAATAGCCCACCGTTGCACCGTCCATCTTGAGTTTTTAGTGACGTCATAATAATATAATTGCATATCTAGTTTCACGTATGTACTATATAATATGCTATGTCAATTATTGTAAAAAAAGAAAAACTGTTTAAATGTAATTTGGACTCTAAGGCACAAAACAATATGAGTACTGTGTAACTTTCTCAAAAGTGTGCCATTATTGCACTGCTTAATTTGTTCGGTCATAAAATTCGAAGTACAGTAGAGCGTCGATTATCCGAACTAATTGGGGGACATGGGTGTTCATAAAACCGGTTTTTTCGGATAATCGAACTACCATATGTTTTGGAACGAAGTTCCTTATCTCGCGTTGTGAAAGGGGGCTAGACGGAAAAAAATCTTACGAAACGTTGTCACGACACTTTTTGGAACGAAGTTCCTTATCGCGCGTTGCGAAAGGGTGCTAGAGCTCAAAGAGTGGAGTGGAGTGGAGCGGAGCGGAGCGGAGCGGAGTGGAGTGGAGCGGATCTGAGTGGAGCGGAGCTGAGTGGAGTGGAGCGGTGCGGAGTGGAGTGGAGTCGCGATGATTATTTTTGTTGAGTGTATACAGTAACTTCGTTCCATCCGGGTGTCCCTTGACACCTCTCAAGTTTTTTTTTTGTTTGAGATGGGTTTGCTCTTGACTCTAGTCCAGGTTAAAGGAGAAAAAGCCTACAATGAACAGAGCTTACCCAGAAGAAACCTGTTCACTATTACGTTTTTTACGACCCAAGAAGTGAGTTCCACTACTTTGCGGTGCACATTATGAAGGGAGATTGTAAGCGCATAGTGAGACCTAGCAGTTCGGATAAGCGGTCGTTCGGTTAACCGAGGTTTTTTTTTTTTTTTTTTTTTTTTTTAAGAGCCAGAGATTGAATAGATTGTATCCACATTCTGCACAATCATATGAATTTTTCCAGAATTTCTGTGAATTTCAATTATTGTGGTTGAATGGTTGAATTAGAAGAATATATAAAGAGAATTTAGTAACTTTCTATGTATCTTTTGCACAAATTGAATTTGTCTAGCGGAACCATATACAACGCTACTAATCGATAGACACACACTCGTAGAACTAGGTAAATGATGATAAAACTAGAAATCTAAATAGGTATGTAGGAAAGGCAGATGGTATGGAATGGTCTACCTTGCTCTTATATTTGTGGTTCCTCATTGTGACGCAACCAGAACGATTCGTCAAGTTGGCAACAAAAAAACAAGGAATACAGTAAGCTCATAATATGCAACAAAAATGTAACTGCTCATAAACCAACCCATTCATGCAGTTAAATGTAAAATCTAGAATGAAGTGCAATGCACCATTATCACTTGATCTCAATAACAACATAAGTACAGTTGCGGGTGTGAGGCGCGGGGGCCGGGGGCGGCGGTTCATTCATCAAGCCTTCATAAGGCTCTAAACCTAATTCGACACAAGCAGCCTCGCAACATCCGCTCTTGCAAAACGTTATTTCATTCATAACTTTAGCGCGTGCCGTGTTTACACCGAGCTCAAAACAATATTGTTAATTAATAATTGAACACAAAAACGAATTGACACTTTTTGTTTAAAGTACAATGCATGGTGATATCGTTTTGATTAATGGTTGGTTTGGAGTTTTTTGTTCATTAAAATTAACAGACAAATGATGGCATACTAAAAAGGAGGTTCGTTTGTTTTCGGGTTTTTGAAGTGAAAACTTCTTTAGCGGCGTTGTACACTTTTTCTGTAATGGGTAAAAAATTTAAAACTCGCGTCAGGGTCACGTGACCAAAACTCGCGTCAGGGTCACGTGACCCTGATCGAAAATGAGTAAGACGTCATTCAAATTAAAAATAAAACATAGTAACAAAAAAGTTTTCACTTCTACCGGCACTCCTGGAGTGCAACCTTTTTTTCAAGGTGATTTTGGATTCACAATTTCACATACAGATACACACAATTTTATTATTCGAGAGCAAGTGACCAGCGAATGGAAGTGATGAGAAATAAAATTCGTTTTACAAAGGCGTAATAAAAAGATAATGTGCAAAATAAGGTTTTGTGGGTTTGGTATGACCACAGCCGATAGTGTTTGGCGCACCCACGCGACGGCGAGCGACGGAAAATAACATTTAAGTTGAGCCGATGACATCAGCGCCCGCGCCGCCGCGCCCGCTACCGCGCAGCTGCAACGAGCGCACGCGCACGCAATCACCATCTTATAAAAATATAAACATATTCTCACTAAACATGTTAATAATAATTGTATTACGGAAATGGTGATGGGTATTATGGCATTCCTAAAACCTTTTTTATGTATCTCGTTTTTTATTTTCAAGTATTTAGTTGTAGTGCCACTCCCCTTTTGCCACAGGAAGTGTGCAATAAAAATAGCGGTAACAATACAAGAGTTCGTGATTTAAAGTTATAACGTATGGTTCTATAAATTTGTGCCTTGTCAATTATATTACATATAATGTTTCAAAGAATTATAGAATATTATAATGTTACAAAGGATTATAGATCGATGTTTTAGGGTCGATTTAAACTAACGCAGAGTCGAAGCGCATCGAAGCGTATTTCTAAAACTGAACATAATAATTTCAACCTTAACTCCACAGCGTAACGCACACATTACTTCAAAGATTTTCACGATTCACGATCAGCGTTGCCGTTGTTCACGCGCAAACGCGCGAATTCTGAAGAATGCGCGCGACTTTTTAAAATCTTAGAAGTAATATGTGCGTTACGCTGTGGAGTTAAGGTTGAAATTGTTATGTTCAGTTTTAGAAATACGCTTCAATGCGCTTCGACTCTGCGCTAGTATAAAATTTATACTAGCGCAGAGTCGAAGCGCATCGAAGGTCGATTTATACTATAAATCGACCCTCAGTAAAAGAGAATTAGGACTTTGAATCTATTTAAATAAAGTCTTTTGCCACATGTCAGATACAACATCACTGGTCTAATCTGCTTAATGGCTTACTTTTTTTCGTTGCGTTCCGATTTTTTTTTTGGAAACTGAACGGAAAATCTCAGTTTTAGGTTCAAATTTTATTATTTCTATTATAAGATGCTTAATGCTTATATGAAAATCCTTTATTTATTTGGTAAAATCATCAAATGTGCCTTCCCTGTGTGGAGCCAAAGGGACTACCAGACTCATGCTGAGTAAAATCCACCGTGATACATCAATTGCCCTTTACATTTCAGGGTCGCGATAACCTGCTTAGATAGTCCCACGACACATGAGAAGCCTCGACAAATCGCTTGTAAAGATCCCATTCAACGTAACACGGTATTACTTGCGTTATTTGGTGTCAAAGCCTTCTATCATAGTAAATACAAACAAATCAGTTACTTCCTTAAAATTTATGAGCGTCACTAATAATAAATTAAAACATTATAAAGGGACTGAACGTACGCCTGCCATAGACAAAGCGGTCGCTCGATCTGGGGTAAGACAATCCGTGCGATGAAAGCAGTCTCGCTCTTCCTAAATCAACGTCAAATTACCACCTTTTAATCTTTTGTAAGCGATTCGGTTACACACACGTGTTCTAAACGCAACTAAATAGTCGCAGCGACTGAAATACTGACGGAGATTGTCGTATAAATCTGACGTTTGAGAAATTTTACACGTCTTTGTTACAAATACATGTTCGTCGGCGAGCAGCTATATTATTTTACTATTAGCTCGTGAATGGAGCGCGATGTCGTAAATGACCCATTCTTTTGTGGTAAGTTTCGGGTTTATTATAGCACTATGTTTGAAATAGTCATTTAAGATGGAATCGGTGTAAAATTGGGTAATGTTACTCTTTGTACACTAAAGTATTATGTAATAAGAATCGGGCGACGTCGCTGAGAGATCATCGACACTTAAGGCTTTATAGACAATAAAGCAGACAAGTGTAATGGGATCTCACGTGCCAGCCGGCCTATAAGACGGGTCGGAGGGCATTCCGTTAGGACTCATTGTCAAAGGGACTCAGCACTGAACGGCCGCCCGGCCCCGTACTAAAGAATGGTGGGCACATAAGGAAATGAAAAAACAAGATGTCGCGAAAACGAATTCTGCAGCTCTTTACTATCTGGATTCATTGAATACTTTACGACAGAATTCATTCAGGTGCTTCTCAAAAGCTTATATTGTCGTGAGTTTTTAAACGGTTTTGATAGAAAATCAAATAGTTAATAATTTTGAGATAATTCGTATCTTTAATAAACTTGCTCGATTAACAATCAGTCACCTTTTCAAAGTATGATAATTCAATTTCAATCAACATGACCGCATCCAGTCATGTTCGAAATTGAATTGTGATTCGGTTAAGTCGACTGATAGTAATTTCGAATGATAGGTCTCGTACGTTCACAGACGTAGATAGCTGGTGAAGATAATTGTCTTGAGTTAATGTTGGCTAAACAAAGTGCGTATGTTATATGAATGACGGGCGCGGGTCTTGCGCCTCAGGCGAGGGGCAACAGCAACTCGTATGGGAAAACCTTCGGACATGTGCTTTAAATGCTTTACCTATGGTCTGCACCAATATTCCTTAAGATATATTAAACAAAAATAATAACTAAGAAAATTCAGACTGAACAGAAATTGCTTCTGACGTGTGAACACATTGATCAAGAAGAACTGACGTTTCAGACGAACGTTGAAGTAAAAACAATTGAAGATTTTAATTATTAATCAAAATAAAGAAAGAATTGAAATTGTTTTCGAAGTTAAATCACCATTACGTGCTTGTGTCCTAAAAAAAGGTGTGTGTCGTGGTCGAGAGGCTCGAGGGCCAGCCCTCAGTTGATATGGGGCACACAATGGACTGCACACACGTGCAGCGATCCATTACACGGGATAAGTGCGGCTAATTCCCACTCTTGAAGGCTGCGTTCACGCGTTAGAATAACCATCGCAGGGTGTACAAATAGGCATAAAAGGAGACAGGATTGTTTAAAATGGATTAAACATTAAAACAGTTTTTTTGCAATTTGGCTTTTTTTTTAAGTTACAGTAACAATATCCGAGTGGGGCATTTTCATTTGACAAAAATAAACAAGTCTTGTTTCTGTTTAGTCATCAACTTGCTCAACTAATTATTCAGAAGTTTAAATAAAAACAATTTGAATATAATTATTTAGGTACTTAGTTTCCGCAACACACCTGGCTGATTTAATCATTCGTGGCAGTTGTTTTACTGTAAATCTGTCGGTGTGTCCTGCAAAGTTGCAGTACAATCACTTGCTCTATGTATGAGGTGCTTATTCATTTGTGCGTCGCAGTCGGCTCGTTAGCAATTGGACATGCCCGTTGCACGAAATATTTCAGCGATTGAAGCGGCGGTAAATTGCGCGCAACAATAGCACGCGTCCGCAGCCTGTGCGCCCGCGCCGCCACGAGACCCTATTTACTACAAGAGTTTTACGATTCACTCGTTATCTTTAAATTATGTTTACTGGTTTAGAACAAAATTATACACCTAGCCCTCCATGATACAGTTGGCACTAGGCACTAGAGTTCTATACACATAAGTTAGCAGTCAGATAATTGTTTCTGTACCTTATTCCAAAGCAATAAATAACCAGCCCCTGACAGTGTACAGTATTACCTTACGGAGTGGAAAACGACATAAAGTGACAGCGATTCCCATAGGCCGTACCGCTCGTATTAATTACAGCGCAGTGATCCGACGTCGCGCGTCGCTCGCGCATCCATCACACGCGTCAGATAGCGCGTTATGAACGACGCACAGATTTGTACTCGTAATTTGTACCACTGTCATCACATTTCAAAGACAAATATAAAGGATTGAGGACCGGAATGACAAGTGTCAACGGGCTCATTCGGTTGGTATTTTAAGAGAGGTTTTTATTTAACACGAGTAACAAGAGGTGGATTGATCGAGACAGGTTTCAAGTGCCGTTCGACGGCCAGGTAACGTCGCGTCGCCGAGTCCTTTAACTTTAGTGTCTCGCCCAGCGTTCCGAGAAATGTCCTTACCTAACTCTTCACATTTAACCAACAACAATCACACGGCTTTGCTTATGTTACTGTCTCTCACGATTTATTTATTATTTATTGCCAGTTCTTGTTCAATTTTATTATAAAATGTCACGTTGCAGGTCAGCTACATCTATAAAACTTGATTCTCTTTTGAAACAAATTAGAATGTGCAGCTACACAGTTGGGGAACTTTGAAAGGTGCGTCGATAGGAAAAACTTAATATTCCGTAATTTGCGGTAAAGGCTATAATTTTGAAACCAAAACGTGTGGCGTGTCTCGAATATTAATTGATCGGGTATCGGACCCATCGTCGGTTTACAATTACACGCACCGACGCGATGGTATCGGATGCGCCTGCGCCGCCGGCAGCGCGCATGCGTCAAAATTTAATTACCCGCGAATTCGCCACTCACTCACGCACTGGATCGCTGCGATTCGGTGAGACTTCACAACATCCGCGCATTAACGCCCCGCTGACGGACCAACTGTCTGTATCATGTCAATCATTATTGATTGACATTCCGTTTGTGTGTTGACGCTTTTGTTGTTCTATTATGATTTGTTGGACTAGTTTTTTGTTTTCGTGTATGAGTAATATTTAATTAAGCAAGTAGATAATTAAGCATATAGCTACGGCTAGCGGCTTTATTACTCATCTGTGAAGTTATTTTTAATCATGTTTTTTTTTAATCTGTAGGACAAGGACAAATTTTAGACATTCGTTGTTGTTCCTGGAATAAGCCTTACGATCGGTCAATGTTTCCGTGTATGAAATAATTATCAACAATCGACGCGAATTAGTGGTCACTGATGAAACATTCATCGTTCATTTGTTACCAATCATCGCAGCGTTGCCAAGTCATCGAATATTAATTAAGAACTGAGAACACTCGGGTATCATCTCGATCTCGCTTGCTGTGTCGTCTCGTACATATTTATCGCTAACATTGTTCAGTATTGTGCTGGCTTCACTTGCATTATGTTATTTATGAGTTTTGATAGTCATACTTGTTTTGCCACCTTCGAGTTTCGAGCCGAGATATCGAGATAGAAGAAGTGAGTCGTCACGGGTGTGGCTCTGATTCACTACTGACTCTAATTTCGTAGAAGATAGTATTGTGATTTTTAATATCTATCTGTTTTCTATCTTAAATGATAGGTTAATTGATGGTCGATGATTCATTGTGACGGCGTGGTCCGCCGTGATTTGTTAGTTGTCGATGTTTGAGTTTTTAATTATACGTAACTAAAGATGTGTTATTAGAGAGGCGGGGTGCAATGTTTTCGTCACGGCTATCTCTCAACAAATGTGATGCGTGCTTTCTTGTTCGTTTTGGACAGACGTATTAACGATGGTGTTTACGCTGTTGAAATGCACTCACAATGGTAGGTATTCGAACCAAGGCGAAACACAAAAAATAGTATTGTTTAAAAAAATATTTTCTTCGAACATGGGCATTGATTTACAATGCATTTTACATTCACAGATATGAAAGCACAGTAAAACAACGAACATTTATCTGAACAACGAAGAAATATTAAGTTAACTGTTGGTAAGAGGACTCATGAATCAATCTTTCATTATAATTCTGATACGTGTAACATTTAAATATATTCATAACCTACTTGCTCGTGAACAACAAAGTACACATTGTCAACAAATTGACTTGTCATATTTCTTTGCTTTAGGCATTCTTCTTTTCTGTAATTCATTAGAAAATATGTAATTGAATTTGTATTTAGGTAAACGATCCATTGTGTTCAAGAAAACAAATGTGCATTGGAACTATTGACAATAACATACGTTGGAATATTCTCACATCTCTGAAGAGTATTCCAAGCCTAGTCTATAAAAACAATGAAGTTCAAATGTCATAGTAATCTAAATGTATGGGTCGGACTGCACTCGTACACTGCACAGTCGACACGCAGGCGCACCCTGCTGCGCAGTGACATGTCCGCGGTCGTCCAGCCCTCAGCTAAGACAAAAGACAAATTAATTTTGTACACAAGGCATTTAATTTGAATGTGAATAGCATGAAGTGCGACGAATGGCCGCGGAGAACAATGGCCGGCGCCGACGGTCCCGCCTTTTTGTTTTACACTCAATGAAAGTAAAAAGTATAAAATCTAAACGTTCAACAGACAATTCCGTATTATGATATGGACACAGTAATGGAGGGCTGGAGAGGCGCCTAATAGCTTATAATATTAAATGTACGTGATGGACCAAAGCGAAGTGAGGTTATGGGCTCACGGGTCAATGCGGCCGGATATAATCGTTAAGTGTAAAATTTTTGATCATAATGCGATGAATTATCCCAGAATGGTGGCGATGGCGGCTCAAATTCCCTACACAGAAATCGAAGTTCCTTAGCTAAATGGGGTGTCTGACTATTGTTTTGAATATTGCTTTTATGTATTACTCTCTTTTGGGGCCTGTTTTTGAAGTTGTTCCGCGGAACCGACCATTCTGCTGGAGGCTTTGAATGTGTTGTTGTAGCTATGTCCAGCACGTAACTACCTCTGATTCAAAGTGTAATAAAACAGTTAATGTATTGATGTTTCGTTAGATTGAAAGCAAGTTTTGATTAAAACCGTTCTGTCCGCAACAAATCTTGAGTGATGGAAATAAGTCAGCTCGAGGCGACCGATGCTACACACCTAACGACGCGACCGCGTGTTTACTTTATATCATTAGTCCATCAATCAAGATCTGTTGAATCGTAACTGTTAGTTAAACACTAACAATCATTGGCTCCGTGGCTCGGCCGGCCATCAATCAGCGGCTGTTGACGCGGTGCCTTCGGGTGTCGCGCCTGCGCCCGCGCCGCTGACCGCTGCCCGCCGCACTTCAACGCCCTCTAATGACAGCCCTCGCGCCGACCCGACACATCCAATTCACATGTTAAATGGAATTCCCTTTGCGCCTCAAAATTACGAACGTCCGTGTTATTAAAGTGTTTGTTTCTTAGACTTTTTTGTTTAGATGTTTTATCCAATTAGTGCTACCGTGTCGAAAGGATAATGTTGTGATGAACGTATAAAACGTTTAGCGCGTTAAAAGCGGATCCTTGTCGGCGCGATAACAAAGTATACCAACGAGGACATGAGCGCTTGCCTATTCCAAAAAAAAATGTGTTAAGTCGAATATGACACTGCATCTTCACTTATTTATTGAAGTACTATGCTTGTACTCGATGGCATCAGTTATATCAATTCATTTGATTTGTTTGCTGACGTTATGTTCAGATGAAACATTTGTACTATTATAGAGATGCTACGTGACTCGCATAATGAGGGAATTGATCAGATGGAGGAACCGCCGTAATGACACTAGATCAATGTTTATACATAATGAAGGCTGTAATGAAAAGTTACTCATGATGGTATTTTTGTAAGTCTAGGCTGAAATTACAATATTCTAATTTGGAGTAGGTACCAGAGCCACGATAATAGTTTAAAGATATAAAAAGTAACCAAGTTCTTCAAAGGTTTAAATAAAAACGTTAACTTACCTAGTTCAGTGAATCATTCTGTCTCTATAGCAACCAGAAAATGGAAGAAAAACACGTACTTTACATATGTTTACTCTACGCCGTTAGTTAACATAAGAGGCCCAAACCACGGGAAATAGATTGTTATGGTTTTTTAGACGATCGGATAGCTTGTTTTCTCCTAAGACCGTTTTATATTTAATATACTTTTTAATGAGGACAAGCTGCGTTTAATGCAGCACACTGAACCCATATATTTACAAATTTACTGAGGCCTTTGATCTACATGACATGATTTTTCCATAATCGAAATCATTAAGCAACACTTAATATCAGACTCGAACAAAAATAGTGTTTATTTTTAGAAGAAAATCGAATTTGCAGGTTTCATTATGAAAAGAGAGAACCGAACTTAGTCGCTTCTTAAAACTGAAAATTTTGGAGTTTTGTATGCCCACGTATGTGGTACGTGTACGTACGTTACTCATTATCCGCTCCTATTCGAATTTCAGAATCATGATATCAATATGTGGTTTTCAAATAAATGTCGCAATATAATATATCGTTAAACATCAATTCATGTTGCAATTTAACAAGTACAACATACCGTCGATTCAACTGCAATTTGTCGATTTATTTTGAATACCGTAATGCAACAGGTACCCAGTACACACCTTAATTCATTAATTCAAAACACTGTAATAAATAACACATATGCATCAAAATCGGTCGTATCTAGTGCGGAGGCTGTCATCGAAGGTTCGTTTTAATTTAATTGACTGAGCTACGTGCTGATGATAAATGTAAGCGGGGTTAAGCATATGCGCGGGGCTCATGAATAAATCGCCCCTCGGTGAGACGAGCTGATTTGCGATAAGCGTGTATTTATTGCGTTATTTGTGCCCGCCACCTGACGGAGACGGCGAGTAGCCGCCGCCGCGGGAGGCGCTCTATTGCCTTCCAAGGATCGGTGGGACCGCTCCTCAGCGATTTAGGAGCGCAAGCGGGAAAAGGCATTGAATTTCAAAAGCGATAATCATAAGAAATACTAAACTATTATCATAGGAGCGGAATGTTATCTGCCATACATTCAAAGAGCTGTCATGGACATCGTTTTATAAAGGCTTGGCCTTCAATAGCTTACCATTTAATGACGGCTATTGATACCTGAAAGATTCATCTGTTGAATAATCGCTCATAAAGACATTACATTCTAAACTAAACATTTATTCACAACACATAATAAGTCGCCTGAGTCGTATTTCTTTGATGTTGTGGATGGCCTTCAATAGCAATTACCAGTAATGATGGCTACAAGTACCTGAAAGCCTGAAACGCCCGATGAATCTGAAATCTTGGAAGAAACATTGATGGGTGAATGTCCTGAATTGTATTCCTTTAATGTTAATGGCGCTACCACCGCTCAAAAGTCAAGTCGCTATCGCTCCCGCTTCCTCCTCAGCGATGTGACCAACGCTCAGCTCCGCGGCATCCCTCCCGGGAACAAGCGTGCGGAACGCGCCCCTCACCACATAAATCACGGCGGACATAACAGCATTAACTGTTGATGGATTTCGCCCATTCAATGCTCAGCGTTGATATCTGTACAAATTGCCTCCCTGCCTCTTTCATTGTCTTTGATATGTACGAATTGAAAAGGATTTTTTGCTTTATGATACCGCAAATAGTTATGTATTTTATGAAAGCTCGCTAGTTAGATCAATGAAGCAAACAGAAGCAAATCTTGACTCAGTGACATTTAGAGCCAGCAACCTAATTATATTAAACGATACGAGTATTCAGTTGCGCAACGATGAGTGCTGCGATATATTCTGGTGTAGGCAGATATTAGAGGACAAGACGAGTAATTGGACTGCGCCGGAGCACGGCAGCGATCAATTATGTTCATGTGAATAGTAATTATTTTATTATGCAAGTTGATTGAATGGATCTTATTTGTGGTCGCTCTATTTAACGTTGTAACATTTCTTGTAATTAGATTATGGTTTTATGATTATATTCATAGACCTTAATCAATGCAATTGGTTCAGCCCGTCTCGGTAAATAAATACACCGTTATCTGTTCTCTATAATGAATTTGTCAAACCTAACGATTCATAAAAGCTTAATGGATAAATAAACATAAATGAACAGGTAAACGGTTTATCTCATCGTTTCGTAAACGATTCCAATCGTAATCAACGTAAGTTACTAAAAACTGAACGCAAACAAGCATAAGTTACTGTGGACGTCGAAAATAAATTTATGTTCATGTAATGATATTCCGAAAGCGATATACACAGTACAAGTTGGTACTCGCGTGTACAAAGTGAGCAACAGGCGCAGGCGCAGGTCCCGCGCCCGTGCTCGACTGCCTGTACGGCGGACGCGGCCGCAGGCGCCGATACACGTCGCAAACTAAAAATGTGTATAAATTATGAAGATTACATGAAAAAGAGAAATGTGTTACATTTAATTTTATTACATACGATAACTTATGGGCTAGGCACGGCACTCGCTTGAAAAACACGTTGCTCCGGATGAACACCTCCATAACAACGCAAGCTGCTTACTACGAGTAAGCCAAAATGACTTTATAGCTCCTAAAAACAAGGCTGAATATAGTCCTCAAGATTTATTTTAATTAAGGCTTTTTACAGATTGTTGTATTTCATAGTTACATACAGATCATTTGTGACATTAAAATATCAATTATTTATGGTGTTGAGATAGAAACAGCTTTTCGAGAAGAACTTATCCTTTGGCTTATCTATGCAAAATTGTTAATATTATAAACGAGCTGCGAGTCTACAAACTAGATATTATTAGATATAATATAATCAAAATGTCGTCAGTTATTCAAATAAAGTTTTATTCGATGTAGATAGCTTGTTTCCGGTGTAGCGGAGTTTTAATATACTGCATCATCCTTGTGAATTTTATTTGCACTGTTATGATTAACTTATAGAATATTATATTTACCTAATTATGTTATATAAGAGGATACAATTAGGCTATTATTTTACAGGTAAACTGAAATCTTAGTAATTCCTTTTCTTAATACTTACATAAAGCGATCAAATTGTGTGACTTTTATCGTGATGACCTTGTAAAACACAAAACATGATAATGACTTGGTCGAAACATAATTTCATGTTTATTTATTGGCTGTTTACGCTCAAGTTTCTTTATAGCTGCGGTGTCTATTATCAACATTATAACTTACCTATAGATACTGTGTTATCTGGGGGACATAAAACTGGTACAAACCTAAGACCCCGCAATCTGGTATTAATGCGATATGGTGACATTTGAGGACATTTTCCGCATGATCCTCGATATCGTCTTAGGACATAAAAGGTTCTATTAATTTAGGTGTAGATATTTTGTCGGGGATTGCAGACGCTTCAGTAGATGGTATCTTAGGTAATTTGTTGCGAGCAGAGTAATCAAAATATTTGTTTATCAAAGAGGAAAACGATCGTGATGTTAATCGCAGCTCATAATGTTCGCGTGGCGGTCGATAGCTTATCTTTGAAGCCGCGGCTTGTCACTGAAGCATAGCTTGGATAGTCTTTGCCACTTTATAGCCTTTTGTGAGTATCTATGTGGAGTTCCGGTGTAGAACAGGTGGCGGCCGCTTTTGATGTCTATGCAAATGAATTTTTGTGGATTGTTATCGTGTGGTCCAGTTCTGTATGGACGTTTAATGGATATTGAGGTCGATGATGGCGAAGATTTTGTTCCATATATGCTAAACACATCTTAGTAATACGACCACACCCACATTGCGGTGAACAAAACTGTAAGAACATGTAAAAGAAGACAATCTTCCAGTTCATTAACAAATACAAACAAGAGCACGTCTTAAAAAAATAGAGGCGTTATCCTCAATGTCAGATTGTCAATCAAAGAACCTGCTTAGAACTTGAGCAGCCTCGGAATGTCACAACAACAAACAAGGAACTCGAACACACAATAAAAGGTGATCATAGGAGAACAAAAAATATTTGTCCGACTCTGCTAATGTGTAACTAAGGCCACGACGCGGAGACTGACACGGAAACTCTCTTCACACACGTCTGACCTCCAACAAAGGAGTTCTGTTTGAGTTGTGTCGCTACTAAAATATTGAAACGAGCGCCGAGTGCGTGCTTGCCTCTGTGACAGTGCTTGTCCATGATAGGCTGGTAGGGTAGCTAAAGATATGGAGTCAGAACTATAGCGGTGGTTAGGGAGATTAATATGGCTAAGAAATGGCTCGCAAAACAATTGGGTGAGATCTATCCAACACAGTGAAATAGCTTATCAAAATTGTTAACAAAAACATTATTAGGTATGTACGTTTACTACGAATTAGAATTAAATAGAATACCAATATTATAACTTGTGGCACTTTATTATGTTCCTCCAAGGTGGCAGAAAATATGAGCACCAATACTCCAATAGTAATATATCATCATCATCATCATCATCATCATCATCAGCCGGAAGACGTCTGCTGTTGAACATAGGCCTCCCCATAATACCTAATACATGTTACAACTGATAAAATATCGCAATCAATAAAAATAATCACCAGCGAGCGCATTGTTACCGTAGAACTTGCTACGCGACGAACGCTACGGCTACGCGGATTGTAGCCAATCAGTGCTACGCTTTGACGTAGCGAATATCTCTCGAGTTTATGCTATCTTGGTACAAGCTACGCCGTTTTGTGTGCGCATTCCTACATCGGAGAGTCTCACGCGCATGTTTGTTCGCGCGACAACGGATGGTATGGTTCACCGGTGCGCAGTGTCCGGTAAAGTTCACTACATGCTCATTGCTCACTGCGAAATCACTAGCTCTCAGACCAGTTTCTGTTTGGTTAGTTAGAGCATTTCAGTTGACTAACACTTCAGAAGTTAGTGATTTGATGAATTTAATGATTCTAACATTACTAGTTTTTTACAGTGTTTTTTACAAGTTATCGTTATTGTGATGAGCTCCTGTCCTCAGATTAAATTGAATGGAATATGGATAAATAAAATTAAGATTCATTATTATTATTGTTTGGCAAGCGGTGTCATTGATACTATTAATATCCGATATACCATCTGTTCAAGTACCTATTCTATGGTTGTTCAGTGTTCACCCAATAACTAATTGGACTACATAGCGTATGTTTAGGACTATTGATTTATGCATAGCCACCGTCTTAAACAAATTATCGACTTCTTGGTAACCGAACGGGGAAGTATGGGAACTTTCAATAACTTTGTTTACGCAACAAGGGATCGTAGTAAATCCATAAGCAGTCGCTCTGTGTGTATAATTCTTATAAAACAAACCCTAGAGAACCAGTAATCAGGATAAAAAGAATAAATATAATTCCGAAGCATAATATATTCTGAGCTCGTAATAGATAAAGGTAACGAAGTCATGCACGGTCGTGTTTTGTTCAATATTGGACGATTTTGTCTCAATAATTCCAGCGTAGGGCCGGTGTCACGCGAACATTCGCCCGCACCAATTAGTTGGCGCCTTGCTCCGAACACTGCACAATAAATCAATAATTAAACAGTTCATCTACCGGCAAATGCTGATTTATTCGCCCCTTCTGGCCACGCTCGCTCTGTGTCGCGCGACTTATTATTGCCTACCTATTGCTGATTGCAATAGAAAATAAACTACAAACGTAACTGTTACATGCACGTGGCTATTTATTTTCGCATTGCCGGATGATCTGTGGAGAGGTATTGCCGCTGGGAAGATGTAATAACTAATCGTAATACTAGTGGCGGTAAATCCATTATAATATGTAAAATTGTTGAGCAAATAAGTTTTATTATGCTAGACTTACGAGACTGGATTCCCGTTTGTTCAACAATATCGCTTTTTGGTCATATAATAGATTATTAGCACCAATAGATTCTTAATTTTGAATTATATTGATCTCTGACACCTAATAACCCCTGGCATTTTAATATTATTTTATATTTACTTTATTAGTCAGTACAAGTGATCTTGCCCAACCCCAACTGTTGAGCGGTGTCAGGGTCAAGTGCGACTACCGCACCACGATGTGTCGGTCAACAAAGTTCAAGCTTTTGAGATTACTTTGGTTAGTGAAGACCGCAGTCTCACGGCACACTGACACCAATTAATAACCGTCTCTATCTCATTGGTAAATTCCCGCAATCAGCAAAGGAACGCGCTAATTCGTTGAGCACATCCCGTATTTGAGTAACATTTCTTTGTTAATTTCTCTATAAGCGGCACAAAGTGAAAGATTAAGTGTAGTTTACTTTGTGCATTAACGAGTGTGTCCGATCTGAACAGGGCTGAGTTTTCACACACGCACTGCTCGTGTTTGTTCAGGGCATTAGTGGCCCAGCGTAACTGTCGCGGATGACGACAACACGCCAACACGGTAATGAAGTCTACCTCACGCACTCAAACATACCTATAGATAAGTACCACGCATGCAGATACAAAGTATTCGTTCAAGTAGACGCTTTTTGTTGTAAACGTCCAAGATTAACAAGCATAAACAACACCTGGCATGCGTCACTGACTAGCAATCATTACCGAGAACCCTTGAAACTGTGCGCTTGTAATCTTGAACATTTCAAATTAAAGTAAATTAAAGACATGCACAGCTATGTTACGCGGCGTGGTGTAGTGGTGTCGTGGCGTCCGCCTCAGGAGCAGCGGGCTCGGCGACGCCGACAGCTCTCCGTCACCACGAGGGCTCTTCGCGAGGCCACCGAGTGTTTTCATACACACACAACGCGCGGACGTGTTAATTCGTAGACACTTGGTTTTTTTACCGCGGTGATCGACGACTGTGGGAACGTTTTTGGGTGCCTTCGTTAGAAGTACCTACTCCACCGTAACGAGCAAACAGTCGGAATAACTCCGAGTATCGCTCCTGCGTTAAGTGGCCCTGTGCCGTCGGAATTTACGACATTTCACGTGTAGGTAACAGGCGATCGAGTTCAAGCTGACGACGTCTATAGATGCGTAGACGCAAGTTATAAAAATCATTTTGGTTTCCAATTTGAGCGTTATTGTCTGCGAGACGAGAAAGTTGTCGATGGCGCCGACACCAATAAAACGTGCGGCAGCGGTGCGCACGCGCGGCCGCCCGAGTGACGTTCTGCGCGCGATAACTCATACAGATTCTCAGGCTACTCGGATGCGGCTATCGTTTTTAATGCCGATATCAGTCCGAGAAATGCATCGAGATGATATCGCGGTGCGAGGATCATACATTATAGTGACAGGACAACAATAAAGCTGGTTGCCTGTTAGCGCCGATACTCGGGTGCAGACAAATGGAAGGCCAGTCGATCTCTGACCTAAACTCGTCATTTCACCTGTGCCTTTGAATTGCATTCGTATGTTTTATTGTATGCCCATGTTGCAATGTTGCATGGCTTGTGTGTGAGTTTCCTGTTAACTTCTGATCCAACTGACAAACTTATGGACGTTGCAGTCAAAACATTTAACCAGTCAAAAGAAGTTTTAACTAGTGAAATTCGTCAAAAATACTAGTTCCGTCCAGTGGAGTATTTTTCTGATAAAATTCGTGGGTTTGACTTTAGAATTAATTTGTCATTTTGAAAACTGTTACTAACTTATCACTATTAACCACATATCTCTTAAAATCAGTATTAACTAGTGATTTACAAACAAAAGTACTTTTGATCAACATAATACCTAATATTCAGTCAAAATTTTCTTTTGCCTGATTTCTCAACTCAAAGTACTTTTGATCGCTCGGTAAGCTGCTGCCTAACATCTCATATCTTGCATGTACTCAAGTATCCTGCTATGTTTGCAGTGGGAAGAGTTCCTACTGCATGCATGTTAGAATGGTCTCTACCATGCTGCAGAGCTTTGAAAGTTTTAACTGAGACTGTTTTTTTAAGATTTCGAAATATTAGTTCCAAGAGGACGTGATTTACATAAGTTGGAATGTAACCGCTCGTCAAGATAGCATTGCAATGAAATGTGATTATGATAGGATAGGTACGCTATCAAGCGAAATCTATTGTTGTTATTATTTATCACAGCTTCAAACTTTAAATTCCATAAATCGAACCTTGCACAAGTAGAGAGGGTGCTCTTGAAACAGATCTAGTTCAGTAACGGTTGCTCACCTTTACCTAAATCTGAAACAAAACATATCGAGCGAACATAGCCGCCACTTGACAGGTTGTTGACGAGAATCACTTTGTCTCACAGTTACTAATATCCGTTCATGAATACATTACAATAGACAAATTGAATTCTCAAATAGATTTACATAAATAGTGTGCAATAGCAGTGCTATTATAATGCTATAACGCGTTGTAAGACAATGGCTGCGCGCACGCAGACCGCCCCGCCTCCCACGTGGGACGCTGCGCTAGACGCGGTGCGCGGGCTCATGCTAATCGCCTCTAATCACGGCTCGATCGAGAGCTGATTCATCTCGGCCTTACGATCCTTTATTCTGTTTATTTACCAATCAGTGTAGTTAATACCCACCGCGACCATAAAAGGCGATATATTTGTCTAGTGTCGCTCTCAATTAGTAGGTGGCGGCGAATCGACGCCATATGTGGTCGCAGTTAGCGTCGACTTTTAAAGAATATTTTTTGTTAATGTGAAATGTAAATGAAGGAAAATCATTAATGTTTGCTCCTTCAATTTCCTACGGTTGCCTTTTATGGTAGGAAGTTCGGGTTAGTCGCTCGGCCTGATAAGCTGTGCTACCGAAATCCGGATTGGATCTAAATAATTAACAAAGAAGTTTTTTATAGGTTGATGTTTGAATATTAAATAATGTTCAAGCAAAAAAACAGCCTTAATGTCACTTAACAATATCTGTTTTAATACTTTTAATATGATCGATGCCTTTGAGTGTGTTCCATTACTTATCGACCATGGTTTGGTAGAATAGGCTTTAAACCTCCTGAAAGTTAGGGCTTAGTTAAGTTACTAAAGCTCGCTTTTACACATTCACATTATATCATCATTATTGTACTGAATAAGTTAGGTGCTCCACACAGCTATCAAAGAATTACTATAACTTTTGTTAGAGTATTGGTTTGGGTCTATTTTCTGGAATATTCTTATAACCAATATGTAAACTGATCAGAGTTATCGATCTTTACAAATTTTATTCCTGGAGCATCAATATCATAACTCTAAGTAATTACATCGGCTTTATACCACATAATATGTAGGTTAACTACAGTTTCTAATACCTATGACGAAAATAAACAAATTAATTGCGTCGCATCAGCAAACCTTAATGCTGTGTGGCGCCAGGCGTTTGTTCGTCGCGTCACGTCGCCACTAGCTGTTCAATTTGGTGTTGATTGCGAAAATGTGCCCATGCGCAGGTGTGCGAGGGTGGGGGAGGGGCGGGGAGGTGGCGCCCGGTGGCAGGTCCGCCCAACTCTTTGTTTACGTAACGCCCCCGCTTATTACACGAACTGTTGTTCGATTACATGTCATGATTGTCAAACACTAATTTCCACTTTCCACACTTTTTTTGGTCGATTTTTAATTGATCACTTGATGGGTGCTATGTCCCAGTGCCCTTGGCTCTGCGACCTATTTTTTTTTTAAATAAAATACTACGATTGATGTGTAAGTTATTACTTACTATAAAAATGTTTATCGAAAACAGGTTCAGTAATTATCATAAAAAAATACGAAAACTTTAAACACAAAGAGGGAAAGAAGGTCTTTGATTTGCATGTTTCACAAAGCACTAAGCATAACCCTTATATGGGGTACCCAAGAGTAGGTACTGCCTTAAGCCTAAGTTAGCATAACCTATATTCATAATCGGCCATTACTGTGCACAATGTGCGGTTGATGGGTTCATCTGCGACGTAGCCCGTGTGGGCGCCGGCCATATATCAACAACAACAGCCACATGGATTGATTTCATGTTGTTGCGTCATACGACACACGGAACGGAACACAGTAGCACTTTATTGTAAAGCTGCGGTTGTGCAATACCACACGAACGATTGGAAAATAATAAAATGGTTGGTGATAAAAATATGGCTGCGACATAAGCATTGTTCAGGGAAATATATGTTTACGAAGTGACGGTGTTCAATATAAAAATCTGTATTGACTTCCATTTCTGACACTCAATTTATGACTTTATCCATCCATGATATCGCTATAAGCTATTATAGAAGAATATTCAAGACTTTTAGTGACTCTAGAGAAAATAGATAAAGCCCAAGCCCCATAACCCTGTCGTTTTTCTAACTTCTCTTTTATCAGTCGCTAAGTTTTTCTTAATGGCGCCATCTACAAATTAACATACTTTTAATAGATACCTACGAAGTCTAAAACTGCAACCACAAAAACAGTTTCCAGTAACGACTATGATGAATGGAGATTACCTACAAAAACCACATAAGCTATAAAGTCTTGATCCGGTTTAAGATCATTAGCTGATGTTATTACCTAGAGATATTTACTGATTGTTCTCTGAACGTTTCCTGCTGCGTTCAATATCTGCTATGGCGGCTGTAGAGGTTCCTATAAGTCCGAAGCTCCGTAGTTTCCGACGTCCGACTGTTCGGTACAGTATAGCACCACGCACCGCAGAGAAACGGCTGGCGCCTCTCAGTCCCGTTAACCGCCCACAAGCCGCGATGAGCTTCGTCGAAGTACTCGACCCTTCAGATCTGCTATACAAATTACTTGTTTGTTTTAATAATATTAAAAGCTGCTGTCAGAGGTTGCTGCGGATTTGGTGGTCAGATTGATTGAAATATTGAAGAGACCGGCTGTTTATGACACTGCTTTGCTGTATGAAATTTACAAAGTGCTGGAAAATGCACGTAGGTATAGGTACCTACTTAAGTTCCTACGTGATTATTTCAGCATCTGTTTTGATCATCAATGAATTCAAATTATTAGTCCAAAGTCACTGCAATTAAATTCTGAACTTGACTGATTTATTTATCTAAAGATAGAGGTCGAGGTAAAACTACTTAAACAACATCAGATTATACCAATATGGAGAGTGTGAATCAGTGTGTACATAATAAATTCAAATAAACAAGTAATGTCTTCTAGCTTATTGGGAACATGCATCGTCGAACGCATATTTCGATAACGAAATCAATTACGATTGGATGCTGCGATTAAGTCCAGTTCACTGTCAGTATAGTTTGCATAAATACATAATAAAACGGGCATAAATAAATTTTATATCGAATTTAACCTACTAATGATGGAAACGGAAAAATTGGGATGGTTTCTAGCTTTCGATGTTGGCGCCGGCGCGGCCGGGGACCGCTCGACTGGCCAGCCACTACACGCATACCTTGTAGTCACCAACACATAGTGACAGGCGACACAATACCTCCACACATTTACATAATTAGATGTCCATGTTGCGATGCATTTCTTGCTAACACTTTATATTTAGAACATGTTTTTAAGATACATTGTATTACATTAATGGTGTGTTAGTTTTGCTAAATCAATATTTCGAAGTGTTTATATACTCTATATGCATCAATTATATCAATTTCATCTGAAAATTCACCTAAAGTTTGAAAGAGATCGATAAAGTCGTTTGTCCTCCGATCTTTGCATCTATCGATCTACAAATTTCAACTTCAAGTCATGCAATTACTTACTTGGCACACAGACGCAATTGACACTCCTGCTCTTTAAATGTCAAAACCATACCTACAAGGTCCTTTAGACCAACTATATGTGTCTAGCTAGGTACTGACTGACCGGTTGAATTGACACATGGTCAATTCAACATTCTGGATTATCTAACATTTATCAAACAGAATGCGTTAACTCGATTAGCTACATCGAAACGATAGATTTCTAAATCCTCAACATTTAGCAAAATCAACTGAAAGTTGAAACTGTCAGCTCACTGTATTAACACTTGCTTAGACAAAGCTAAGCGTAGGCGATAAAAAATAATTATCACCCACATGTCAGTGATCAACTGATCAGGGATGAGGCCGAGGATTGCTCAAGAGTTCAAGACGTTACGATCTTCAGCCCACAACATGAGGAGGTAATACAGCCTTGTTTTGTACGTGACTCAGTGTTTATGAAAGTGACGATTATTTATTAGCAGCGATTCTTCTCGGTTGCTACATCGGCGACGTTGCGCGCGCGCCGCCGCTGTGCCTCGCGACAAGAGCCTTAGCGCCGCGGCCGCCGGAAATGACTCGTGCCTTGCTCATGGAAGGCCCTTGACTCGAGCACGCGATCGTCTATTGAGCTTTAACTATCCGCATGTTTCTATTGTCTTCACAGCATATTGAAAGGCATATTAATTGGCTGTCTTATTTACTGTGTTATTGAAAATGTGTATTGTGTTTCTTAGAAAAGTTTTGATGCTGCTTTTATGAAATGTTTGCTTCACTAAAGGTGTGGGAAGAAGAACCTTTGAAGGTCTTCTTTTTTGCTAGATGCTAATCTTAATAATAGTATAAATTGATTTGTTTTTACAACAGCTACACTAATTAGTTTAGCTTATAGTAATGACCTTTAAATGGCTAAATATATCGCCTACTTATCAAACTATAACAGCTTAGCATCTATCGGCAACAATAGTACAAGTGGAACCAAACATATATGGAATCAAGTATTGAAGCTGGCAGATACCGCATTCGCTATAAATCATGCTAACTAGGCGCTTGTGGTACCAACGCTCATCCTTTGTGGAGGATGAATACAATGCGTGCCTCGCGGTATCGCTCCTAATGAACCTAACGAACTATTAAAGAGACCTGCTTAAGGCCCTGATACATGGTAGAAGGTATAATTCAATTTATATCAGATTTGCGGTTTTCAATACCATTTATATGATTCTTTTTAGGGTTGCGTACCAGAAAAAACGATGGAAATCTGACTAAATTTCTCTTTATGATTGGATAATCAGTTCATCAAGAACTGAAGTAATACAATATAGCAATCTATTACTAATAGACCTAATGATAAGTAGAATTATTTTCTTCTTTCCCTTGGAACTTGTGTGACTGTCAAAGATTTTCTTAGGAAAGAAAAATTCGATCCGCGGGCAGGATTCGAAACTGCGGCTTTCGGATTCAGTACATCCGACGCTTATTTCCAACCGAGCTACCGAGGATCGTACCCGCCATGGGGAATCCTTCCTTCCATTTCTAACGTCTCATGGTCTCTGAATCCGAAGGCCGCAGGTTCGAATCCTGCCCGCGGATCGAATTTTTTCTTCTAAGAAAATCTTTGAAATTGTGAAAAGTTAATGTGTTTAATATTTATAAAATATTGTGTAACTATTTTGCCAAATCTTTATTTTTAACTACCCTACTCTATCCCACTCCTGAGCAAAGGCCTACCCCCACCTTCCACTTCTCTCGATGGTGTACCTCTTCATATATTATATTATTATTATTATCTACACCTAGACTCCTGGTGCATCATACTAGAATATACGAACATCTGAAAATTCAAGCTGCTATAACTTTACCTTGAAAATCCGTTATTATCATTACAATAAAAAAGAACCTTGGATTAAAGACACTTACTGGTTATATATCATGTAGCTTGTCTTTGTACGAAGCATTAGTAATGTTTGCTCATAAATTCACACCTTTTAACTTATAATATCAACATAATGTAGGTTCTATCATCAATTTGTTTTGCACATATTAAACAGCACACTCTATGTATCCTGTGATGTTGTAAGATAACTATTTTTAAATCTTTACTCTGTTATTGCATCTAGATGTAGCTTAAATAAACTGCTTCTAGATCTATGATTGACAGTAAGGGTCAGGTAGCTAAAAATTGTTTGAAGTCAAAACTGTAAAATAGAGGCATTTCATTCCCTCGCACGAAACTCATCGAATTCACATTATCATCAATACTCAGTGGGAACATAAATAAGTAGCTACTTACTGAATAAATACAACATTTTGTTAGCAACGAATTGGGTTCCCTGAAACCGTTGGTTCTGCTAACACGCACCCGGAAGGAGATCGGTTTGCAAACATTGAAAGATCTCATTTCCTGGGTGCATTATAAACTGTTGACTTTCAAATATCATTTACATTTAAAATTAACTTCTCGAATATTGAAGAGGTAACTGTGCCTGAGAGGAACACGTGGCTCGCTAAGCCAGTATGCAAATCTGGCAAGTGTGTGTGCACGCGCATCTACACGGTTACACGGCCGCACACCCACACACCTGCATTGCCTTCCATTCATAAAACCATGGCACTATCTAACTATGAATTAATCGCAACATTTGAATATGTTTACTCTCACAAAGGAAGCGACCATTCAGAAAAACTTGCCCGAAAACTGGTTTGGCACGTGTCAATGAACGACGGGAATATTTTAGACGCCATAGAAGACTTGGAGTTGTCGGGTTACATGATTTAAACCGTTTAATAGATGCTCGTTTGAATAGTAGGTTTATATCAATTTATGTTATAACGATTTCTGGCGACAGCCAATCATACATATTTTGTTGCTGTCATATACGATTATTGGTACTCATAAAAGCTGTTTCAATATTATTCAATATTATTAAGACCTCTTTCTTTATAGCATAACACAAACTTACTATAATTAAAATAACTGTTACTTCAAATCAATCCAGGTGTTAAAATGGTTGTTTGAACATTCATATTAGCACGTTCGCCATTTTGTGCTGTTTATTTTTATTTACTTCAGTAACTTATCAAAGGTGTAAAAATACTCACCAAAGACAAGAATGATAAGTGGTTTTTGAAGATAAATCATAAGAACTGTAAATTGTAGAGCAACTCACAGAAATAAAAAGCTTAAAAGAAACTTTAGATACTATTTTGTAGAACTTTTTTCTACGTATGGCTTTTGATCTTAGCGGACAGGAAGACATAAAGCTACAAACATTACATCAGACTAGGAAAATGTGACGCAATATTATTACCTCGGTTACTTCAGTTGCGATTAGATTGCAGATTTTTCACGTTGCAAATGTGACCGTCGTGTCTATGAATGAAAGTTGGCGACCTCGAAACGCACGTAGGCGAATGCTGTTGCAAGCGCTGCAGAGCAGCTCGGTTTAAGCTCTGCTGCCGACGATCCATTCACAAACCCAACGGTGCGACAGTGGGCGTACGCAACACCCGTTTTATAACAATTCATGCAACAACCACTGACACACTTTTCATTCAAATGGACTTGGAATGTTACGCGACTGTTGCCTAATCTCGTCAGCGTTTCAAAAATAGCAAATATTTGAGCGCCATACACGCACAAACAAATATGTAAACAACGTTCGGCGTACTGTTGGCATTGACTTGCTGAGCCGTGACTGCAAACGAAGACTTATTGACATGAAGTGCCTCTGGATTGGATTTCATTCATAATTAAAGAGTTTTATGCTTAGCCATATCTTGTCTTCAAACCACAAAACGAATGACAAAGGTACCTGGATGCCTTCAATAATGAAAAAAGAAAGAAATAAGCTTAACGGAATATCTGTGTTGATCAACTAGGTGATTTATCGGCGGAGAAACTCGACTACATAAATATGTCACAATATTCTTTAAATAAAAATACGCAAATATGTAGAAATTCTATTACACGTTACAGTTTAACGCGATACCTCGCGATATAGCGACAGCTAGTTAGCAGATAGCATCGCTTGACTAGAACTGAGTTCTTTACGGCTCCTTACTTTAAACACAAGATTTAAGATATGCATTAAACTAATTTAGGTTTGCTGGTAATTTTACAAGGGACTGTGCACAATTGCACAGCCGTGGGCAATAATGTGATGTAAATTGTGAATCTTTATTACGTGGATAGCCTTCGTGACGGTCGTGACCGAAAACTGTTATGAACTTGGCCATCAGAGCAAAAGGTTACACGCGTATGTGAAACCGCCATCACGTCTCTTCTTAATACGTGTTCGGTAATAGTAGTTTATGTAACTGGTACATAATGAGGGGTATTATACACGAGTGTGAGTTTATAAAACGAGCGAAGCGAGTTTTATAATAGTATCACACGAGTGGTATAATACCTAGTTATGTACAGTTTCATACACTACTTTATCTACTCTCATTGAACACGAACATATCAAATAAAAGATAAAAATTAATAATCACTAATAATCATCCACCATGTCATCCACCGAAACACAAACGTCAAAATCCCAACATTCCACAGACTAAGTAGAGAGTATACACAACATTCCCTTAGAAAGCGCGCGCAGCCACAGATAAAAAAGTAAAAAAATGTATCTATGATCAGTAATCTGTATCATAATGAAAAAAAATTAAATTATAACATTGTTTTGTTAGACAAACAGTGTTATAATTTAATTTTTTAATTTCATTACGATACTCTATGGTATAAAGTATGTCATTATAAACTCGTTTTGAGTTTTGTATTTCGAAGTTTACGATATGAGAGTAGATAAAGATAATTACATGTGCGAGGAAATTAATATGTTTATTTTTACTTAGTGATGATGTCGGATATTATCTTTAAGCAATATCATGCGAGTGTTGAATTGCAGTGACATCATAAAAGCTAATCTATGAGCCCATCAACCTGTGTAGTTTCACATTCGTTTTCCTTTTTAGATTCAATGGTGACATGGTCATATTTGTTTCCATGGATTTTCACTTTGTCACACTTTACATCATCTCATCTTTACATCTTAGAATTTATGTAAGTTGCAAAAGTAGGCAATTATTTCCTTCCAAAATTCCTTTAATTTGTAAACATTGTGTAAGACCAGCTAGTGATAATAAATAAAGCCAGATAATTCACGAACTGTTCTAATCGGATCATGTTTACATTGCGAATGACTTCAATAGTATGGCAGCCCTTATCTGCCGGCCACTTAGACTGTAAACACATTGGTACTCCTTGTTCAACTATTTATTGTTTACCTATTCCCAACTAAATGCCACACATGCCCTTGTTAGGTTCATTTCTGTAGAACATTTCCCATTTGTGTCGTGTGTGATTGTTTTCCATGCAAATTGTGTGTTGTAAATATATCGGCGTATGGTCACATATCTGATACTATTTCCATTTATCGTCACACTTGGAACTTTTATGGAGTCACCAGTTGTTTATTGTGTAATACATTTTACTAGTTTTGTAGCTACCATTACAAACTAAAACAGGTCTTATTCATTGGCGTTACAGAACAATGAAGTATTAAAATCATGAATCGATTGTTCTATCAATTTGTGTCTTTGTGTGTTGAGATTTCAGAACGATACAGAATTCGACATGTGCTTTCATTGAAATAACATTGAGTATGAATCAAAATTGACCACTATCATCAGTGATAAAGAAAATCATACAGTTTCAGAAGTACAGTATACATATTTGTTTTAAGATAAATCGATGAACGGGAGATTTTTTTAAAGAGATTATTTTAAAGCGCAGCAGATCTTTTCCAGCTTCAGCAGGATCTGAAGTGATAAATGATATTTTGTATCTATGGAAAAGCTACAGCTTTTTTATACAACATTATTTTTTGTTTATGCGAAACCTGATACACCTGTCCAATATTTTTGTGTAAAGAATCTATGTACAAAATTTTAAAACCGTATCATAAAAAATCACAAAGTTATAAGCTTGTATATTACCTGATTTTTCGTTCAAAAACATGCTCATTTCGTGCTACACTCGCGTAAACCGGGTCTCCTATGTTATACACTCGTGATAATAGTTTGGCAATAGGTACCTAACCGTACGGTAGTTGTTTTGTAATTAACTGGTAATAAAATTTAATTAAAATATTTTTGAAACAAATATAACATAGTGTAAAAATTATTGGAATCGAATCAGCTACTGATTCTGAACAAACTATATTCAGGTTTCGCATATACTAAAAATAATGTTGTAGATACAAAACACAGTGAAAACATTGAGTTACCTATTGATAAACATTAATAATAATTAATAACATACCTACCTAACTTACTAAGGTCTATAGACGTAACATGATGAAATGCAAACGCATAACAAATTATTGAAAAAAATAAATACTTACAAAAACTCATTCTGTGTAACTCAAGCAAACAGCCCACACTTTAGGAACTGAAGATCAATATATTCAAGATAACATTAGAACAGGAAAACGAGTATAATAATAAAATAAAATATTCCTTAACAATACAGGCACAAGACTTACTATAACTCACGCAGCCTCTTTGTGTTCAGCTAAAGTTTTTCAATAGCGTCTCATGAGGTCCGCAGCCATAATTTTCGTTAGGTAACTTAAATGTGGACTTGAAGCCATTATATAAAATTAATAGCCCGTTCACCAAACAATTACCCGTCCGGTTAAATGCTATCAGCAAATCTATGGGTTGAAATCTCATAACCTTTTGCCTTCGAGTCAAACCAACTGTATAATCCTGCGTATCCTTATAAATATATGAGCCTACGGCGCCGGACTGGACCCAGAGAGCATTTACACTTAACGCAAAATTATTTCCTTAAAATTTTTAAAGACGCCGCAGTATGGAACTTATTTGATTGTTAAATTACCAATTAGCGAGTACCTGCGCTAAATTATTGGGGATCCCAAATAGGGAATCATAAATTAAACACATCAGAAGGTTTGTGTGAAGGTAATTTATTTGATGATGTAGGTCTTAGAGGTGTTAAATTCTTTAGCGCGTAGGTACATTTTCCAGACTAATGTACTAAGTCTGAAAAGTTTAAGCTTTCATGGCTCATTTAAACTTTTCCTTTAGCCTTTCATGAAGCAGTTCTAAATCAAAATGAAATGGTCAACGCAATCGTGGGCTGCAGTTTTAACTTCTGTATCGTGAGCTAAGCTTCTGTCATGTTTATTTCAGTAACCCTTTACGTAAATTCGCTTGCCTCATAACAATATTGAGAGCGCACTGACGTGACAAGGCACTTAGTTTAGAATAGATTCGTTAATTCGCAAACGGATTGCAGCACGGCATAAAGTGGCATTGAATTGATTTTCGTGGCGTGTGATGCGCGCGCGTCGGTTATGAATGGGCCGCAGTGAATCACGCGCGTCCATTCATGCCGTGCCGCCTCCGCGCGCCGCACGCGCCTCACCAAACAAACGCATTATTTGCCAATACAACCGTATTGTCTTTCATTTGCACCATCAACCTCTCACTTCCTGCCAGCGATAACGCTCATTATATGCTCGTATTGCTCGTACTTCACTATCATTACTGTCTTAGCCAGATACCGAGCTCTAATGCCTTTTAATTCTATAAGAGACTTGCATTAAATGTCGATTTCCCGTTTGATTCCTGAGTCGTGAAATTTGAAATAAGACGTTAAAGTTCGGTTAATGATCGCCTGTTACTTTATTGGTTGTCTAGTACGAGTATAGTTTGTGTATAACCCTGACTTGGGGCCTCGACAACAATCACTTTATAATATTGAAACATTATATCAACAAAATGGTGCCTTGACCTCTTCTAGTGGTGAGTTCACGCGAACTTGTGAGTGAAGTCGTGACACTTGAGGCGACACTGAGCTGTATATCAGCACATTTTAATCGACATTTTGAGGACAACGCAACGCAGGAGGAAACCATCCATTATACCGAGGAGTTCATAAAAATTCTATAGTCCTCTCTGACATCTCATAGTAAATGAGCATACTTAATTATACTTCGGGTCATTTGCCATTCTCTTCTACATAAAAACCAAGAATTAATGCTGAAATACTTTTATTACAGCTAATTTAAATAATTCAATGCAAATTCGACATAAAAATTAATGGTTCGGACTTAAATGAAAACTAATTCCTGATTAGCCACGGTGGGATTATTAGTTTATTAGTGTTATACTTATAGAAAATACCAAAAATATTTGTCCGACGTACTTGAAAGTCGGATTTTGTATAATTGATGGTAATTATAGCAGGTAATCATTATTATTTATAGTATTGTTTGGTAATAGTTTACCTAGATAATGAATTAAATAATATTTTTTAATTGCTTTTATTTCAACACTGCAATAAAACGAAGATTGAAAATAAAATATTAATTCCATCTAATAAATTGAATAAGTAAGCTTTTGTAGATAATTGAAATAGAATCAAGTGCTAAAGGGTTATTAAAATATCTG
The DNA here is from genome assembly GCA_036375495.1 of Agrotis segetum. NCBI lineage: Eukaryota > Metazoa > Arthropoda > Insecta > Lepidoptera > Noctuidae > Agrotis > Agrotis segetum. The sequence goes on along the minus strand of JAQSVV010000094.1, from coordinate 89,589 downwards.
ATCTGCATATGATATTGATTATATTGGGTTATAAACTATATATTTATTTCCACCATGGTTAGATCTGTGGCACCGACACCACCGCCCCACAACATAATTAGGTTCGGCTACTTAGGTACTGGTGTGGCCACTTAGCGTGTCATTTATTGAATGTGTATCGGCCGAGGAAAGTTTTAATGCTTTTTAATGAATTTAAATGTATTCTTAATTACAAACTGGTTCAGGTGCGTTAACCTGCATTTAGGGTAGGTACGTACCTATATCGCATTAATTGTCGCTCACTCTACTTACCGTTTTCCAAAACGACTTTGCGTTCGATCAATTAATTAGAAACGAGCTCGTTTTAAAGATACGTAGGGCCGAATTGCCTTTGGGCAATGTACACATAAGTACATAATTAAATTTGAAAAAGTAAGTAAAGAGAGGTATTCCTGTTTGAGAAACTATTTCCAGAGCATTAAGATTTATTTTGCAGTAAGTATTCTTATTTTAAGAGCAATTATTTATTCCCGATTGAGCACCTTTCAAAAATTTTGACGTGTTGCTCAATCGGGAACAGAAATAATTCAAATCTATTCCCATTTTGCTCTAATGAGTAGATTTTAGTGATGGGGTGTGTATAAAATAATAGGCATAGGTTCACGTTGGTTTGTTCTCATATCCATCAGGGAAGTTTAACTCAAATACCTACTTACAAGCATAGTTTCAAAGTGGTATGATTTTAAACCATTCTGGGAAGGTTAGTTGAAATTCTAAACACCCCATCACTACAACCTATCAAACCGTAGTTGCTCTAATGGGAATAGATTTGAATTATAATTTCATTCCCATTTGAGGAATTAGTCAATATTTTGATAGGTGCTCAATTGGGAATAAAAAGTTGCTCTTAACTTAGGTGCTCTGGAAATTATTGCTCAAACGGGAATACCTCAGTAAAGAAACTGTTACGGCAAAGGCCTCTCCCCATGACTTCCAAATATTTCAATTAAGGGCTAATGGAGCCACTGGTTGTTTGTTTTGCCTAGCGTATCCCGCGTCATCTTCTGCGAGGTCTGCCGCGACGCCTTCTGGCTATGCCAGGGCTCTACATACTAAGTAAATTTTTGACTGGCCTGTTGGTCTAGTGGTTAGTGACCCTGACTGCTATGCCGGAGGTTGTGGGTTCGATTCCCACCCAGGACAAATGTTTGTGTGTTGAGCACGATCATTTGTTCTGTGTCTGGGTGTAATTTATCTATAATATGTATGTATTTAGAAATATGTACTTAAGTATGTTTATCAGTTGTCTAGTACCCATAACACAAGCTCTGCTTAGCTTGGGACTAGATGGCGTTGTGTGATGGTTGTGGAATATTATTATTAAATATAAACATAGAAATTTAGTGTTTAAGATTACGGTATAGTATAGATGAACTTCAAGACCGTTGCAACTGCAGTGTGTTCCTAGTCAAACGATGAATATCATAGAACAAAATATATAAAAAAGAAACTTGTTTTAACGACATCAAATAACTCGTTCTTCAAAATACAGAAACCTAATAATAATATATTCAAAATTAACATAAAAGCGCTAACACCTGCGACTGACAACGGATATGCTCCTCCCAAACAATAAATTGATCTATTTAGATATTATAAAACCATTTTGAAGGTAGATTTTAAGCGCATCATTAATAATAATATCGGTTTTACCAATTCTAATTTTGTTAACTAATGAATCTATTAAAATCTGGGATGGATATCAAGCTGCTTTTCGCATAGTTTACATCTTAAAACATGTGACATTAAATATATTTTTATTATTGAGACTTCAGTTGCTGTTATATTCAGTGATAAAAATTGATGGTTAAAAAATAATAAGCATTTTTCTGAAGCACAGAAGAATTCACGAATCTGCAGACCAACCCTGGCAAGCTCTTGGAGATTACTCTTGATATACCAGAGCTATCAACATCATCGTGCAGTAGACTTACAACTTTGTGAGTCCATAACAGTTTTAAAGTTAGTGATATACCCTATTCATCATCATCATCATCATATCAGCCCGGAATCACCCACTGCTGGGCATAGGCCTCCTCCTTTTTCCGCCACATCTCTCGGTTCCGTGCCTCTCTCATCCATTTATTCCCCGCGATATTGACGATATCGTCAACCCAGCGGGCTTTTGGGCGGCCCTGGTTTCTTTGGCCGAACCTTGGCCACCATTCGGTCAAAACCTTACTCCATCTGTCATCTTTGCGTCTAGCCAGATGCCCTGCCCAGCTCCACTTGAGGCATATTAATAACAATAAAATATTATGTTGCCTATTGATATCAGGTCTTATACACTTTTTTTTTGCGTGGTAAAGCTATTTTAACAGGACCGACTTCATGCAGGACCGTCATATGATATATTCCAAGTTCGCGAATACTGGCAAGTCGAGTTCGGGATTATTTATTAAAAGTGCGTGTAAACGCGCATACATTCGACATCAATTAATATTCCCTGCATAACTCTTGAAGACGTTAAGGTGATAGCAAACTGACTTCTACTTGTGTACGAGTACCTCTGATATTATATAATTACGATATGTAAACCGATAATCTCAATTCAGATTCCCTTCACCCTTTTATGGCTCTACTTAATGTTCGCGGTGTAAAATCGTCGTTAAAATCGAGCTTATATTATACTTGATACCTTTTGATATTCAACTAAGCTACTAGATCTTTATGGCAATGGCTTATGAAGTTTACAGCTACTTAAGAAAACTTCAAATGTTAAGTTTGTTAGAAAAGAGGCTTTTAGATATGGGAAGCGTGAAATGGTATCTGTAGTTGTACCTATTAAATATTATCCTCCATTTCCTCGAGCAAAGTGGCTCGCAAAATAACAATACCGAGGTCAACGTGAAGGAATAAATTTTCTATTCATGCAGAATTTCATATCGAGTTACAAGAATATCTCGGCGTAAGTCATACATAAGTAAGTAGCTTGGATTGATTAGACATGAACGAAATCAATATTAGGAAGGCAGGTTAGTCTCTAGCTAGATACTGGTATCGTAGAATTTAAAATTGTTTATAATATACACGTTCTATAATAATTATGGATTGGTCGGATGTTCTTATCGTTTTACAAATTAAAATGGTTATATGACTTTCAAATGGCAACGAACAAGACACACCATTAATGCGTTTACTTGTGAATGAACATTACGGAACACGAGCCGCTAGAATTCGCGTCTTCTGGTGAAACAGTGACAAACGTTGCGGAAGGCTGTGTTAGTGCTTCGAATGAAGGTTTCGGCGGGTGTGCGGGCAGCGGGGGAGGTGGTGGAGGGCCACGCATGCGCGTTGCGCAACCAGCGGCGCCGGTGAATGGAGCCTCCGCGACGCGAGTGGGCGTCGGTTTTTATCAATGAACGGCGAATTTGTGGCGTACGCACGACGGCAACGCGCGTGTCACGGCCGCGCATCGCCGCATCGCGTCGCTCCGCACCGGCGCCACATCCAACCTTGCTAATGGAGAATGTCAACACACGCTCACATACTGTTGCGTTTGCGTTACTTCACTTCCCAACCTTTCATTGAGATGGCACAGGATTCCACAGTAGCGCTGTTGCGAAGCGTCTGCGGTCAATCATAGCGAGTGATGTAAACCAACGCACATTTCCGAATGTCGCAACATTGGCTCCTGATAAATGTTAACATCAAGATTTAAGGTCCCTATTTAATTTTTTACACCTAGACAGTCTTTATCTTGAAACGACAAAATGCCATTCCTTTCCCAGTCACGAAAGATACATTGACAGATTGTAATATATTTTCAAACTTATTACAGTTCAACCACAAATCGACATTAATGCATTACGACTTCACTATTACGCATAATAAAGTGTAACTGATTAACGATATCTATAATTAATAATTTAATCAATATAATTCGACGTACGGCGCGTTCTCTATAAAAATGTATATATTTATTGATGTATTCAAGCGAATTTGAAAGGAAATAATTAATTAATTTAATTGCTTCGGCACCGCTAACGCCTCCAGTTAGCCTTCGTTCAGATTTAACCATGACGTCGCTCGCGCAGTTATCTCGGCCATTGAGAAACGGGCCGCGCTTGCGCCAAGCTGTATTTGGCGATGACTGCATTAGAAACTCTCTTAATGTAACTTTATCTAACGCACTTGGCCTTATTTATTTAACAATAAAGCACACGTTGATAATGTTTACTTGATTATTTTCGAGTTATTAGATATTGTTTTGTTTGTAAACGGAGCGGTACCCATATTTGTATGTAAAAGTCGTAAGGTGGATACTAGCAATAGGTAATATTTGCTCGGCCATGGAACTTGTTAAGTTTTCCTATTTATGGTAAAGTTACAATCTATAGAAAATTTGCTTGTAGTCCATGTTCCAAGACTGTCTGGAATGGGTCTAATGACCAAGCCACCATAGTTACTCTGGAATCTTGAATCAATGTTTGGCACGGAAGCCCGTTGCAACAAACATTGCTCTACCAATAACATCAGGTATTCAAATTAAGTAAATCCTGAGGAAATGTAATTGTAATTTGTTACTCTTTCCCCAGGTTGAGTGCGTGGGTTCACAAGCAGCCATTAGATCCCTTATATAGATTTCTTTTACTTCCTGATTTGAGTCACAAGGTAATTCAATTCAATAAGGTCTATTATTATTTTAGCTTTAATAGAAGACGTTCTTCTTTTCACATGGATCTTCTCACTGACTAAGACATTATAGTTACTTAGTGAAACTAAAATTGGGGATTGTACAAAACTTATTTGGAATTCTATTAGCACCTTCCGGGGAGAATTGTGCTGTTCGTTCCCTCGATCTTATTTTTAACAATCAACAGTGAAACTCTATTCCACAAAAATATGAAAACACAGATACTGATCTAGACTAATTAAGTTACACAACTTACTTACTTTAAAACATCGCCTGTGCTAAGCTAAATCCTGTGCAGAATTTCACAAAAGCTCAGATTTGGACCAAAAAACAATCAAGTTTGTACCGAACTGAGGTACCGAAGTTCGAAACTAGATGTTGCAATATAAACTTGTATCTATTGCATTGTCATAGAAGTGGATTTTAGCCAATTGATTGATATTATGCCATGGCGTGGGACGGCCACGCGTGGGCTGGGCGTGGGCGACCGGAAGGAAGCCGTAGCTTTGGGCTTTTCACAGTACCACTTGCGACACGTGAATATTGATGTTGCTGAATAAATCATTTGTTGCAGGGCACGTGAAGAAACAGATTCAAAACAGATTTAAAAAAATAGAAGTTTCAAGGTATCACTTTACTTTTCACAGACTAAGTTCATGTTTTAGTTAAAAGTGAAGTAACCACATCATTGAGTGTTCATACATAATCATCATAGCTTATCATTTCACAATAGTAAGTGCCTATTTCTTTATTTAAATTTATTTTATCCATCATTTTAGGCAACGAAGACCACCAGCTGCAGCACCACTAGCGAAGTCAAAAGTGGTTTTCCCATATTTCAAGTCATTCAAACCCAAAATCAATCAAAATTCTAATAACATTAATTACCGTAGTTGTAGACGCATACTTAAAATTCTTGTTAATTGGTTTAATCTAACGCTCATGTCCCCAAGACAAACTTCAATAAGTATATATAATGTTTCTATTATGCCAATTACACCTTTACCAAATGTATGTAATTCAATAACCAAACGTTTTGGCCGTAGAATGTAATCATGGGTAATAAGGAAAATAGCGGGCAATGCCATGGCTTGTTCGACACTAAATATCGCCCGCAGCTTGACTTGCTTGGCTAGTGTTAATCGCTTTATGTTTTTTTGCTGTTCCTTATAGATATTTTATCTTTATTGCTTGTTTTTTGCTTCCTTCATGAGCTTATTTGCAATGTTTCAAAAATCTAACCTCTATTAAATACAATTAACAGTTGAAGTATGTTTTTTTTTTAACCTAAAATATTATGTTTTTTGCTGATAAGAATAACATAGATTCAGTGAAAATAGATACGTAAATAAATTGTAAAGTGGTTTAGCACGAAAATAAATTGAAGTACTTATATGAGTGCTCAAATGTTCTTATGTAGGTCTAGGTACTCATTTTCGTAAAATAAACGGCTCTTAAAACAAAATACATTATTAATAGAATCATATTCTGGTAAATCTGTAGATATTTTATTAGTAGTCACCTCATTGAGTATCTTGTTCCAATCGTACCTAACTAAATAAAGAAACCAATTATAAATTGTTTTGTCTGTCTAAAAATATAGTTTCGCCTACATCTAGACACATTGTGCTCAATAGTAGGTAGTATGATGAGGGAGTTACCTTCAATAACGACTAAAAAGTTTCTACTTTGGATATCAAATTCTTATTGAGTATTATAGTGAAAAGGTTAACTGTCCCACCCAAACAGCTGTGTTAAAATTTTATAAATTGCAATTTTTTTTGAACAAGGGTAGACCGATCTAAACCGATAAACAGTTTATTAATGTAAAAAGTTACATAAAATAGTTTTAAACACACTATTGCCTTATATATATAATTTAACCGACCCAAAGAAAAAAGAAGTTCTTGCAAGTTAAAAATTTCAATATCATGTAGAATATTGATGACATAGAGTCATAGAGGGTTCGAAATCATGCAACGTAATGTTCTCCATTTGAATATTAAGAAAAACGTGGCGAGTTTCTCTATGGGTGTTGCGTCGCAAGTATTTCCGGCGGGTCAGCGGCCGCGCACACGCCAAACCGGTTCAGTAATTTGGTGTTTCTGGAGAGCCATGTCGATTAATTTACGATAGACGAGCTTCCTGTCAAAAAAGATGCGACATTCAAGTCCGTGATATGACAACTCAACCATTAGATATCTATCAGAGAGATTTGTTTCTTTTTTACCTTTCAACATAATTGTTAATTAGGAGGATAGCTTGACAGTACCTGCACTTGGATTGGTCATGTCTTGTGAATGGATTTTAACAGCAATTATTAATATAAGGTATTCATGCATTATTTGAATAATTTAGTAAGTTAAGTAGGTACTAGTTTCGAAATCAGTGAGTTTCTAATGTCTTTTAGAACTTAGTCTACGTGACTTCTTTCTTCAGGAATAATTAGGAACGGGAGGGTTAGCATTCTTTGGGGGAGGCTTACGTTCAGCAGTGGAAGGCTATAGGCTGATATATACTTTGAATACACAAATCCACGCAACTATTCTAAAATCGTTTTCCCATAATTTCTTGTCTTTGATTTGTTTTTTGTGGATAGGTAGGTTTTAACAGTTGTTACAAATTAAAACAAAGTACCAACCTATATTACTGTTCAATAGATAAATTATACCCAAAGGATATTTTATAACATTACGTCACCATTACCTACCAATATCAAAAGTAACAAAACTAAGCCAAGACCTTCAGCTTATACAACCACTAAAGAAATAAAAAATAAAGTTATAACAAATACGTTCCTAGAAATAATAAGACCTGAACGGATCAATCCCTGTGTCACTCTGTGGTTAACCGGAATTAATCATTCATTCAACATTTGTAAGATTATGGAACAATTCTGGGAAATCTTGTTTGTTTATTACAAAATAATAAATACACATCACTATTTATTTTAATGCATTTAGCACGGATACTTAGTAGGAAGGTACACACGGCTACACATCAAGCAATACAAAACTAGATTATCGTGGTCTCGCTTTGTATGATCATTCCGCGCACACAACGATCAGCTTATATTGGATTTGTATAGCTTGATGTGTAGCCGTGTGTACCTACTTATTTTTACACCATTGGGTAGGTACCTATGTGTTTTCCATCTTAAATAATTTTAGGCAAAGGTCTTTTGTATTTAAATAAATTCCGGATTGTTAAAACCATATATTTCAGAAATACGCTGGTAGGTACTAACAAAATGTAAATCGTAGTGTCTAGATTCAATTATAAAAATCTGTACCTACAGCCTGTATATCTTGCAAATAAGTAAATCAATTTGAAAACATTGCTATAGAACTTATTTGTTTACCTACTTAATATTTTGATAGGTATCCCATGTTTACTTATTGTTTTAATTGGCTAAGATTTTGTTTCGTAAACATTTTCCTTACAATAAAAAATATCTCATATTTTGATAAATAAAATCAAACTTAATTTACAAATAGAGAATGGAATCAAACCCATTGGGACCCAAGTCAACGGTCTAGAAATTTCTTGCAACTTCAATTTTTAGAACAGATCCAACAGAAATTATACGATTTTTAATGATCTCAGTCGAATGCCAGAGACAAGTCCTAAAAAAAGTTACCACGTGTAGCATCAAGGTATGATTGAAAAGTTGGTTTCAAAAGTGCCATAAATATCCCGAAGTAATAATTCAATTTTTATTACGCTATAACTTTAACTCTGTGGCCAAAATTGTAGGCTCCCGGTGTTAAAGAATTGATTGGTTTGTACACAAAACATAACAAATCCTTAATCGTACAACTTCCTAAATAACATGAAAAAGAAAAAAACAAGCTCGTAATAAACGATTGAGGACGAAGACATTTTTTCTCGTCGAGTTAAAAGCGACACTCAACTGAAATTGTATTAACTTTTATAAACACAATTAAACCTTGTGATACTTTATTAAAGTGTCCGAAAACAACAGCGGCTATAATACATTGACATATTAAGTACCACTATAAAACTGCAAGGGACCACCCGGGTCATGGAGCATGGTGTTCATTCCGAGAACTGTCACACCACGTGACATTCGCATTATTTTCGTGACCCCTAACAACATTCGCCAACGAAAAGAAAATGTACAAAATTGTATATCATTAGGTCGTCAACAATAAATCACTTTGGATAAAACCAGTAGTTAGAGATGAGAAAATAATTTGTTGATATAAATTAGGCGCGGTGCACGGTGGTGGCGCGTGGGCCGTGAGGTGAGAGGGAAGTGTCGCGTGCGCGCGCGCAGCCTACGCTCAGCTCGTGCCGCCATTATTTTTCAACTTGTCCGTTGAAATGAAACAAAAGAAATGTGTTTTAGCACGAAGAGTATAGGCGTTGTTTTAATTAACCCTTGGTATTTGTATTCAATAGTAAATACAGCTGAACATAAATAAATTTCTTTTTCGTTATTTTACTATCTTCGTTAAACTAAACTGTTTGAGTTTAATTTACTGGAAGGTATTAAACCATCACTTTTGGAGATTTTATGATATTTACTTACTGTAACAATATAATCTACAGGCGTAAACCTGCTAGTCATTTCGTCTTTATTACTTCTTTAAAAATTGTTTCTCGCTCTTTATCTTTTAAGACTATAAGTAACACCACCTTTGACAGTATTAAGAATAAAAAGCATTATTTATTTGTTGTTTAATTCTCAGTACATATACCAAATCCATACTTTAACGTTTATCTTTATGGAAGTCATTTGGTTATAAAATTAAAGTGTTACATTGAATTGACCTCAAGAAAATCGTAGATGCAGATCACTTATTGCTCAGGTTTATATGAATTAAAAACAGACATTTGAAAAATAATTATTTACACTAAATCAATTTGAAATAACACTTTTATTAACTATTTACTTCCTAGAGCTGCTTAAAGCTATGTCAGAATACAAATATACCTACTACTTAACTAAAACCTATGTATGTTTTACTTTTTAACGAAGGCGTTCACAGAAACTTTCCTTTGCCCAATCCACTGAAGACTAAAACTGCATTCGAAACTACTAACGCCATCTAGTATTCACTCTTGAATTCAATTCCTGCGACCGGTCCACAAAGGTTTTTACCGACGAGCCACTTGGAGAGCGAAAATCGGTGTCGAGATGACGGCACGGTCGGCAGGAAATTGTTGCCATCACCTTGTTCGTAAAGCATGATGACGTAGCGGTGCTGGCCTGAACCGCGAGGTGGCGCTGGTGGTTTGTACGCTGAAAAATCGGTAAAATTATACAGAATGTTTCGTTTAAATCGGCCAAAAGGGAGAAATCCGCATCCATAAGTGATACGGGAAAACTTTCTTAGGAACCTTTGAGATAAAGGTTTTTTGATGTTGACAACTTTGGCTTTTTGTTTTTTGGTCAAGTGTGAATTGTCTACAAAAATAAGTGAAACTGACCAAATTTTTTTAATGTTGTTCGACTCTTTTTCATGTAAGGATCATTTCACTGTATGAGAAAAAAAGAGTTATAGGTTCCAAAAAGTTTTCCCGTACCTGCCAATCTCTTATGGATGCGGATTTCTCCCTTTAGGCCAATTTAAAAGATTCATTCTGTATATTAGTACTCGATTCTTTAAAAACAATAAATTAATTATACGTTATAGATCTAGGTACATAGTTCCGTTAGTTGTATGTTTTTTTTTTTGCCGTAAAAGGACTCACCTCTATAATCTATTCCAACGGTTTTGCTGCTCTCTTTCGCTTTCAAAGCCAGTCCCTGAAAAATAGAAGACAACATTTTTGAACTAATTGCATCACCACCATTAAAGAGAGGAAAGCTACCCTAAAACCCCATAGTTAAAGATAACCTAGTATCTACCCACACGTGAATAAAAAAATTACACGATTATTGAGCGAAAAATAAATTTACGATTTTCATAGGAAAAAGTTATAGGTCTAGGTACTAGCGAAAGTTGACCAAATCGACATCGGCACGGACATCGGTATGTCTCGGTGGTAAAATATTGAAAATGATTACTCTATCTACTATTTGATCCATACTTCTAGGGACCCCCTGTATAATGTCCGATCTAAAGATCTGATATAACCACATTATCAATTTACCACAGTTTGCATAATGTTAAAAATTAACACAGAAGGTCCTTGGTCTTTTTTTTTTTAGCTTGGTAAAATCATCAAATGAGTCCTCCCGCCCCGGGCATGGCGGGAGGGACTGTCAGACTTCTACTGACTAAAATCCACGGTGTCCTTCAGTAGCCTGTTATGTTCCGGGGTCCCGGTAAGGAAATAATCCCGCGACCCCGGCAGGCTTTGGCCCTCTGAGAGGGGCTCCGTCCTTATGCTGAATTCTTTGAGGCGCGCTTGGGACACCTACCACTGCGGTTGGGGCGGAGGGAGGACGCTGTCCTCTCTCTCTGGAAGCCGTGACGTCTCTCCAGACACTCCTCAAAGAGGGGTCATACCGCCGCGATTGCGGCGTGCGCGAGGTCTTTGGTCTTACAAAAAAAGACCAATCCGACTTTCATCAGATTTACTCCGGGTACAAATTTGAATAATATTGACTTACAGGTATATTTGATTTGACCATGTGAAGATAAAATTCACCGTCCAACTGTGGTGGAGCATCTGGATCCACCATAATTAAAGTGTAGAACTTTTTCTGAAACAAAAGAAATCTTAATAAAAAAAACGAACTAAATAGGTAGGTATATGTTGCTTTTTCTTGCTTATATCTGAGTCTGCTCAGAAAACAATTTGTTGGCAGAAATGACTGCATAATATTATGCATCATGGAGTCTTCGCCTTAAAATAAACTATGAAAAATATATTACTGAATCAGCCAGACTGTACTGGAACAACGGTTCTTCAAGGAAGACTTGTTTCGGAAGAACGACATCGCAATTGTGGTCGTTAACCATCGTGCCTCCGACGCTGGTCACATTTAGCCCTATGAGTCGGTCACACCCTTCGAGTAGCGTCTTTACTTCAGTCAAAGTGCACTGAGAAGACACGCCCAGTATAACCCTCACTAAGAATACGACAATTAAACATTTGTTTGCCATCTTAAAAGTAGGTCTAACAGACTTGAACAGCCCGAAGTGACTGAATTTGTAACCGGTATAAAACCTTGTTTAGATGACTAGCAATTGTGCATAGGTTTGTTTCAAACAAAACGGTGAATTTTCCAATAGTGAACCGATAACATTGCAGTTAAGTGTTGCGAAAACAAACGGAATCACAAATGTTGCAGCTCGCAGGTAATAACATCATTATGTAAGTGTGCAGGTTTTTTTAAACTGGATACTTGAAGCATGATGGAAGCATACTGTGAAAATTCTTATTACAAGGCATACTAAACTTGAGCCTCAAAGTTTATGAGGCAGAGAGAGACGCTTCCCTGGTTTATAAAATTTAAATATTAAAAAAACTTTTGAATTTATCTCTGACTACTGTGGCAGCTGTCAGTTTTCAATAGGAATAATATTTCAAAATTGCTGTTTTGGTTTGACCGTAACCGATTTTTTACTTACCTCTTTCCTTATCTCTCTCTGCAATGCTTAATCAGTTAACAAGAAGGAAGCTCTTCGCTGAAATAAAAGAACGAGTGAGATGTGCAAAGTTGTGGTGCGAGCGGTTCTGGAAAGTTTTGTGCAATCCTGACATACGCTGCCGCTCTAAGTTTCAACTATACAAGTTTTTCGTAAGACCTATCCTCACATACGGCTGCGAGCTTTGGGACTTGGATAAATATGCTTCTAATAGACTACAACGCTTTGAAATATCCCTCTTATTAAAAATATATAAATCAAAATATCCTCGAAGGCATCCTAATAGATTGAAACCTAACATTAAGACCGTTTATGCTAAATTCAGAACATGCAACATTGTGGACCACATAAAGAACGAAAGGCTACGTTGGTCAGTGTTGTTAAAAAAAGAAGAGATTGCTCTAAGAAGAACTCATCGTCGTCTTCCTTGTGTAGTACACTTTGAAGGCAATCCTAGATTAACTTGATCTACTAATTCAAGATAATTATGGGTGAAGAGTGTCGTCCCTTAAGGTGGCGCTAGTCGCGAGCTCGAACTCACTGGCAGGCACGCCTAAAAATAAAAACCATGATATTTTACCTGACATCGAGCCATACTGTTCATGTATGCGTGAAAGTCATCCCCCCGTGGAGAAAACAGGCGAAAACATTATTCAGTGAGATGCACGATCATTCAGAGTAAAAGGCGCGCGTAAAAAAATACGAAAAGGCCTTTGGAAGGAGGGATTTTATGAAAAAACCAATGCATCAATCAATTTCAAATAAAATTTATGGAATTCTTCGATAAATGTGCCGTGTCGTTACGGACTTTGTTTTGGAAATTTTCATGTTTCTTTAATTTCTAATTTACGCCCAAAGTTGTGTTAAAATTAGCAATAAAAACGAATCTTTGGAAGCTCTAACTTTTTAACGCCTTGTTATTTTAAATTCTGCTTCCGTACGGACAAAATTAATATTGCGACAAAATGATATCATGTTTAACTTTGGATGTACAGTGTCAAATGGTGGAGTAAAACCCCCACGAAGTTTTTATGGAAAAAATGTTGACTAACTTCACTTTAAAGAGCTATTTTCTTCATTTAAGTAGTTGGAGTACGGAGATACTCTATAGTGCTCTACACGATTCACGACACACGAACAGCTGTTTTAAAGTGACTGAAATCATGAAGAAGTAAAATTATGTTTCCAGTTGAAATAATAGCAAGTTTTATGAATTGATTTGATAGATAGGGATTATTAACAAAATAATAAAAAAAAAAACAATCAGATTAGGTGATGTTCTTGTGACCCTACTAAGATATAACTACATAATATTATGTATGTATCGAAAGCTCTCAAGTTGACTCAAAAAAAAAATGGACAAACTTACTGGACCTGACAGATATTTTATTTCAATTTTTATAAAATTCTCTAACTTTAAAAACTAATAAGCATATCTCAGTGTTCATTAATAGGTAGCTCTAAATAATCACAATGCCTTTTTTATCGTGATAAAATCATCAAATGAGTCCTCCCAGGGCGGGGCGGAAGGGACTGTTAATAATTTTACTGACTTGACGGTGTACTTCAATAACCATTTACGTTCCGGGATCACGGTAATTATTCGTTAGTCCCACGACCCCGCCAGGCTTTGGCCCTCTAAAGTAAAGCGCTGTCATAGACTGACACTCTTTGAGACGCGCGTGGAACACAACGTGTCGAACATTACTTGCCGCCCGCGTGCTCGCATCGCAGAAGGAGGCGACCACTTCCCACACCGTCTCGCCCCGCAGCAAGGACTCGACCAATGCCGGTCGCGAGAGCTGGTCTCCGCCTTCGCCGCCCTGCGGACACGGCGGTGCTCTGCCCGAACGGGCAGTCCTGCTTCACCGTGTACTCCGGGCGATCCTCGCAGTGGTGACACCCGGGCGTTTCTTCCCTCCCTATCCGACACAGGTACATCCCGAAACTTCCGTGTCCGGTGAGGACCTGCGTCACGCGGTAGGTCAGGACTCCATGACGCCTATCCAGCCACTCCTCAAAGAGGGGCGTGCCAGGACCTAGGTTGTGACAGTCGTCCCCTCCATACTGCCCTGAGATCACGCCGGAGCTCTTCTGACGCCTCGACTTCTCGTGGCAGCGGGGTCACGCCCCGGTGCTGCGCCTCCACGCGCCACTCATAGACGCGCTGTAGGGCAGTCGCCTCCAGATCCCAGGGCAGAAATCTGTATTCCTTGGCTTTTTTCTAATACCTACGTAGTTGACTTTTGATAATGCAATCAAATTATCCTTAATAGCCATAATTAGCATAGTATATACCTAATTAGCCTATCTGAACACGAAAAGCGGTCTTAACTGTTGAACCGTAAAAAATAGAACCACAAGTCTCACAGGAAAAATGATTGGAAATGACCTATCCCATGTCCCTGTTCGCAGTTTGATCCACACTTCCCAAGACGCCCTTTATAATTCGCCGACCGATTGATGAATTAGCCACATCATGATGTGTCCAGTAAAAAGCCAAGCATATCGAAGAGAGAACAACTTACCTACTTATTTTTGTCGTTAAAACGACTTGCGCCAGTGGGCATGATATGGGGCACTATTAAACGAAGCCTGCTCTGCGAAGTTCCAACTTCTGGATGGTTTTAAAAAAATAACCATGAATTCCCCCTTCCTAGGCAGCTAACCTGTCCTAGACGGAGTGGGTTGAGTGGCCTTACTAATGAAAGAATATAGATACCGAAACAACAATAACTTTATTACTGTCTCAAACAATGCATTTTGTTAAAATTTACTGGCTGAATGTGCTACTTGTGAGCGCAATCGGGACAAATCCCAGTTGCATCAACTGTCTTCGGAAAGGTAGACATTCTACGAGGACGTGGGTGATGCAAGCTATTTTGGCGATGTCTACATTGATAGTGATGCTTACTATCACACCCAGCTCTAGTGAAATATGGCGAAGGATCACCAGTTTTAGACAGTTCTTGAAGCATTCTGCGAAGATTTCCGAAATCAGATCCAGTAGCGCGCCTCCATCGGATTTCCTGTAACTTTATGTATCTGGTCACTTCTATATCCGTGTAGTGTTTGTACAGATGATTTCTGCGTGTTCTAACAAATATACGTTTAAGAGCTTGAATTTCTAGGTTTTTCAGATCATGGTCACGCCCTTCGAACCATTCGAAAATCAGCATTGGTCTCAAAAATATTTTATACAAGAGAATTTTCTTCGCCACTGACAAGTGCGAATGCTTTAGTATTTCTTTGATTTTTGTTTTCCAGAAGCGAGATAAGTTAGAGGGCACGTTTCGCATTCTTATTTTTTTTCAACAAAAATGTTTTTTCTTATTACTTACATACATAGTTAATTGCTATTTCAACCGATTTAGACTGAAATCGATTTGTGTTTATTTAATAACTAAAAAGGAAAGGAAGCATTTATCTGGTAACCAAATCATAGACAGGGCTTTTTCCAAGGAGTTTAAAATATACGGAGCGAGTGGGCGAGCGAGAGGCGCATTACTTTGTGTAATTTATTTCATCACCACTGCTCTCAAACGGTGAAGGAAAACATCGTGAGGAAACCGGCATGTAATAGAACCAAAAAATCGAAGACATGTGACATCCACCAATCCGCACTGGGCCCGCGTGGTGGATTATGGCCCACACCCTCTCACAGAGAGGAGGCCTGTGTCCCAGCAGTGGGAACATTATAGGCTGATGATGAACATCATTGTAGACACCGTTTTGTCTCGCTCCGCACCGCAGTCTGTGTCAGTCACTAAGAAAAGTACTCTGTGTCACTAAGTGAGAACATTAGTGTGTTTTTTGACATTTTTCGTAAGGACACCTTTACCCGCCAAAATGTAGGAATTTTAATCTTACCACGCTTGATGCATGACTAAAATCGTATTTATGGTCAATATCCTAAAGATTATATTTATTCACAATTTCAATCTTACCCTTCGGGCATTTCGTCTTACCATTATAATATGTTTAAACTCCTTGACACAGGTTACTTAGAGATACTACGTATCTCCTTGATTATAGGTTTGCATGGTGGTTTTAACCTTGCACGCTTGCACGCATATCCAACTTCACGCATCGATAAACGTACAGATAACTGTACAGTTTTAACACACGCGAGAGACGTGTTTTTGGCAAGCAAGTGCATAACGTTGCAGAGCTACCTGTAGGCGCATGTTCATTTAGTAGCATGTGTATCTGTACCTAAAAAAATGTCAAATGTATGTATGTATGTGTTTATTGCAAAGAGCTAAAGGTAAATGCTAAAGGTTAAAAAATTAACTTTTTTTAAAAACATTTTCATGTCATGGCGGAAAGGCCCAGAATCCATGTTACAAATATTAAAATAAAAAAAAGAAACTAAATTATCTATAGTTTAGGCTGACAACATGCGAGAAAAATTATGATGCTCGCCGGATGCATCACCTGTTAAAACAGAAACACATAGAGAAATGTTGTAATTATTCAATGGATTGATTGATTGTTTTCATAAAAACACCCCTTCTTGTATGAATATCTCACAGTCCCACACTTATGCTCATAGAAAATTAACCTCAATCGTCTGCTTTTTTAAATATTTCTAAAATAGTGCCGTCAATTCAAAAAAGTCAAAAGTATATTTTACAGATGTCCTATAATATTATTATGATTGGAAAACGCTCCATTTTTAGACTAGTATTTGATCACATCACAGACTATTTGATGTACAGACGCCAGCAGGTCAACCTACCCGAATCTGTCAGATTTTGCCGATCAATCATGTTTACCTTCTACTCATGTGACAGATTGTGGTAGCTTGATGTGCTGGCGTCTGTACATCTTGGGACATCCTAGGACACTATGGTGGGCATTCCCCTTTGTGCAAGTATCGTTACAGTATAGGTACTTGCGCAAATCCAGTCTTGCAAGTATAGTGTGACGTCTGGATTTGCACAAGTATACATGAACATGTATGGCCGGCTTTAGACGCGTTGTCACTCACAGCTGAGACAGCTGACGCTGAGCTGACTGACATAAGCATAACTGACACTGACGTATCTTGCTGCCAGTCTGTAGTTTAGTAAATAAATAGTATTTTTGATCGTGTAGATTTTAGTGAAATAGCTTTATTAAAATGGAATCACATCCACTTAATTTGGTAAACATAAATCCCTTCTAGTATTATGTTATGCAGATAGATTGTGTGGTTTTACAGTGGTAATTAATTGTTAACAGGCACATCAACAACACCGTCGCGCTGAGGCGCACCTCATCAACAACAGGTATGACGAGGCGATGCAGTGCCATCACAATGCTGCAGAATTATTACTGGATGCTATGAAATCCACAACGTCATCAGTCGCACTCGAGTCTATCACGTTGCAACACAGCTATCACCTCAAACAAAAAGATCTCATCAAAAGCAAGAAAGAACAATACGAAAGAGTGAAGAAAGCCATGGACAATATCAAAGGCTTGGGGAAAGATCCCTCCTATAATCTACAACCTAATGATAGTGCTAAAGTCCAAGTTGCTATTTATAGAACAATAAACGAAACAGACTCTTTGTTATACACATTATTGAATAAAAAATCTGAACAAGGCCAAGTGAAAGACGCAGTTACTAAAACTGATGTTGTGGATGGTAAGAAGACAGAAAAAGGGCAGGAAACGGTGATAGAGGAGTTGCAGATATTGAATCAAAACTTACATTCACTGGTGGAGCAGTTAGTATTGCAAGCAGAAGTACTTAGAGATGAAAACATGACATTAAAGGAGAGAATTAATTACTTAGAAAAGGAAAGAGTCAAGTATTTAAATCTTCCATCTTCACAAAGTGATTTATTGCAGAGAAATTTCACAAATTTAGGAAATGACGGCTTATTAAATGACTATATTCAAAAGATGCCAATTGCAAAAGAACCACAGCAGGGAAGGCCTAACCAACCTAATTTTGACTTAAGTGCACTAAAGGATCTATAAAAATGATGTATACCCATTTTTTATGATGAGACATAGGTATCAGTTTTGTGAAAATGCAGTTAAAGGTAATAGACATGTGCTTTGCTAATGCATATTTAGTCACTGAAACAGGTTGTAAAGTTTAGTTTAATAAAGAATCCTTGAATTTTTTTGCTCATTTAGAAATTATTTAATTATGTATCTTGTTTGTTATTTTAGTGTTCATGTTCAAATGTGACATAAAACTAAAAGATTGTGCTTTGTTAATACTTACTGCCATTCTGAGACATAAAAATGTATTTATTGTCATTGATAAATTATCATGACATGAAATTATTATCTCATCATCTGTATATATTTTTAAACAACAAGTTAGTCATTAAATTATTTAGTCTAACAGTCATTTAATTTTGTTACCCTTTTTCCTGGTCCATTGCTTTGGTATACCTAATGCACTTAATTTACATAATAATAATAATACAATCTAGATAAGGATGGAACGACTCATTTGATGAATTTATTAAGCTAAAACAAAAGGATGCAACTAAGAAAAACACAATTTCGTTTTTAGATATGTATTGCATATTGGTCTTACACAAAAATAAAATTTTACTCTTGTTTTTTAAATGTAAAAATAAACTTCCCAGTTGATGTACCAGGAATAACTATTCTTACCCCTATAAGGAATCTATACATTAACAAACAATAAAACTAATAACATGCTTATATTTTTGGTAACATGAATATTATACAGGGTATGCTACCAGTTCTATTATTAACTATTATTATTCATACATAGATTTTAAATTTAGGTACATTTTATCTAGTTTTTGTGATATAGCCAGAACCACAGTTTTTTTATTACTAGACTCTAAAAAGCTCATTTTATTGTTTCTTCATGATGAAACAGCTCTCTCGACATTTCATACAATTTATAATGATGGTCACATGCCCTTTACAATACACAACTGTTTGTCAACATATGAACAATGCAAAAATAATTAGACAGTTTACCATCTAATTTAACAAATGTTACTAGTTTACAATGGCATTGTTACCATTCTAAAACATTAAAGGCATTTAGTGATGGATTGCTTTCATTTCAGTGCATATAAAATGTTGACCTAGTTTAAGAAAAGTTACAATTTCAATAAAGCACAATTAATAATAAGAGAGCAATAGACATTTGAATGAATGAAAAAATGGGTTTTGTTGTGTGTCCTATTATATTCATTTATAGGTATTCATTTATAGGTATTCATTATTATATTTCATTTTATTGAACCAATAAAATGAAAGCATTAGCCAATAGTATTTTAAAGATTTTACTATGTATTTGGTAAAGTATTAAACAATAAGACCATAACTTTTTACATAAATAGATGGAGATTTAGTTTCATTTGGCATTTCATAGTCATAGTTTTGTATACTGTGACTTTTCGCGTCGATTCAGAATGTTTTTCATTATTTTTACAACTGAGTCAAAAGGAACAGTGATTATTATGATAATAATTACCTTTCTTTAAAAATAACATGTTACAAATAGCTATTCGGATCTTAGTCTACAAATTAACCACCTAGTTAGGCTATAAATAATAAACAGAACTTCATTTATTTATATCTTAAAGCATTTCGAGAATTAATACGACATGATTAGGCACTAAAATGGCAAATCACATGTTGAAGTGAATAGTAGTCATTAATTAACTCACAACCACAATATATACATACATAAACCAATAATTCCATTTTGATTTTAGGCGATTTAGTGTTAAAAATTAGTTTTAATTTAGGTTACCTATGCATTAATTTATTTCAGCCCTAGAAAACATTCATCACATGTAAACTAATTAAAATAAAAAGTATAATAATATAACCAACTTTGGATTTGCAAGTCACGGAAATCCACGAAAACATTTGTTAACTTAGCACTTGAGATTACTTCCTTTTTGCTGGTACCATCAGTACATGTTCCAGGCGTCTCACTTCTCACAAGTCTTAACTAACTTTCAGCATTGGACTTATAAAGCTGTTATAATTAAAATAATAAATACTGTAGATTAAAACTAAAAATACATCAATATTTGGGTGATTCGAGACAAAAAGTGGAGGAGTTTTAAAAACTCAAGGGGAGTAGGGAGGTGGAGGTGGAAGTACCGACAGGTCGTCAAAAGGAAAGTATTGTTGTGAGCCAAGCACTGGCGGCGCGTAGGACGGGTGTACTGAGGGCATGTAGTCGGCGCTAGGCGTGTACGGCGGCAGAGTGGGTACGGCTGGCGTGGGCCCCACGCTGTGGGCCTCGTACCCATCCCAGTCTTCCATTAGATTCCGTCTTTGAACATCTTCGTCGCTAGATAAAGGAGCACCCCACAGATTAGCAGCAGATGCTAACAAGGCCAGTGCACCTGAAATATATAATAATACTTATTACTTGAATGTAGGTAGGTATTTGTATCTTTTTTTTTTGTTAACCCACATCAGGAATTTCTACTATTTTGTGGGTCTGAAACAATTAGGGAGCTTCCCAATGACGCGATGCGACGCAATTTAACCGATTCTAACTACAAGTGAAAATCATCCTTACCACTCCGACATAATATGATATAAAACACGTTGTTTTCTACGGGTACATGAAAACAAAAAAACTCTCACCACGACGCGGCAACGACACGCGACGGCGACGTAAGCCATATCGAATTGCATCATTATTTCGTGGTAGCAGAGGCGTCTTTACCTATAGTGCAGGGTGTGCGGTGCACGCGGGCGCCGGGTTTAAGGGGGCGCCGAGTGCCCTCTAATGCGACACCACCAAAGATGCGTCGATGCCGGGCGGCGCTCCCGAAGACCCTGCGCTCGTATAATGCGCGGAAGCAAAGCATAAAAATCTATTTCCTTAAGTTTCCTTAAATAACTACTTCCCAGAAATTGTTCCTTATTAGCAACAATATAGAATAGCACTCTGTTAGTCGCTCGTTCTACTACTGTAGAACACACATGCATTTCGTCGAATCGAATTGAATGGGGATGGCATGAAATATGGAAAATTATTCGTCAATGCAAGTGCATATACTAAAAGAAGAACTAAGACGCCGCGGTGTACTTACAAGAGGAAAAAAAGTGATTTAATTGAGTGGTTGTACATTTGATTTTACCGTATTAAATCCACAATTACTTGTAGTTAAGGTTTAAAATTTTGTGTTTAGGTGTGTTTTACCTGTCCTCTTCTCTACCAAGAATATGATGCTGCTTCTGACTTCCTATTTTGATAAAATATCATAATGTTTTAAGTCAATAATTTTACCCCTTTTTTCTATTTAGATTCGAGAAATATCACAATTAGGACAATGTAATTGCCGCTTAACCTCTTCCTTCCTAAAAAACTTTTTTCTTGCCGACATCATTTAAAATTGCAACATTTGCATCCTAATTAATTTCCGTTTGAAAATATAACGAACGGATATTCTCCTCCTAGACTAGAGGGCGCCCGGTACTAGTTGCACACGGGCGTCACAAGGGCTAGAGACGCCTCTGCGTGGTAGCAAGGTCGATTTTCATTTTTAGTTAGTAGAAACTGCAAATCGCACGAATTGCGTCATGGATAAGTTCTTCTTACTTCCAGATCATACAAATACTTGTTCTGTGCTGGGATCGAACCCGCAATACGCTACGCAGCAGTTGGTCGCTTAACCACTGCGCCAACCGTGAAAAAATCAATTTACAGCGGAATTATGGGTATTATGTAAATTGTTTGTTTCAATTCCTGCCCATGAGGCCAAGTTGAGTCACTATATACCTAGAATGTTATAAAACATAAACAAAACACCTTTGTAATACCTGCAATCTAATTCCAAACAATCAACATAGACTACATTATTATGTAATGGTTTACATCACATCTGCATTATGATATTGCGATTATTAGAGTGATACTGCACTTGCTAACAAAATCAATTACTAATTGTTAAGAATTTACTAACAGGAAAACTTGATAACTTGCCAACCTTGAAATGTAGGAAACCCATGGCCTTATCAAAGTCAAGTTTGTTTACACAGAGTGGCATTTAATAGTTACATGTACCTGCAATAAGTAGGTACTAGCTTTATGTACTTAATTAGCAAGATAGCCAATCATTTTTTAAGCTGATTAGAATCAAAGAGGCATTTTGTCAAGGGCATGTTTCACTTAAAAAATAATCTTTTTTACACCAAAAAATATCTTTGCTATTATTCAATTTTATTTAAATTCAAGTTTTCATAATTGTATTTTTAAAGTGGTTAAAAACACTGTCCAATCTAAAAGGTGTTTCCCAATAATGTTCATACCATAAACTCATGGTCATGACAGTAGGCAGAGAACATTGCTAATTTTATTTTTCAAGTTTTCATAATTGTATTTTTAAAGTGGTCAAAAACACTGTCCAATCTAAAAGGTGTTTCCCAATAATGTTCATACCATAAACTCATGGTCATGACAGTAGGCAGAGAACATTGCTTCCTACCTAGTCCTCCTACAATCTTCACATACTCCTTTCACTTGGATGACAAAATAAAATACAACGCTTAAATATCCATCTAATCTGCTAACCACCATATTATGTTAAATACACCTGGGGGGTATTACGTCTTAAAACCAGGCTTGTTCCAGTGAGTGAACAAGATAGCGCTAGACGACTTGTATAACTCTGTCACTTTCACTCGCCAGAATAAGCCTAGTTTTAAGACATTGTAATATCCCCCCTAGTGACGTCTTAAAGCGTGAGTCTTTAGGCTGTGGGAAGGAGACAGAGCTATACAAGTCGTCTAGCGCCATCTCGTTCACTCACTGGAACAAGATTTTTTATGTTACCCCCCTGTTCTTGTCATGTGATGTCAGAACTATGGTGAATTTATTCCAAGACTGTCCTATCTTGTGATGGGGCCCCCTTTAGAGGCCCAAATCTTGCCGGGGTCGCGGAACTCACGAATTACCGTGACTCTGGTACATAAATAGCTATTGAAGGACACTGTGGATTTTAGTCAGTACGAGTCTGACAGTCCCTCCCACCATGCCCTGGGCCACTCATTTGATGATTTTACCACAATAGAAAAAGACTATCCTATCTTTGTCAATTTTGGCTTTTGTTACAAAATAAAAAAATATGGGTCAAATAATTTTATTAGTTTTATTTAGTCATCATGTTTAATTTTTAGTTAGATGTCATAACCCAGGAAACAAGTAAGAGTGCCACCATCTGCAGCTCTGTACTTCGATTAATGTTTTTACATATTGTTACCAAAAACCAAATATAAGAAGGAGCTTGGTTCATATCATGAACCATCTCACCCAATGACGATCTCACCTCACACATAACGGACCACTTGCAAGCCCAAATGCGAAAAAGGGAGCCCCTAACAATGCAAAACAAATACCTAATAATCCTTAACAGGGCTTTTTAAATAAATAGTACAAAAATCTCAAAATCAACTAACCTGCTCCTGTAATAGTATAGAATCCATACTCATAATCCACTTGTATGGTATTTGGGTCACTATTGTTTGCATTTCCAAGCACAACAGTGGTATAGTAACATACTCCTACAATGGCTATGACCCAAAACACACACATTATGCTTGGTATTGCATTCCTTCTCAGCATCTTGATAGCTCTGCTGTTTAGACTTGTGAGGTTGATCAGTGTGCCAATACAAGAGCAGAGGAGCACCATAAAGCATAGTAATATTAGTACTCTCATCAATGTGATTGTCTCTGGTGTTGTGCATGGAGGTAAACCTGGAAAAAATGTTGTTTATGGTAATAGTTTTAAAAATGTTTATTTACGGAAATAAACAAGGCAATAATAAACAAAAATATAGTACAATTACATCTACATAATATTGGAGCTGCTGACACCAAAAACCTACAATTTAAGCCTTTGGATTGATTCAGGAAAATTGTATTATTACTACTAAAGGAAAAAGGTCTCATATTTTACCTTAAAACATTTTTAGGCAAAGTTACGACTGAACCTTACTTTTATGATTATTATTATTTAATTTAGTATTTGCTTGACTTACCATTAAAGTCATTTCTGTGAATAGGATCGTAATCATTACTCTGGCGTATAGTATACTGTTCTTGGTCATCATCATCATTATCAAAAGAGAAGAATTGTGCTAAAGAGAGGCTCTGTGCACAGTGCAAGCCCTTGATCCTGAACCAGCTCGGCTGAACTAAGGCAGCACATGTCAGGAGAAATGTGGAGACATTGAACAGAGCGGCTATTTTATTCAGTTCCTTATCTTTGAAAGGAAACGGCATTTTTAGCCCTGGAAATATAAGTTGTAAATTACTATTAATAATTAATCATAACATGAGGAAAATCTATTCCCAGCTAATTGGGTACCAACTTTAAGGTCAGATGGCAACAGTTCCTAAAGTTAAGGATTTATTACATACTAAATTATTAGTTGTCAAAGTTATAATTACTAACAGGTCCTATTACAGCAATAAAATATGTGATATATGATGTCAAATGTTGATGTTTCGTAGAGTAAAACTCAGCCAGGAGGCTATAAATAGTCTGACACCTCAGGGGAGGCGTATCTTCGAGGGAGGTCGACTAGCTACTATTAACTTAAGTAATGTTATTTCTCGCCAAATATGTTGACTATGTAACCGATACCATGTCGTAATGCAAATACGTACGCAGCCTTTTAATAAAATTAAGTCCAGGAAAAGGTCATGGGCGCAATATACCATAGAAGGCAATAAGGGAAGCGTTGTTAACAGAACTCAGTTCGAAAACGTTGGTGATTATCGAGATCGTTAAGCTAATTGAAACACTCAGAATATCTAAAACTAAGTAAAATAGACAGCAAGGTTGGACGTCATACCTCGGATCCACGATAAACACCCCATTATGTTGCACTTATCATTTGAACTAGACACCTAGGTATACAGGAGGCACGCTTGTTTACTATTATTACTGAATATGTTTATCAAGCGCGATTAAAATGCGATAATTTACAAAACTGTGTTCGCGTTTCGTCTCCGCTAAATAATATTTTGACAGCTAACGCAAAAGGTGCCAGACCAAACAGAAAATGTTGTCACATGAGAATCAAAATAATCGGACTTCTCGTTCACTCTTGTGGAAAAATGCTTAGCACACCAGCGCCACTTGTTGCTAAACCGTTTTGACAGACGAGAATTTTTTATTCAGTTTTACGCAGAACCAATATAAAGTAGCTTTACTAATTAAGAATCTCAGCTGCTTGGAGTTTCTGTTGCATATTAATGGTTTCTTTGAATTAGTTACTAATGGTTTATTAAAATAACGTTTTATTGTTTATAAATATTATTTTAGAAGTTTACACATGACATCTAGTGTTTACAAACGGCATCAGCTTATTGGTGGTGATGCAACTAATCTAGCTTGATGACGGTAGATGTCGTTACGGTTAATGATGTGATGTGAAAACCTGACACGGTGCAAGACATTGTTTCTCCATTCTTGTTTCTCCACACATACATCTCAATATTCGTATCGCTGCTAAATACATTTTTTTTCATCCATCTTATTTGCTGCAAAGCATAACTAACGATCCATACACTATGATAGTTCTAAGCATGGAATTGGACTCTCCCATACTAACAATATTTAAATCACCAAGCACGTTGGTGGCTGGAGCTGTCGGGGGTGTAGTGACAGCACTTGTATTTGGCTGGAGAGCTAATCAGTGACGGTAGCAACAAAACGTACTGCTATATTAATTCAGATGGCAAATCTTCTCAAAAGACCTAACTACTTATTGTTAATCTAATCAATCAACGTGTGGCTTCATTTCGGTGGGATATCTGATTTATATAAACTTGTTCAGGTGACGACTTATAGATTAGGTTACCTAGGTTCCTACTATCCAATGGAGTGTAACAATGAACACGCAATATCGTATCTTGTTTATCTTTTAGCTCTCTCTTTTATCATAAGACTAATGGGGGCCCATTAATCTTATGATCTATCAAGACGGTAAGAAGAAGAAAAATCTCAATGTACAGAATAAAAGTTAAGTACCTAGTTACCTACCTAGTTAAGATTTAGACCTGCTAAGATTCTTGCGCGAAAAGGAAATCCACCAGTAAAACAAGTGATCATTTACATGCTGCTTTCATTTTAATTTAGCTTAACGTAGAAACCTTATTGTTTCCAGTACAAACCTCTTGTAAGATAGTGTAGATTGTTTAAAAATAGACGGAAAGCTCTCACACTGCCCTAGGCGTCCGCGATTCTGACATGGCTACAGCTACACACAAAGATCTCTGTATATCTTTGTCGCGAGAACATACGTTATACACGGTTAACTATGCCTATAGTTCATTCACAAGTATCTCCGCTATGTGGGTCGCCTTTAAAGTCTCCCCTAGGCCCAGTCTGCTACCAACCGTTTGGTAGAAAAGAATATTTTGCATCCGCAAACATTGTACTAACGCATTAATCAAAAGTGAGAAATAATTATGAAATTGAACTAATTAATTACCTACGGCTAAAGAAGAACAATTAACTTTTGTGATGTTCTTGAAAAATGTGGGTCTACAATGTTTTGGTTCCCGAGTGGCAAGAAAGGAAAATTAATTAAAGATACTTCCGAAATATTTCACTGGATACCATCTTCGCAGCGCCATGAACGACAATTTGATTAATGTGGATTATTATTACGTCTATAATATTTCTTTATATCACAATAATGATTCATTACACAATTCTTCATTCGACGGCCTTTGCTATTCAGCCAATTATCTGTATAACTCAAGTTTTGGAATTGAAATTGCTGTCCCAGAATGGGAAGCGCTGACTACTGTTGTTATGTTGTTCATAGTAATTGCTGGAACCATTTTTGGAAATATTCTGGTTATTCTTGGAGTGTTCACGTATAAACCTTTGAGGATAGTGCAAAACTTTTTTATTGTGTCTTTAGCTGCAGCCGATCTGGCAGTAGCTGTGTTAGTGATGCCTCTTAATGTAGCATACATGACTTTGGGACGATGGCTGTGGGGTAAACAACTGTGCAAGATGTGGCTTACATGTGATATAATGTCCTGCACCTCATCGATCCTGAACTTATGCGCTATTGCACTCGATAGATATTGGGCAATAACAGATCCAATAAACTACGCCAATAAGAGAACACTGAAAAGAGTTGTTTATCAAATTATCGGAGTGTGGATTCTGTCTTTGGTAATAAGTTCACCACCTATATTGGGATGGAATGACTGGCCAGATGAGTTTACAGCGGATACCCCATGTCAGCTTACTTCGGAACCAGGATATGTAGTGTATTCTTCTCTTGGCTCATTTTTCATTCCTCTTGTAATAATGACCATAGTTTATATTAAAATCTACATAGCTGCAAAACAAAGACTAAGAAAGCGAGTATTAGTAACACGTATTCAGAATAAAAATCCTGTGATGGTTATACAAAGTCAGGATGTAAGTCAAGATAATAGAGAAGATTCAGATATTGAGTCAGACAGTGGAGGTGGAAGCATTAAACGATGTCAAAAGAAAGCATTCATGGATATTAAGCGAAACTTTTTTGTGCCCTTTTTATTGTTAAACGATCCTATGTCTCGTCAAGCTATTGAATCAAATATGAAACAAACGCAAGCCGATATCTCGCCAAGTAGCTGTGGAAGTTACAAAACGAAGGTGGTTGGATCTTTGAAGAAAATGAGTCACAAAAACAAAAAGCCATTACTGGCAAGTTTGAATAAAAGCGGTGACGTAGTTAATCAGTTTATTGAACAGAAGCAAAAGATCTCCTTGTCTAAGGAACGTCGCGCTGCGAGGACGCTGGGTATCATAATGGGTGTGTTTGTAATCTGCTGGCTACCATTTTTTCTTATGTATCTCATACTAACCTTTTGCGCCACTTGTTGTCCTAGTATGAGGCTAATCAATGTTATTACATGGCTCGGCTATGCTAACTCTACCGTTAATCCTCTAATATACACAATTTTCAATATTGAGTTTAGAAAAGCGTTTAAGAAATTGTTAGGCATTAAATAAGACACTGTTATAACTAAGTAAACTTATGTTTGTATAGTCTGTCTTAAATCTTTCGCATTGTATGGTAATATTGTTGTGTTAAATATTCTTGCTGTTCTTAAGCTGATAAATTTTCCTGTTGTTCGTAGTTCCATCGAAGAGTTTGTCTGTAAACAGTGCTTGTTTTCATTTATACTTTAATTTAAATGTAGTTAAACAAAACAAGACGTAGTGAGGTCGAGCCTCGTCGACAGAACAAGCCTTGTTAACAATCGTGCGGATGGTCCTTAACAACTGGCTCGAGTAGACTCGAGCACTTACGCCTCCTATACATTCCACGTGATATGTTATACATACATGTAGCACCTATTGTACCTGTTCATTTGTTTTGTAGCTATAACGGAATTACGTAGAACTTCCGAATTGTGTAAGGAATATTAAATAGCACCAAGACTAGGTGCGAAGGTACCTGTTAAATATTCGTGGACGAGAGAAGTAAATATCAAAGTTTGTGTTTTGACGACGTCTTTTGTCTCTCAACATAATGGATTACTGATAGATAGACCCAAAACTTTAACATAATTTTCGCATCTTAAGAGAATTAAGTCCAAGCAAAACATGTTTGTTTCACAACTTTCACGCGAAAACTATTTCGGCGCTCTGTATCCTTTTGTGTATCTGTTAATTAGACAAAATTCCTCGTGTCAGACTGAATTGCTTTTCGAATTGAATTATGAATGTGTGTGTCGTAGTGTGAAGTAATTAACGCTATCAATCATATTGCCTA
This sequence comes from Agrotis segetum, assembly GCA_036375495.1. Lineage (NCBI taxonomy): Eukaryota > Metazoa > Arthropoda > Insecta > Lepidoptera > Noctuidae > Agrotis > Agrotis segetum. The sequence goes on along the minus strand of JAQSVV010000094.1, from coordinate 60,583 downwards.
CTTTAGCGCATCACTTGCCAGAGACATTCGCTTGATGAATTGCCCTTGATTCAATACTGGTGTATAAATTATTTAAGGTTTTACTGTTTAATTAAGTCTCGTGTTTTCGTAAATGTTAAACGAGACTAGACTAAGAAATAGTTTAATCAAGATTGATCAAGATATTTTGGTCTTTATCTTCATTGTTCTCTTTTATTAGTGTTTATTGTGTTTTATTAGTGGTCCATCGGAATACGGTGTGTTGGCGATTCTTGTGGTAATAAAAAAGTTATAGGAGTAACAACTACCTATCTAATTTATTTCTTTATGTACTTTCTTAATGTTGGAATTACGTTACTGGCAAGTAAACGTGCGTAGGTAGGTATACCTACCTACTCCAGACATTGTCCCATTAAATGATTTTTTTATTTAACACTCAAAATATTACTCAGACTAACTTTGAGACACTCTTGTCAGAACTGGAGTTTTCCCGAGTGTTTTTTCTTCGAAGTAAAATATTCTAGTATATTCTAGTAAAAAATGCCTGTAGAGTAAATAGCTCTGTTCTAAGAAAATGGCTCCACAAGAGTCATTTAATTCAAGACGACAAGACTTTAATTTGTTAAAGCAGCGCCTGGAAACAAGACTTGTTTTTAAAGAAGATTATTTTAATTGAAAGAAACTTCATGTTTTCTACATGTTTTGATGTCTTTTTTTTCCAAATCATGTTTTTTTGTTAGTAGATTTTGATTCTGATCTTATTATTTAGTTGTAATATTGTGGTAGTAATCTAAAGAGGCCTCATATCTCTGAAGATGAAATATTTGGCTCGTGGGTGTCATTAGAGATAATAAGAGTAAGCTAGGTATTATTTTATTATGTGGGTATATTGATGAAGTTGTCCAGAAAAAGACCGAGGAACCTAACTAATATACCTGCAGAGTTAGCAAACTGAAGTAGCAGTGGGTTGGCCACGTTTGTTCAAGAACCGTAGGCTGGTAGAGCAGACAAGTCTTGGCCATAGTAGTTCCAGCGAGTGAACGAGGTGGCGCTCGTCCTATATAGCTGTCTATTTGCCTCACTGGAAATACTCTAGCTTTAAGACGTGGTGGGCCGCCTGGTTTGGAGACGACGCAAGCGTAAAGATGGAGCGCTTACCAGCCAGATTTACTGACGACCTTAAGATGGTGGTTGGGACAGACTGGACGCGGAAGGCGGAGTACAAGCTGATAATCCTACTTCCTACTAATATTATAAATCCGAAAGTTTGTGAGGATGTATGTATGTGTATTTAGGTATGTTTGTTACTCTTTCACGCAAAAACCACTCAACGGATTTGGCTGAAATTTGGTACACAGATAGTTGATAATCTGGATTAACACATAGGATAGTTTTTATTCCGATTTTATTTTCCCGTGTGAGAGGCCTATGTCCAGCAGTGCTGAGTTGATTAATTGAGGTATATTACTAAGTAATGTTTACGTTTATTTATATTTGAGTAGAGTAGGCGCGTGTGATCCTTGCTTTATTACACGGTTGAACATTTTGGATCATAAAAAGTAATTTTACATGTCACTGGAGGTTTAAATTGTGCGGAAACATGCACGTATCACTGTGTTGCCGTACCTACACATTTGTTTTTTTTTGTATAATTTTTCTCGCATGGCTTCTGGGTGCTTGTGCCACACAAATCATAATATTATACTGTGAAAGTATAGTAGGCATGTCTTTTTGGTTGGTATTATTATACTGAAATAAGTGTAGGTAAATAAAAGTAGATATTATACCTATCATCAAATTGACGAATGATCAATTGAGAAAGTACCTAATTGGGAAAATAAAAGCGCTGGTGAAGCTAGTTTCAATCATCAAATCATTATTAGTTGAAAACTTAATTTCATTTCATATTTTAAAATAGCTTCATTGATCAAATTACAAATTGGGCAAAAAAATCTACAGTTAAGGGCTTCACACACAGCAGCTATAATGTAAAGATGTCACATCAAATTACATCTTTCCATAGAAATACGAAGATGTAAAAATATACATTATAGCTGCAGTGTGTGGTATCCTGACGATTTCTATGGAAAGATATATGAGATATATCGTGCTATAATGTACATCTTTACATTATAGCTGCTGTGTGAGAAGCCTTTTAGCCTGTTACCTTTCTGTTGCTTCTAGGTATATTTTTGCCGCGATGTCTTATGTACTTATTAACTTTTACTTCAGCTAAGTCAGGCGGCATATAGTTATGTACTTGCCTATTATACACATAGATACTCGTATCTATGTAGGCACCTTCGTCGAGAGGCAGATGTTCCTCGTGTCGAATGCATACTAATGTTCGTTGGGGATTGCTTTGGGATTGGGCAGCACTATATATTATGCCATATCTTCTGTTTTGGCACTATGTTACCTTAGTATTCCAGTATTGAGGTCTCTTGTTTGTTTTCCTATAATATTATTGTACTGTTTTGTATTCAAATTAAAGTTATCGTATTTGTTTCTTACTTTTGTCATAGAAATGCATTAAATAAGTATGTAAAATTCCATTTGTATACTTAATTAAAATTAAAATTATACGAATCTATTTTAAGTTGTTTTAAAGTAAAGCATATAGAAATCGTACCATTTTTTGTAAAATTGAATCTGTTGAACGACAAACTTCTGATACCTAGAAACTAATATTCAGTTGTAGTCTAAAAATATGTCTACAAAATGCCGATAAACAGACTTATACCTTTTCTACGTAGCATTCCGATGAATAGCTATGCTATGAAAACTTATCATGTCATGTGTATTCCCCAGATTCCTAACTTAGTTTTAAGCCGCTCCTTCATCGAGCTATTCCTTAACCCTCAAGGCACGTTACTGTCAACACAACTCCTAAAGTTGACGGGGCGTAAGTCCCTGTAGAGAACTTAACCCCGTTTTAGGTTGGTGCCCTACGAATTTCAGATAAGAACTCAAGTATTTTTGGTACTTTTTTGTGATTCTATAGTTGCTGTAATAGTCTGTTGTTTCAGAGATGAAATTGAACAATCACTATTTAGTATTTATGGACGGCGAAAAGAAGACGAATGCCGCTCGAAAATTTTAATGTCCTGATTTGGCGGTATCGGAAAACTACATTCGCGAGTAAATGTATAGAATCACTTACTCCGATTGTGCGTGGTCTTGAGTACTTTATTACTAGGGTAGGTGTGGCCAAGAAGAGATTTTTGAAGTGACTCGAGCGTATATCCGATAATTATACAGGGAGAATCCTTGCACCCTTTAATGTACCCCTACCAAGTAGGAACCCTTCTGGTGGGGTTTGTTGTTTTAAATTGATACCAAATTCATTCGAATCACGCCATTATTTAAACCTCTGTTTCTGTGTGAGATCGTCGATTTGAAAAGGATAGTACTAAGTACTGAATTTTTATCCTTACTTGTTCCCGATCCGTATTGTCAGAATACTAGCATCATGTGCGTTCACAAGTGTGCAAACAAATTAGTCAAGCTGCAAGGTAAGCTGCCTGACTAATTTATTTGCACACTGCTCCCTCCTAAAGAGGACAATAATTAATATGAATTGTATACATGCCATATAATAATAAAATGCCAGGGTGTATAAATGGATTCCCGTCCTCCTGACACGCAGATAGCAGTTGAAGAAACAGGGTGTTTATGTGAGTTCGAGTCTTAAAGTCTCATCTGCTCTACTCTAAACCTTCCTGATATTGGTTAGATTTCCATCATCAGTGATTTACTTACCTATCTTTAGACAGCCAAGTCTTCTATTGGATAGTTAGATGAAGATAGTCAACCCCAGAACAAAAAAATAATATCACAAAAAATATATAGCATCACTATATTGCACACATCATTACTCTCTCATTCTAATTAAGTTCTAATTGCACCCGTTTATTATGACAAACTTAATGATATTCTGTGTAGAGCGATGAATAAATATGCACTTTATATGAAACCACACACCGTTGCAAAGAAAATATAAGAACGCAGCAGCTGCAATTCATTTCACAGTGTGTAGTTCTTAATAACGACCAGCTGTGAGAAATAGCCTTACCAGCATCGGAGAGATGTCTAATAAAGTCGGTTGTGCTTAGTTACTGCTTTCATAATCTTTGTAATATTTTAGTGGGTAGTACAATAAAGTCAACAGTAATTTTGCGACGCAGTCATCTAGAATCTAGTTTAAAAAAATTTTGCAAATTTTTAATTTAATAACTTTGTTTTCAGTTTCAACCTACTTAACATATTTAACATAAAGAACAACCTGTTTTTCTATCAGGATATCTGTATCTTTTTTGTATGTAGGTACATACATATAAGATCGTATTGGACTGTAGATACGTATAGTAAATGTATCAAAAGAAGATGCATTTATGACAGGTACAACGTAGGTGTACATGGGTTAAATCTTTGGTTATGTACCTAACAGTCGTAACAGTGCAGGTGTCCATATAAATAAGGATACGTCTCATCAATCAACACTTGATATTATTTTTATTTCGTTTAAGTATAGTAAGAAATACATTTTCAATTTTTTATTTGAATCACATATTTATCTTAATAAATATTTGTAACAATTTTTAAACAGAAAAATAGAAAACATTTACTTAGTTGCCTCTGTGTCTTAATTTGTCTTTTGATGACTGTACATCAGCTAGAGCAGTTTTAGATTTTATGTTATGGTCGTTAGTTGATAAGGACCATCAACTTCGCTCGTTACCCAGTTTCTGTAATCTGTACACACTGCCTTCAGGGGAAACCATTAAAATCCTTTAGGAAGTATTTTTTGTACAGATTACAATTAAATTGGGGGTTGTCTTTCAATTCAGCAATCATTACTGTTTCTCTGAAGACACGTACCAATTAAAAGTTACTAATGAATAAAATTTTCTTCTAAAAAGAAAAGTTAGGCAAATTAATACTTACAATGTTTATTTTGTTTATGTTTGATTTTACCTTATTTTTTTCAAGCCAGTGATAAAATTATAAACAAAATATGACCTACTTTATGTATCCTAGTTAATATTTTTATCTGACTTTTTAATGCTAGAACCGTGTAGAATTTCAGTTCTGTGCTGTTTGTTGAAGCACACAGAGCGTAATTTCAGTGTAAGCTGTGATTAATGGTTGCATTTCCGGAACACAACGACTCTGAGGTCGCGGGTTGCTGGTTCCATGCAAATCCCGTTAGTAGGCATTATTCGTGATACCAACGGGCAATACCGCATCATTTGAAATTGCCCCGACGTACTAGCATAGCCTAGGTAAATATGAGATTTAAATCGTAGATAAGCTGCAGATTACTAATTGTTTTGCACATAACGCGCGCGCCAATGAGTGTTCAACTGTTCACGTTTCTATTCCGGTAATAATGAGATTATAATAGAATCGATCATCTCAGTGTAAATAGGTTTTGTGCTACATAACTATGGTCTTAGCAGGATATCGTTCTACCCAGGGCGGGACTTATTTCATGAACTTACCATTTAAAAATAAATACCTATATCTTATTACGGCAAAGGCTCATCTATGAATTTAAATCAGTATTTGATAGAGTTGACTGCAATATTACCAGTGCGCAAAATAATCGTTCCCAATTTAAATGAGATTCATTTAATTTATTTACCACTTCCCACGGGCACGGCCTTAATTTTATTAAACGTTACTGAAATACTTTTACATTTTCCGTCGGACATATCAAACATTTCAGATTACTTTTGAAACTGTCCGATAGAGAATGTGGACCGTACAAATTCTTTCTTTGCGAACTTTTATTATCATCTCTTTAGTATTGTTTGAATGGCAGCCATCCGGTTTTCTACTTATCTCTTAAAATGTATGTTCTTGAAAATAATTTTCTGGGGGTATCAGCGACCTTCCATGTCAAGTATTTTTGACAGGCCTGTTGGTCTAGTTGTTAGTGACCCTGACTGCTATGCCGGAAGTCGTGGATTCGATTCCCACCCAGGACAAATGTTTGTGTGATGAGCGATCGTGCTTTGTTCTGTGTCTGGGTGTAATTTATCTATAATATGTATGTATTTAGAAATATATAAGTATGTTTATCAGTTGTCTAGTACTTACCAATAACACAAGTTCTGCTTAGCTTGGGACTAGATGGCGATGTGTGATAGTTGTGAAATGTTATTACTTTTTTTTTTCACGAGCTCCGTGTAAAATACTGATATTCAGTTACATTCAGTGAGACTGAAAGCTGTCCTCAACAACGTGATGGTAAGATACTAGACAGATAAATAATGATGAGTATTGGTTATTTATCTATTTAATGCTTGGAGTTCGAGGCTTTTTGCCGACTGTCAATTGACATTGGTTACCAATCCGGCCGTTATCTTTATTGCAGACTGATCAGATTGATAATTTTGTTTAAGTAAAGTACTGGTAAAGTCTTGTACTTATCATTAAAACAAAGCTACATATAGCTTTTATTTGTAACTGCCAGCAGTTATTTTAGAACCAATCAATTGCCTTTTACGGAGAAAGAAAAATACTAAGAGTACATGCTGTTCAACATCATGTAGCAAGGTTAACAAACAGTTGGATCGTGAATTTCGCATAAAAACTATTTTATGCCAATGTTTTTTTTTGTTCGAGCGCGAGCGGTGGAGCACGGACTAGCGTAAGTACCTACCTGAACCTCACAGCAAAAAGGTTGTACTTTTCAAATGTTGAATACCTACCTATATTTTGATTCCAAACACCATATTGTAGTACTAGAGCAACTTTTAGAAGGTATTTCAAAGTAATAAACGGGTGTTGATGTTGTTGATGTTTCTGAGGATGATTAATATGCATGTATAGTTTGGTTTAGCTTCGGGGGTGTAGCCTGATATGTGTGGCATAATGATATTGAGCTACAAAATGTTGGGCTGCATTCTCTGAGTTGCGCTGGACTGTACCTACGTGTTGGTTAACGGGGGCATTGGCGTTTGATTTTCTCCCTGTTTGGTTAAGCAATTTTTATTGTTTCCTTATAATGTGATTATACGTATATTATAATATCGTTAAATGTGGTCGTTAATGACCCTTGATGTTAAAAAGCGACCTGAAAAAAAAATACGTTTTTAAATATATTTTTTTGATAGTGAGGTTTTAACCTATTCCAGAAAATTAATTAACGAACACCAACACTTCTAATAATTATTTCAAAGCACAATTTTTCATTGAAAGAAATAAGTTTTCTTTCCATATTAGACTTTTCTAAGTGACGTCACAGGAAAGGCAAGATTATCATTAATTCGAAGTTATGAACACCGTGATGGCTTTACTCATTAATATACATTATTTTTATTACATAAAACAAGATAAGGATAAGCTAATGAACATGTTTCACAGGTAATTATCCTGAGGTATTTACACTGAAGATGTAATTTTACAGCGCTTCGAGGAAATTAAATGTCTCTTCTACCTTTTAAAATTTATTTTGCAACACCCATTAAGGATAAAATTTTTGGCTTAGGTGATATTTCACGTAGAAAAACTTTTAAGTACCTAAGTACTAAAATTAATTAATTTTAAGTATCTAGGTACCAAAATATAAAGCAGATTGATGATAGAGTAGAAAGATTTAAGAAGTGATAATAATAATAAATATAGATTAAATTAATCATACGTTGCTTTTTTTTGCTTACATAGCAAACCTTTAGAGGTCGTCAACATAATAAAAAATACTCTACAAATGATCACGACTAACATAAAAACTTTTTGGATATCTCTGGTTTTCAAATTAAGAAGAAAACCAAGACCGCCATTAAATATTATTTAAAAGTAAATACTTTCTAAATTCTTTTTAAACTTAGCTTAAGGTTTTATACTTTTTGTTACGTAACAGCTAGTGTGTTTCTTAAGTCAAATTACGAAAAAGGTTTCATTAAAAATGGTGAATAATTTTAGAAACAGCAGATGCCGCTTTTAATGAAGTTAAAAATGATTAGTAAGTACATTTTAGCACGTACCTTTATAAGCGAATTTTGTAAGCTCATAAGCATAGAGAAAATATTTTATTGAAAATAAACAAACGTTCTCATCATGTTACTAACGAGATGATGTTCCTCCTGATCAACTCAAGCCATTTTAATTTGTTTTATTTTATTAGACTGTGTAAATTATAAAGAAATATTGTACCTTCTTCTATAATATCAATGATTTTACGTAAGTATTATTATAAGCTACTATTTGATTACAAAAAAAAGTACAGAAATGTCAGCAAGTGCCAAAATAACAACAATATTTTTCATATCAACACAAAAGCTCAATTCTGTTACATTTTTCTTTCACAAACTACAAAAGAAAATCAGTTTGCCCTAATGGGCTTTCAATGTAGTAAATATTTCAAAGCCGACACTCGAAGAATGTTTGTATCAACTTGAGGTGCTTGCGGCAAAGCTCACAATTGTTTTAGAATTAGAAACAAGCCAGCGAAACATTCTTCCAGACAATTTACAATTTCAACGTTTGCGCAGTACCAACATTGCTTTTGCACTTCAAATTGCGGTTATCAGCTTGCTTTTCTTGGTAATCGGCACTTTCCCAAATTGGGAAGGCTGCTGGATGTTTGTGTTCGCATCTAACACAGTGGAAAATGAAAGAATTAAAATCGTGGAAGTTTTTGCGCAAAGGGGCGCCAAGCGCTTTCGTTTATGTGATCTAACACCTATGGGATAGAATGTTTACTGTTTCACATAATTACATATACATACGAGTAATTAAGTAGTACATATTTAACTTTGTAAACGAACTTTGAACATACTGTTAAAAACTCTTTGCTAGAATCTTGCGTAAAACTCTTTTCGAATTTGTATCTTGTTCAATTTTTTTTTCTTAGTGGTCAGTCGATTTAAATTTCGAATTTAGAGTTTTTTTTTAACAACGAAATTCCATCCTAATTCCGTGTCCTTTATTTTATACCAATTTTTGTCTGATGCAAAAAAAAAAAACAAAGAAATTATTTTTTACTAAAACATTTTCAGGAAGATCGTTCTATTGGAGTGATACGTATTCCTATTGCTGCGTTACATAATATTTAACGATATTTTCGAGAGGTTTCACAAACTAAACAATCCATCAATCGTCGTGATTGGCAGGTTGGCGAACATTGGGGAACGTCATTGGGCGCTAGTTTGATAGCCGCACGATGCGACATGCGGTCGCGATTCAATTTCTTCTGGCGCGCGCTGATACCTCGTGATTGGCAGGTTGGTGAACCTCGTGGTCTCTGCTGCGTGAGCAACGACCTCGGGAATAGAAGACCTCACTGTGACCGTAGAATACCATAGCGTGCAACTCCTTTGAAGATGAGCTTCGTAACGTGAGTTTTTTTACAACGTTTTTTTATTACTTTGAATAATATTTGTTGTGGGAATAGACATTACGACTTAAAATCGATACAATTTTTGGATAAAAAATCTCTAAAACAAGTCTTTAGATAAGGTCTGTTTTTGAGAACATAGTGAAATATGAATACAGTTTAAACTATAAGAACCCTTACTTTTATTGTGTAAGTTCGTAAGCTTGTTATTCTGGTCTAACGTTTTTTATCTAGGTACATATTTTGAAATCTTTTGGTGAGAAGGGAACAGCTATTTATTTATTTTTTAAATCTTAACTACGACTAAGTTACGGTCTACTATTTATCATTACTTTTCTCAGATAACATAATTTTATATTAACGATCAGATTTATTGTTCTAAATAAATTACATTAAATTCAATATTTATTTTATTTATTTAAATGACGATAAATTGTACTTATTGTCTTTTTTTAAGTAGTTTATTTACATACTCAGATTTTGTGATGCTTGTCAATTTTGTAAGCTATTCCATCTTTCATTTGAATTGTGAATTGAAAAGTGGAAAGCTACCTACTTGAAAAGGCCATCGAAATGTCATTAGTATCACGTTTTATGAAAGCAGCGGCTTGTGTAAATAAACATTGGGTTCGACCGACTTCAGGGCGCCACATTAGTCTTAGTAAAAACAAAAATGGCGTAGGCCTCGAATTCACGTAAAGTTATTACGAAAATACGGCTTTATTTTTGTTGATTTTTATTAAATAAATTACGCAACCATTTTCAGGTGACCAAAGTTTTACTTTCATAATAAACAAAGTTCGGATAAAAGATTTATGAAGCGAATTTTCGCGTACTTTTGGGATAAAAAACCCTCAACTAATATAATCTTTTTTTTTGTAACGTGGAAAAATCATTCAATTAGTCCTCCCACCCAGGGCAGAGCGGGGCGACAGTCAGACTTGTACTAAAATCGACGGTGTCCTTCAATCGCTCTTTACGTTCCGAGGTCACGGTGATTCGTAAGTCCTGCGACCCCGGAAGTAACTATAATGATACGAGATTATTTGTATCACCCTAATACTGAGTATCACATTATTTTTAGAAAAAAAATAAGAATAAGGTATGTAATAAGTAACAACTGGTCACGTTAACAACGTCGCTTTCTTAGAAAATCTTTGTAAAAAGCGTTTCTGTCTGCCGAGATTAATTACGAGTTTTCACGTTTTGTGGCATAAAGTTCCTAAACGGAGACTCGAAAACATTTAGTTCCTCATTTGTATAGGTACCAGAGGCGCTTTTTCAATTATTATTTTTTTACAAATTTACGTCATAATCATAACACTTCAACTACGCTGTAGACCAAATAAATATAGAATTCATAAGACCTCGGAAAATAATTTAAGATGGGGAACGATTAATTATTATTAATCATGGCCTTAAATATGAAAAGCGGAGTTATTCTGGTGGAAAATCTAAATTACATAGATATTAATCAGCTTTATAAATAATAAATTTTATAATGAACTTAAATTCTCTGAGGATTCTTTGTAAGTAATAGCACTTGACTAGACAGTCAAGCGCTAAAGAATGCGCTAAAGATGCTTTGAAAGTTCTAATCTTATATTAGAACTTTCAAAGCGCCTTTCAAAGCTTCATTGCTAAGCTAAAGTATAACCCTTTTATACTTAAGATGATTTTCTAGTAAGGTAAATCTTTCTAGGATTATTGATACAACCTACGCGATACGAAAATTAAATGGGAATAAATATAATGACCACCATAAAATGCTTTGATACCCTTAGCTACTACACTTCAAATTGTATTCGAACACCAAAATATATAGTGAATGTGCACCAAATCTAAAACTCGCTTTAGCAAGATTTCAGGGACACCCCGAAATTCGGTTTGGTTAGGTTCCTTTAAACCTTGTACATCACAGAAATAGAAGCAGTGGGAACATTAATAGGCTGATGATGATGATGATGATATAAAATTGTGTAAGTAGGTACTTGACGTTTTTTTCTATCCAATGCTAACTGTTTCATCTCCGCTGCTAGCGTCATATTGGTTGTAGAGAGTATGTTTTCTAACCTACAACATTCCTTTAAAATTGGACTATCCAACACAAAAAGTTTTTTTCAATTGGAAACAGTACTTTCTGAGATTAGCCTGTTCAACCAAAACTCTTCAGCTTTCTAATATTTGGAATACAAGAATAATTAGATTATAAAAATACTAAATTATCGGTATGACATGCGTAGTGAGTAAAGAAATGAAGTTTATTCCTTTCTGGGTCAATTTGTTTCCAGTTTCAGCTTGGGTGCTGTATATACATGTGCTTTCATATAGGCTTACTATATATTTTTAAAGAAACGAAAAAATTCAGATTGCGAGCAGGGTTCGAACCTGCGTCTTCTGGATAGCAGTGTTGGGCAAATTTTAATTCAATTAACAATTAAAAACTAACAATTAATCAATTGTAATTGTGAAAAATACAATTAACAATTAATTAATTGTTAGTTGTGGTTTTTACAATTAACAATTAATTAATTGTTAGTTGTGGTTTTTACAATAAATTAACAATTAATTAATTGTTAGTTGTGGTTTACTACAATTAACAATTAATTAATTTTCAATTGTTTTGGTAATTTTAATTAAAAACTAACAATTAAAAAATGCTGCTGTATAATATACAGCCAGTTTATATAGTTAATGGTTAGTTTTAATTGTTTCAAAAAAAAACTAAAAAAGTTAATTGCAATTATTTTAATTGCGAGTTACAATTGACATACGTTAATCAAATTAATTTAATTGAAAGGTGCAATTAAAGTTTAATTGCAATTAAATTTAATTGCAATTAATTTAATTGCAATTACTTTTTTAGTCAATTAACAAGACAATTGACAAATTAATTGATTAATGCCCAACACTGCTGGATAGGTACTCCAGACGCCTTAACCAACTAGGCTATCGCAACCACTACTCACAAAGCTGAATTTCTCGTTCCCTTGTTTTTTTAACGCTGTTTACACGTTAAAAATATCTTTGCGAAGACGCGACGCAGGCGTTATTGCGTATAAAATAGAACTTTACTATATATTTTCATGAACCGAAAAGCGGTCAGACAGACATGTATGTGGGGTTCCTTTTATTATACAATGTAATGATTTATTGTGGTCACGCCCTACTCGGGCTCGAATCAACCCATTCATCATTTCCTTATGGCGAAAATAGCCCGAAGCAATATTGTTGTGTCAGCAAGTAATGGAAGTAGAGGAAAGAGCTTAAAAAAATATATGTTAAAAATAAACTTTTCCCCACACTAGAAATTTAGCCTGTGTCGTAAGTGCGATAAACATTCATACTCGTAAAACCTGCTTGATAATTATACATAATATATAATATATTTATTTTCTGAGGAAACCGAACCAGAAATTCGTAGCTCAGCAGCCCTATCACTCAGTCAGCTACTGTGCAAACCATGCCAAGACCAAGTTGAATCGAGAGAGAGAGAGAAAAAAAAAGTCAAATCAAAATAAAATGAAGAACAACAAAAACATAATTTATAAATATAAACGTAAACAGGATTATACCAGTTTACGGTTTCCATGTTTTATGACATGACTTCACAATATAAATCAGACTCAAATGGAAGGTTATTAAGATTTAGTGTTTCTACATCTAAGTAGAGCTCACGAACGAGACGTAAAACATAATTAGGCGGCAAATTGTGCGATCGGCTAGAAGTCCCCAAACCTAATCGTGGTTGTAAACATCATCCATCACAATGTCTGCTCGGAATCCGGTCCTGGGCATCAAACCCCTTTGACTAAAAGCCCTTACATACATATGAGCACATACTACAGATCGTTTATATTCCCATTTACTTGTATCATCAGTTTTAATATTACATTATCTTGACAAAAAGCAATATACTTACCCTATATTTTCCTGTATCTACATTCTTGGAGCGGTTATCAATCATATTCGGTACTCAATTATAGGAAAAAGAGTTCCTTTCACAAATATGTTCGGAAACAAAAGAAAAAAATAGAAAAATCTGGAACTTTGTTTTGTTTTTTTTCAAAGTTCGTTTATTATTACGTCTTAAATCTGTAAGTTTCTCAATATCCTATGTTAGTGGAAACTTGAAATAATTTTTTCGTACCACTTGCTCAAAAAAGTGACATTCTATGCCACAAAAAGCGTACATAACAATAGTCATTATTAATCTGTTATAAACAGCTTTCCCTAGGGAAAGAAAGTTGTACTGAATTTCATTCATCCTCTAGGGAGAGAATGTGATTTGAATTTCGAATACTTACCGATAGTGAACTACATCAGTCTGTCTAATTTACACCATTGAGTTTGTATGTAAAGCATTATGTACAACTGTTTGAAAAAGGAATACGCATTTATTATGCAGTTATGATTTTAATAAAATTACGAAAATCGAAGAGGCCGTATGAGCTTGATGCCTTTGCTTTTCCGAGAATCTAATATCTTTAAACGAGCAATTCTTGTATATTTATTTATATGTAATCAGGATCTCGGAAACGGCTCCAAGGATTTTCATGAAAGTTACAGATTAGGGGTTTTTCGGCTCAAGGAATCGATTTATCAAGGTCCCAGGTTCGAGAAAAGCTCGGTTCCCAATATATAGACAAATTAAAAACCGAGCGAAGCTCGGTCAACCAGATATTACAATATTAATCTAGGAATTTGCCGCGTTTTGTTTTCTTCAAATACATAAACGTGGCCGCGAGCGAGAGAGGACAGCGTCCTCCCTCCGCCCCATCCGCAGTGGTAGGCGCCCACGGCACGGTAATAATATCTACAGTATTTGATCTTCATACAAACGGACGAAACGCGAGCTATACCACGTGACTCGATGTCGGGGCGCGCTCGGGGCGCTGACAGTCATGGCCGTACCGTAGTGATGAACGGACGGTGCGTTGTTTTTTTAGCATAACCAGTTAAAGTACCTATTTTAATATGACAAGTAGAAAATATTGTGCTGTTTTTGGGTGTATGTATTCAACAATAACGCATCCAGACATACGTTTTTTTTTAAATTACCTGCAACTTCTGATAGGTAAGTACTGACTATAAAAAAATATTACTTATTAGTAACTAGTAGGTAGGAACATAATGTGTGACTTTTTAATGGTTATGTATTTTCCTTTATCTCATGAAAAAAAGGGTATTTGGATTAATAAATACAGTAAATTATATGAATAAAGTAAAGTTACTGAGACAAGAGAAATAGGTAAGCTAAAGGCGGTCCTGAATGAATCATGATACGGTAGGTACTTACGCTTGTGTTAAAACTCCGGTGCATGTGTGTTTTGTTAGTTTGTGTAATTCAAAGTAAAGACATGGTGTAACGGCGCGGTGGGATTGTCGGCGGATACGGAAATGAAGCAGTGAGCTTCATTTACCTACGGTACGGTGTACAATCAACGTATATTCAGTGTACTACATAAATTATGTCACAGTCATGAATATTAATCTAGGAACGTAGATAACAGTAGGTATAACTAGGGCTCGCGCATACATAGTTCGCTCCGTGTTTGAGTGTGCGCACTCGGTTGCATTAGGCCGACTGCTTGCGCGAGCGATGCGTCGCACAGTGGTCGGACAGCCCTAACGCATGTTTACGTACCGCGCGGCTGTAGGTATTTATTTCTATCATGCGGCCGAGATCAACTACTGTAGATATTTATACTGTGCCCACGGCGACGGACGTCGCTAGATGATGTCCGGCCACCGTAGGCGCGGGCATGCGGGCAGCGAGTAAAGGGCAACTCGCTGCCCGACCAAGGACCATGCCCGGGTCGACGGCGCGTTGTGTCCCACGCGCGCCTCAAAGAGCGTCAGCATAATGACGGGGCCCCCCTCTCAGAGGGCCAAAGCCTGCCGGGGTCGCGGGATTATTCCCTTACCGTAACCGCGGAACTTAACAGGCTATGAAGGACACCGTGGATTTTAGTCAGTAGAAGTCTGACAGTCCCTCCCGCCCTGCCCGGGGTTGGAGGACTCATTTGATGATTTTACCACGC
The DNA here is from genome assembly GCA_036375495.1 of Agrotis segetum. NCBI lineage: Eukaryota > Metazoa > Arthropoda > Insecta > Lepidoptera > Noctuidae > Agrotis > Agrotis segetum. Next base: position 45,214 of record JAQSVV010000094.1, on the reverse strand, counting down.
TAAAACAACATTCCTTTAAAATTGGACTATCCAACACAAAAAGTTTTTTTCAATTGGAAACAGTACTTTCTGAGATTAGCCTGTTCAACCAAAACTCTTCAGCTTTCTAATATTTGGAATACAAGAATAATTAGATAATAAAAATACTAAATTATCGGTATGACATGCGTAGTGAGTAAAGAAATGAAGTTTATTCCTTTCTGGGTCAATTTGTTTCCAGTTTCAGCTTGGGTGCTGTATATACATGTGCTTTCATATAGGCTTACTATATATTTTTAAAGAAACGAAAAAATTCAGATTGCGAGCAGGGTTCGAACCTGCGTCTTCTGGATAGCAGTGTTGGGCAAATTTTAATTCAATTAACAATTAAAAACTAACAATTAATCAATTGTAATTGTGAAAAATACAATTAACAATTAATTAATTGTTAGTTGTGGTTTTTACAATTAACAATTAATTAATTGTTAGTTGTGGTTTTTACAATAAATTAACAATTAATTAATTGTTAGTTGTGGTTTACTACAATTAACAATTGATTAATTTTCAATTGTTTTGGTAATTTTAATTAAAAACTAACAATTAAAAAATGCTGCTGTATAATATACAGCCAGTTTATATAGTTAATGGTTAGTTTTAATTGTTTCAAAAAAAAACTAAAAAAGTTAATTGCAATTATTTTAATTGCGAGTTACAATTGACATACGTTAATCAAATTAATTTAATTGAAAGGTGCAATTAAAGTTTAATTGCAATTAAATTTAATTGCAATTAATTTAATTGCAATTACTTTTTTAGTCAATTAACAAGACAATTGACAAATTAATTGATTAATGCCCAACACTGCTGGATAGGTACTCCAGACGCCTTAACCAACTAGGCTATCGCAACCACTACTCACAAAGCTGAATTTCTCGTTCCCTTGTTTTTTTAACGCTGTTTACACGTTAAAAATATCTTTGCGAAGACGCGACGCAGGCGTTATTGCGTATAAAATAGAACTTTACTATATATTTTCATGAACCGAAAAGCGGTCAGACAGACATGTATGTGGGGTTCCTTTTATTATACAATGTAATGATTTATTGTGGTCACGCCCTACTCGGGCTCGAATCAACCCATTCATCATTTCCTTATGGCGAAAATAGCCCGAAGCAATATTGTTGTGTCAGCAAGTAATGGAAGTAGAGGAAAGAGCTTAAAAAATATATGTTAAAAATAAACTTTTCCCCACACTAGAAATTTAGCCTGTGTCGTAAGTGCGATAAACATTCATACTCGTAAAACCTGCTTGATAATTATACATAATATATAATATATTTATTTTCTGAGGAAACCGAACCAGAAATTCGTAGCTCAGCAGCCCTATCACTCAGTCAGCTACTGTGCAAACCATGCCAAGACCAAGTTGAATCGAGAGAGAGAGAGAAAAAAAAGTCAAATCAAAATAAAATGAAGAACAACAAAAACATAATTTATAAATATAAACGTAAACAGGATTATACCAGTTTACGGTTTCCATGTTTTATGACATGACTTCACAATATAAATCAGACTCAAATGGAAGGTTATTAAGATTTAGTGTTTCTACATCTAAGTAGAGCTCACGAACGAGACGTAAAACATAATTAGGCGGCAAATTGTGCGATCGGCTAGAAGTCCCCAAACCTAATCGTGGTTGTAAACATCATCCATCACAATGTCTGCTCGGAATCCGGTCCTGGGCATCAAACCCCTTTGACTAAAAGCCCTTACATACATATGAGCACATACTACAGATCGTTTATATTCCCATTTACTTGTATCATCAGTTTTAATATTACATTATCTTGACAAAAAGCAATATACTTACCCTATATTTTCCTGTATCTACATTCTTGGAGCGGTTATCAATCATATTCGGTACTCAATTATAGGAAAAAGAGTTCCTTTCACAAATATGTTCGGAAACAAAAGAAAAAAATAGAAAAATCTGGAACTTTGTTTTGTTTTTTTTCAAAGTTCGTTTATTATTACGTCTTAAATCTGTAAGTTTCTCAATATCCTATGTTAGTGGAAACTTGAAATAATTTTTTCGTACCACTTGCTCAAAAAAGTGACATTCTATGCCACAAAAAGCGTACATAACAATAGTCATTATTAATCTGTTATAAACAGCTTTCCCTAGGGAAAGAAAGTTGTACTGAATTTCATTCATCCTCTAGGGAGAGAATGTGATTTGAATTTCGAATACTTACCGATAGTGAACTACATCAGTCTGTCTAATTTACACCATTGAGTTTGTATGTAAAGCATTATGTACAACTGTTTGAAAAAGGAATACGCATTTATTATGCAGTTATGATTTTAATAAAATTACGAAAATCGAAGAGGCCGTATGAGCTTGATGCCTTTGCTTTTCCGAGAATCTAATATCTTTAAACGAGCAATTCTTGTATATTTATTTATATGTAATCAGGATCTCGGAAACGGCTCCAAGGATTTTCATGAAAGTTACAGATTAGGGGTTATTCCCTTACCGTAACCGCGGAACTTAACAGGCTATGAAGGACACCGTGGATTTTAGTCAGTAGAAGTCTGACAGTCCCTCCCGCCCTGCCCGGGGTTGGAGGACTCATTTGATGATTTTACCACGCTAAAAAAAAAAAAAATACTTAAACGTTGAGTTTAATTTATTTTTTTAAGAAAGGTTATTGTTAAATTTAAATGTTTAATTATCTAATGCTTATCTCATATTATTATTATGTTAATTTTTTCGCAAGTGGTACGAAAAGTAGAGTATTTTCCTCGGTGATAAAGCTGTCTTAGTCTTGGGTGAACTTAAATCCCTCGCTACACTCAGGACTCGTCTTAAATCCCTCGCTTCGCTCGTGATTTAAGTTTCTAACACCCTCGCTACGCTCGGGAGTAAGCCTCGAGTCCTTCGTTATGCTCGCGATTTAAATCGTCACCCGCGACAGAAGACACTGCTTTATCCCCTTGGTTAATAATCTACTAATTAACGTTGTGGGGAGGCAAATTCGCCGCCTTACGAAATTTAATATTGCACGGTGGTAACAATACCGGAGTTAATTGTATACGGCGTGTTTAGTTATTATGAACTTTTGGATCAAGATACCTAACACAATTATTTGTTAGTCAGTTTCTTGTAACTAGAGCTGGCTTTATTTACAAAGTTTTGGTATGCTTTACGACTTAGACGGTGTGTGGTAGGTTTATCTGGATAAAACTTGTAAGCGCTTACTTTACTTTATAGGCCAGTGTTGGTGTGTCCGACACCCATGTGTATATCCATTTAAATTTTACTTACGAACTGATAGCTATATAAAAAATCGATGACGGTCTAATTGCCTTTTAATTATCTTTTTCATGAAACGCTGAGTTGGCTGTGTGCCGGATTTCTATTTAAATTACGTCTGCTCTTAGTAGGTACTAAGATTTACTTAGTTCTGCGTTTTTTTACTTTATGATAGGAAAGTTATTATTCAGTAAAACCATACCTAAGTAATTTATTATTTCGGGCACGCCGCAATTGCGGCGGTAAGTCCCCTCTTTGAGGAGTGGCTGGAGAGAAGTCATGGCGTCCTGACCTACCGCTTGACGCAGGTCCTCACCGGACACGGAAGTTTCGGGAGGTACCTGTGTCTGATGCGAAAGGAGGAGACGCCTGGGTGCCACCACTGCGAAGATCGCCCGGAGGACACGGTGGAGCATACGGTGCAAGACTGCCCAGCTTGGGCGGAGCACCGACGTGTCCTCACGGCTGCGATAGGCGGAGACCTCTCGCGCCCGGCATTGGTTGCGGCCATGCTGCGGGGCGAGACGGAGTGGGAAGCGGTCAGCTCCTTCTGCGAGGCAGTAATGCTCGTCAAGGAGGAGGCAGGCCGCGAGCGAGAGAGGACAGCGTCCTCCCTCCGCCCCAGCCGCAGTGGTAGGCGCCCACGGCGACGGACGTCGCAAGATGATCTCCGGCCACCGTAGGCGCGGGCATGCGGGCAGCGAGTAAAGGGCAACTCGCTGCCCGACCAAGGACCATGCCCGGGTCGACGGCGCGTTGTGTCCCACGCGCGCCTCAAAGAGCGTCAGCATAATGACGGGGCCCCCCTCTCAGAGGGCCAAAGCCTGCCGGGGTCGCGGGATTATTCCCTAACCGTAACCCCGGAACGTAACAGGCTATGAAGGACACCGTGGATTTTAGTCAGTAGAAGTCTGACAGTCCCTCCCGCCCTGCCCGGGGTTGGAGGACTCATTTGATGATTTTACCACGCTAAAAAAAAAAAAAAAAAAAAAAAGTAATTTATTATTTAAGTGCCAACATGCGCTAATGAGTTTGTTTGGCAGGTTGGTATATCAACAAGTTTTATAAGAACAAAAGAGTGCCCGCTGTGTAAAGCTCAGTGCTTTTGTAATGAATAGCTTGTAAATTATGTTTGGCTGAAAGTTGGGTGGGTCGTGAGGTTGAGCCCGCATGGAATTACTTAATATTTGTATAGGTACAGACCAAATTGGTCGACCAGTCTAATTGCGTAAAACACTCAAAGGACGTCCACGCCGTTTTTTTTTGTTGGCTGTATAAAAAACCTTGCGAAAGGATTGGCTGATTACACATATCGGTACAACGAACAGTAACAATTCAGTTTGACAATTTACCACAGTAATAAAAATACAACAAAAAATGTTTCTGTGCGTGTGTTACCAACAACGCAATTAGGTGGTTCGTTTGCGTTACGTGCGTGTTACATTTTGTGCCTGAAAATCCAATACTTGGTTATATCAGGTACCTGCAAATGTCCGGGGATAACAATACAAGCAATTATTATGATATGATTCAATTTTCTCTGAAAGAATTCTTTCCTAAAAATTCTATCTCAGTCGATCTCATTACAGAATCCAAATTTTCATGGCAGCGCTAAAATAACTTTTAAGCAGATTGTGAAGTGTTGAAAACTTACATAATGAAGAGCGAAAACTGCCTAAGTTTAATAGAATGGCGTTTCTGATCTTCAATCCAATAACAGTTAGTATGTGACCTTATTTACACAAAGCTACGTGTGGGATATAAAATAAATAGTGGCACGAAAGTAAGCAATTTTCCTCACACGATCTTAGATAAGCAACCTGGTTCCAAGGAAATGCCAGAAGGTTCCGTCCCGCATTCGATATACATAGTATTGTCAGGGAACATGCATACTGCATGCATATTTGCATGTCATCTTATAAATTCCGTCTTGTTGTTGCACCTATACGGAGCCTAGCTCTTGTAAAGTACTGAAGCTTACGAATGTAGCCACGTGGGCATATTCCTCAATAGACATGTCTATATAATATTGAGCAGTATGGCGTTCAACTTTGTTCCACCTCGTGTTTTCCCCTGCACGTGCCGTTGATTCCATCAAACGGAATATATTATAAGTTTAACTAAACCAGACAAGTACTCTACATACTAACAAGAATATGGGGAAACTTTTTATTAAACTAATAAGTGGGTAGGTACACATGGTTACCCACTATCACTAAAACTTCTGTAATAAGCCGTGAGCCCGTGATCCTCAAACAATGTTCACCAAGGATAACAGAGAAGTATTTTTAGGTTTGGAGGAATAATAGGTAATTTGGAAAAAAGAGAAAATACAGAAATTTTATTTTTTTATATCTATGGGTCTGTTGACAGCGAGACGCAACGTGACGCGCCGATAGATACTGGCAATGTGTATCTTTTCGTGTTTCGTGTAGTAAATAAAGTTAGATTTTGAGTTGCTCTATTGAAATATTTTTTATCGTGGTAAAATCATCAAATGGGTCCTCCCCTCAGTGTAGGGCGGGAGGGACTGTCAGACTTGTACTTACAAAAATCATTCAGTAGGCCTTCATGTACTTTTATGTACTGGAGTCGCGGTATACGTGTGTCCCGCGACCCCGGCAGACATTGACTCTCTAAAGGGGTCCCCCGTCTCAGTGCCCCTTGATCCTTTCATTTAGATGTGTTCTAATCTTCCAAAAAACCTTCAGCAGCATTATTTTATAACGAACTAGCTATTGCCAGCGGCTTCGTCTGAGTGTAACTCAAAAAAAACACACCGAGATAAACCGTACCTATCCATTGTATTATTACGTCTGAAAATAATATTATATTAATGTTTGGCACAGAATCTATCTCTAAACCAAACATCAATATAATATATTTTGTGATCTTCTGACGAGATTGTGTAGGAAGCATCCATTCAAAACTTCCGTATTGTATTTATTATGTTAGATTTTATTGAAACAAGTATTATATGTAAGTACTAACTGTTGGAAAATTAGATTGGTATTGTATCACGTGAGTCGTAATAGCCCGGAGGTTAAGTACCTAAGTTCTCATGCATGCGTTTGCGAGTTCAAACCCAGGCAAGTATCAATGTGTTTTTTTCAATCTATTTGCACTTTTTTAGTTTATCTTGGACGTCATTGACACAATGACGGAAAATATTGTGAGGAAACCTGGCCATATCAGAGGCCTGTGGTGTTCCCAGAGATGGCTTTATTAACTCTGACCAGATCAGAAATTATAGAATCAGGCGTTACTTTGCGGAAATCCAATGACATTAAATGTTATGAAAAATATTTAGCTCTAATTCCGCGACAAAAATCCAGGCTTGATGCAAGATGAAATCCCACCCTATGCAATTATGCATATGCACATGCAGCAAAAGACTCACCCTCCCGCTCACATGCATATGCACACTATTGCACACGTGCAAGAAAACCGGAAAAAACATGCCATGCAATCAAACCTATAGTCGACACGTGTTTCGCCCCTCCACAGGACATCCTCAGGAGATGTCAACATCTCGGAATTAATACTTAATATTTTTCTGACTACAATATTATCCTCACACGAAAAAGAACAAAGAAGAACAGTATCATGTTCTAAAAGACAGTTCTTGGAAAAAAGTAAAAATTACGACTAAAAAACTAAAAAGCCAGAGATGATAGAATCTACCCCGTTTACCAACCCCTGCGGTAAAAAGGAACGCTCAGGAACTAGTAAATCATACAGTCGTCTTATTGCAACGTAACTGCGGCCAAAAACTTTAGAAACTGCAAGTTCGCGGTACCCTGGCCATTCCAACCGTTTCAGAACAATTCTCTTGGCAACAACACAGGGCTTTTTGTGTTTCTTAACTAATTTATGCGAACAGATTTATGATATCCTTATTCAATCGGAACACATAGGTAATATCTTAGTAACAAAACATTTAAGATGCTGATCTGTCATAAGTTGCACTTAAAGAAGAAAGAGATTTAAAAGAACCTCGAGAAAATTGGGAAAATTGTCATAGAAAATTGTTGATGCCGTGCGTCAGTAGCACTATCTAGCGTTGCATAGCAACGCGACTACCAGACTGAGCGACTTTTTACCTATTGGTAAAAAGTTTTGGATCACAACTTTCTTCGTGATGTCCCGTCTATTGCTCGTGTATAGTTTAATGTTTTTGATAAAGGACGTAGTCGCTTGAAAAAAACACAGATGATCACCTATAGATTCCGCATACAAGGTAACCCATGCGCGCCACACGTCAGTCACTGTCTAAATAGAATATCTTCTATCAAATGAGTTTTTATTCTAGATTTCTAGATACTGTTTGCGTCACCGGCTTTAGTGTCTGGTTGGCACTGAAGGGATCAAGAACGAAGATCAACTCGAGTAAAGGCAAATTAACTGATGTCTGTGGCATGCATAGATTGCCTTCCCTTGTATGCGGAATCTAGAGAAGGTTATCTGTGGTCTTAAATCAAATACTTTTCTAATTAAAATGAATAATAAATTAAGGGTTCCTTTTTGTGTATATCTTTGGTTAGACGACCTCAATAAATAAATGAGAAGGTACAGCATTAAAAAGTGTAGGTACAAAAGAAAAGTTTGTATTGTTTAAGATTCTTGAACACGTTTTATATTGTCTGTGGTTGTAGCAGACTCAAAAGACGCATTAAACTTGAAAGCTTACTTTTTTACAGCGAGCAATAAACCTTGATCAAATCTTCACTAGTTTCAACAAAGTAGATTAACTGAAAAAGTTTCCTTCTGTTAAATACTATGTTACGACGACGTGCAGGGTACCTAATTTTTTTGAAGTTTTTTTTTATGACGGCACCGTTCGCGTTGCCTCAGTGGCTCTGGTTAATCGATTGACTGCTGTGCCGTATGACGATTCGATTCCCACAAGAAACAAAATTAAATGTTCCAGGTCTGGATATTTGTGTATGTCTGTTCAAATGTTTGCGAACGATATATATGATACAACGATATAAACGATTTAAATGATATATTATGATACAAAATAAATTCTTTGTTTTTTTATAATCGTATTTCGTAATATTTACCGGCCTGTCCTGTGCGGCTTGCTGAAGCGAAAAAAAGGTTTTATGGTGTCTCTTACAAAATAAATATTGAAGAGAATTATTTATTTGTACATGATTTTACTTGTTTAAATATTTTAAAGGCATTAACGCCTGTTTCACGAATCGTAAAACATTTTTCATTACTTTATTTAAACAAAACGGAATATGTCAGATTCTATTTATATCAGCTACGCTAGCGAGCAGAAGTTATTTGTCCGGGACAGCTCCTTAAATAATGACGTGATTTGAATGAATTTGATATCGATTTAAAGTTAACAGTTACTCATAACAGCCTTACTACAAAAACTTAAATATCTGTTGAACTAAAAAAAGTGTGACTGCAAAACGGACCTTTAAAAAACCCAATCTTTATAATGGTACCATTTTACTAGTAGTACTCATGATCGCGCGGAATTGGAATTAGTGATTCCATACTTCTGCTTCTACGAGTCTAGTACTCGTATACTGACTCTCCTGCCTAGGTAACAATGATAAAATAATAATTTTTGGTTACCCAAACAAATATTTGACAACTGTCCAAATACAAATATATAATGGTAATTTCCACGATAGCTTTGTTAATATTAACTGAAAAGTGAATATTTACTCAATTCGCTACTATTTCACATTTACTAAAATAGGTATTTACCCTCAAATGATAATTTAGAGTTTGATATTTCATATTTGCGAACAATATTCAACTCCAAAGCAGGTTTATATAGCCTCAATACAGTCCTATTTTATTTAAACTGTCTTTCAGAGAAATAAATTGAACTACATTAATAGATTTTAATATACAGGGTGAATTTTCCATCGGGGCGTGAATGGCTAAACTATGAAGAATATAGTAGAATACTGAAAGGAAAACTAAAACTGCAGAATTAATTTAGAACAATCGACGATCCTGAGCAGAAATCGGACCCGCTGATTTTGACCCCTTTATTATTACATCATTCGATATTAGTGTAGCTAATACGGATCAAATTCTGGGAAGTAATGATATACGGCAAAGTTAAGGAGACTCATTTCAGTGTTTAATTTATTTCTCATAGTTTCGGATATAGCCATCCACACCCAGTTGAAAAATTCACCCTGTAGAATGTAGTTTCTAAGAAGAATTATTTTTGTATGTACCTTCCAAAATTTACGAATATAATAAAAATAAGCGAAATGCTAATAAACGTTGGTTACAATTTTGTGGCAAAAACACACTTCGACATTTTACGTTGCGACGCGATAAGGGTTGTTTACGAACACTGATTTGCATATTTTATTATGTTTTATATAAAATATACATAACAGTTTTCATACCGTGTATTTTTAACGTATTATATAAGTATTTCGGGAGGGTTAGGGTATGAATATACCACTCTATCATTTCGGACAGCTGTCGTAAAAGCTGACTGACCGATTATATTAAATGTATACTTGCTTAGTCATCTCCGACCATTTTGCTATAGAAAAAGGCAAAAAATTGTTGAAAGATTTGATTCATAACAGCGTGATGTTGATGCGATCCGAGCGATTTCGGCCAGCGATTGTAGTTGCCGTTCGTGTGCTCGCATGTGGCTTATGTATCCAATCTTTTTTGCAAAGATCCGCGCACAATGCGGGCATGTGGGTAGAAGCCAAAATACATGTTGTAGATATTTTTTTGTCACTAGCCATCATTATTCATCCAACTTTGATGTTGATAGTTTCCAATTTCCATAACTATAATATCTTACATAGCTTTTAAAAGCCTTCTGCCTTCTAATTGCTTTCAAGGGAGGTCACCACATCATGACTTTGTCATTCTTGAAGGCTTAAACTAACGACATAATAAAAAGCTCTGTCAGAAATAAATTCGAAAAAGAAGAAGATTAATTTTAGGATATCGGTGAAAAGCAAACGTTAATGGTTTGATTATACGACACATCAGTACACAACGAATTTAAGTAAGTTCGTACAAAAAATGGCTCGAGTTCAAGAGATCTCAATGTAATTAATCAACGTCGAAGAACGACTTGGAAAGTGAAATGTGTATGAAAAGCAAAAACTAGTTTTTTAGGAGTAATGATGCGAAGATTTTCTAGCAGTTTTTTTTTTTCATTTTAATGAATTTTATTGATAGGCAAGTCATATTTTGACGATTTGGCTTTTTTATTTGACTTTTGTGTTTTGCAGACCGATGACTTGACACTGTTGGCAGTCTCACAAAAACAACACGATAGAAATGGGGATGATTTTATTAATTTGCTGTTGTTCATATTGTGGTACCCTTCGGTGTTAGAAACACGTAAACTGTAGAGGTTCTGCGGCCGTATTACAACGTCTTAAGGGCGCTATGACATACTGAAAGAACACAATTCCTGTCAATTTGACATCGTGATGCCCCCTGCATAAAAACAAAACACTAACGAAACAGCTATGCCTCGTATACCATCAAGAAAACATCATGACCTTTTGCCACTTTTGTTTCGAATAAACAAAGTAAGATTCCGGTCTTCTAGAAACTACTTATTTTCATAAACGAATGTATAATTGATAAATATATACCTATCAAAATAAAATAAGGTTCACTCATTATATTATACTTTAAACCGCACATTGTGTCACACTGCGAATTGGATATGTTTGTAATTTACAAAGTGTGCATTAAAGAGATTATTCAGTTCCATTCTATACGAGTAAATTATCTTGTTATGACTTCTTCAACTGTTAATTTTGTTTCTAGTGACTAACTGGAATTCATAACTTTTTAATTAAATTTTTGAAATTATAAAGAATTTACACAGTCCAAACAGTCATTTATGCCATCTATTCAGAGACATAATTATGGACGCAAAACCAGCACTTGGGGTGATTACGGTAAGGAGATATAGCCAGAAATGGTCGGTTTAATGATCGAATATTTCCAACCAGTGGTTCAAAATATTTGAAACTAGTGTCAATTAAGAGACGAGAGAATATCACCAAACGCCGTGATCCAGGAAGAAAGTGAGCAAGGCCCAAGAAGACGTTAAACTGCGCATAGAGAGCGATAATCTACTACGCGGATCATACAAACTGCGACATCCATTGCGAAATCCATTGCGACCAGCTACAAGCTCCCCTTTAATTGACAAGACAATTTCGAATCGACATCATGAAGATTAAAAATATTCGAGAAGATTCTTGTGGCGAACCAAGACTCTTCTCGAATATTTTGCAGATAACTGTGAGCGGATGGTGCAACCCGTTAAACATTTGCAAAGGAGAATATTTATTGAACTGTTTTGACTGGGCTTCAGTGCTGCTTATACTGGGTTACAGCTGGGTATTTTTTTTAATAAAGAGAGATCTATCAGAGTGTGGAGAAGATCTAAACAACAGGGTTTCAGATCATATAACTCTTGAAACAGAATGTTTCGGTGAGCTCTAAGTTATAATCTCTATCTCGAAAAACTGAGCTTACACTTCCTAATGAAGTTACGTGACTGCTCAAAATTGCGTAGAAAATGTGGTTCAACTCCACATTATTCCATTCGCACAGCAAGTAGTACCTGAGTTCATCTTCGATCAATTGCGACTAACAGTGCATAGATTCGTTTATGCTCGAATTACGATGCTACAATTGGTCACTCAGGCTTTTTACCTAATTTCTATTGAAACGGTATAGAAAATGTTCGTTATTTAATAGAGAACATTTAATTTTCACCTTCAGTAAAATAACACAGGGTTTAAGAGACAAAAGAACATTATTTTTTGGATTTCATTATTATTTATGTATATGAAACTTGACACATTCCTGTAATTTCTCACTTTTCATTCAATTTCGCTTATTTTTACGATTTATTTGAATGCTAACTTATTTTTTTGTATGTTTTATTCTGAGTAGTATCTCATCATCATCAACATCATCAGTAGCCGGAGGACGTCCACTGCTGAACATAGGTCTCCCCCTTAGACCGCCACTCCGAACGACAATTCGCCACTTGCATCCATCGGATGCCCGCGACCCTCAAGATGTCGTCGGTCCACCTAGTGGGAGGCCTGCCTACGCTGCGCTTTCCGGTCCGTGGTCGCCACTCGAGAACTTTTCTTCCCCATCGGTTGTCAGTTCTACGAGCGCTGTGGCCTGCCCATTGCCACTTCAACTTGCAAATTTTATGAGCTATGTCGGTGACTCTGGTTCTTTGCCGAATATCCATGTTCCGGATTTTATCCCGCAAAGAAACTCCGAGCATAGCTCTTTCCATTGCTCGTTGAGTGACTCTTAGTCTCTCTAAAAGGCCAGCAGTCAAGGACCACGTTTCGGAGCCATATATCATCACTGGCAACACACACTGGTCAAACACCCTTCTCTTGAGACACTGGGATTCTCAATGAGAAAATATCACGTAGCTTCCCAAACGCTGCCCATCCGAGTTGGATTCTTCGGGCGACCTCTTTCTCGAAGTTGGACCTACCTAACTGAACAATCTGTCCAAGGTAAGTATAATGGTCTACAACTTCGAGAGTATCGCTCCCAACAACAACCGGTAAGGGTGCCACATGGACATTCGACATGACTTTCGTCTTGTCCATGTTCATTTTAAGGCCGACCCGTTGGGAAACGATACTAAGGTCGCTGAGCATAGTATTGAGGTGCTTCAACGATTCTGCTATGATGACTAATATCATCGGCAAAACGAAGGTGAGTGATGTATTCGCCATTGATGTTGATGCCGAATCCGTTCCATTCCAAGAGCTTGAAAACGTCCTCCAACGCGTTCGTGAACAGTTTCGGAGAAATAACGTCTCCCTGTCTCACGCCTTTTATTGGATTGGTTTCGTGCTCTCTTCCTGCACGCGTAGCATGGCGACTCTATCTCTATTCTACGAAGAAAAGACAAAGTTATTTCTACACAAATCGACTGTTTTTTTTGCACAAATGTGACACCATTTGAACACTATTGAAGAAAAGAACGTTTTTTTTTCCATGTTTTTCACATAACCATGCTTAAAACGATAAAAATATTTCTACGTTCTGTCATTTTGTCTATTCTTCCGTCGACAAACCCCTTTCTACGGCGCCATGCTACGCCTGCTGAAGTCAAATGGACATGGTAGCGTTTCTATACAAACACTTCAACACTTCGATATACCTATAGGCTGGAAGTCATCAAACCTACGTTCGAGACGGTTCGTAATGACTCTTGAGAACAGCTTGTATACATGGCTCAGAAGTGAGATTGGCCTGTAGTTCTTCAACAAGGTGTTGTCACCTTTTTTGAAGAAAAGAACAACCACACTCCTGTGCCATGCTTCTGGCGTAGAACCTTTGAGTATGACGGAATTAAATAACTTCTGGAGGACTAGAAGTACCGGTTTTCCACCCGCTCTCAGAAATTCTGTTGTGATTCTGTCCTCACCCGGCGCCTTGTTATTCTTGAGCTGTTTAAGAGCCATTCTAATCTCGTACAAGCTGATGTCCGGGATATCCTCAGTGTAGTGTCGAGTCAGTTTAGCTCTTGAGTCTCAAGATGTACCGACACTGGGTTGTCGTGTTGATGTATACCCTTCCTTAGTATCTCTAGTTTAGTCGAAATGATGCTGCCGTCGTTAATCTTCAGCTTTGTCATTTGGCTCTGCCCAATAGACGAATTTGCGAACATTTTTGAGCCCCGGTTCCGCTCGATTGCCTCTTTGATCCGTGCCGCACCAAAGGAGGGCAGGTCACGTTGCATTGAGTTTGCCATATTCCGACATATCAGCTGAAGATTGCAGCCCCATCTCGGTCCGGTCCTGCATCAACCTGATGGTTCCGTTCGAGAGCTTTTGAGGTTTATTGCGGCGCGGGGTCTTAAAGAACTTGGACCCCACAGCTTGGAAAGTTTCCACCAACCCATTGTTAATCTCGTCCACAGTTTCGCATTCGGTTAGGCACTGGAAGCGATTGTGTAGTTCAAGTTGGAAGTCTTCGGGTTTCCTGAGTAGTATCTGTTTTTCGTAATATCAGGCAAAAGAGCCATGGCCGGTTGAGTGCTTGAGCTTCAATGCTGCTAAGACGTGAATTTTTCCGCAAAAAGGAGCCAATCCGACTCGGTTCTATCTTTCTGAGGTGTAACCGTAAAAATGACAGGCTATCTTGACCTTTTGGAGGTGCCGTTGACATCGACCCACTATATTAGTCCACTTATTGAGTTGTCTGTAAAAAAGTTAGGTACATGAAGTGGTACAGGTTTGCCAAATCCCAACTCGATGCACTTGAGTCAATTTAATAGCGCCCGGCATTGATCGAGGCCACGATCTGCGGGGCAAGACGGAATAGGAAGTAGTCACCTCGAATCCTTATGCAAAGCAGTCATGCTAGCGAAGTAGGAGGTGGAACACGTGAGGGAGAACAGCCGCGTGACCTACGGCGCCGAGAAGCGATTTCTATTTGAGGGTAGGAGCATGCCTTGGTCACTGGACTGTCTTATCAGGTAACGGTGACACTGGAACGTAAAGGGCTACTTAAGGATCACCATGGATATTAGTCAGTACTAGAGTCTGGTAATAAATCCCGTCCCGCTCGGGAGGACACATATGATTTTACAAAAAAAAAAAAAATACAATGCAGCTGCCAAAATGGAATACCACAATTGACTGGATGCCGAACCTGATACAAGACTTCAACTCTCTTCGATCAAACCTAATAAAAATACATTGATGAAAAAGAAACTTACCGACATCAAAAACGAATACAAAAAATTTAAAACAAAACTTTTCTCTGGTAAACCGCTACCTCAAAACGATCAGATCAATTTTTCACGGATTTTCGGGGCGCACGTAAGAGAGCCAAATCCTGCCGGGCGTCGCGGAATTGTCTTATCGGGTATCCATAGCCTCGGATCGCAATGGGTTATTGAAGGACACCGTAGATTTTAGTCTGTACAAGTTTGTATGTCCCTCCTGTCCTTCCCTGGGTGGAAGGGCTGATCTGATGATTTTACCACGTAATAAAAAGCCATACCACCAGGGGCATGACCGGTGGTATGGTGGGTCCTGCAGCGAGCTATATTATCCAAACGAACTGGAATGTTTGGGAAGTTAGCAAGTCTGAAATTACATATAAATACCAATTCAGAAAAAAAGCTATCAGAATTATTTAAATTGTTTTTTTTTTGTATTATTTAGGTACATTATTTTTTTTTTACAATTATATCCACATTCGAATATAGTAGGAAAATTCAATCAAATTAATTCAAAATATTAGCTTGTATCAAGAAAGGTAGGTTATACTGTATTCTTGGCGACTAGGAAAATTACTGGCCACCACTCATGACCTGCGGAATATTCGAGGTACTACATTTTCCACATGGAATTTGATGTCATGACAAAGACACTGGCGCCGCGTGTAAAGGTCATGAATGGTGGCGTGTATTTTAAATTTTAATAATTACGTGACTAATGTCAAAATGGTTGCGAGCGATACGTCCTCCCTCAGAAGGCGCCCCGCGCCGTCTAAATCAAAGAACAAACCGTTCTTGGTTTTATATTGAATTTTGTCATTGCATATTATAATTGTTTAATACTATTATTTTACTTTTAAATGAGCTAATTATTTTTTTAATGCAAGCTAACATAGTAACCTTAGTTATTCAATACTTTTTGATTGAATATTCAGTAAATCTTGTTAGATAAAAAATATAATTTCGGACGAAAAAATGTCAAATTCTTCCTGTTTTGAAACATTATTTTTGGTTTATTTCTGAATGAAAAATAAAAAAGTGATTAATGCAGTCCAAATATAATCTTTCAGATGTACCATGGACATTTTCAAATGTTATTTTACTATTATCCCTTCTATGTAATTCGGTACAAAAGTTTGACAAAAATTAGAATTTTATGAAACATCCTTAGCAGAGACAAGGTTTTTACTTATGTATGTAAACAAATCTAAAAATGTGTTTAAAGCACTCCACGCAGAAAGAATCAAACTTTCTCGAGTATATGTACTTTTTTTATTTGTGGCAATGTCATACCCAGAATCAGGTTCCAAAAGTCGCACAAAAACAACAAACCGTGTGAAAGCACTCTTAAAACCAGGCTTGTTCCGGCGAGTGATAGTGATAGAGCTATACAAGTCATCTAGCGCCATTTCGTTCACTCACTGGAACAGGCCTGGTTTTAAGACGTTATAATACGGGACTTGAAAACCAAAAAAAAAATTGACGATTTATAATAAAAAGCCGAACCGCAAAACTTTAGGGCTAAGTTTTTTGTCGGGGCCCCGCGGAGAGAGGGCAAAGCCTGCAGGGGTCGTGGAACGATCTTATCAGATAACGATGACCCTGGAACGTAAAGGGCTATTGAAGTATCATCGTGGATTTTAGTCAGTACAAGTCTGACAGATCCTCCCGTCCCGTACTGTGTGGGAGGACTCATTTGATGATTTTTTCACAATAAAAAAGGCCTTAGCTTGTTCATAGAAAAAAGTAAACCAATATCATCTTTGCCACTTTATGACACATAAGGAAACATAATATCACATAATCGCTTCAACTAATTCTATTCCGCAACCCCAGCTGTTGATGTTTGTAATTATTTCTCGCTTTAAGTTACAAAGTAAAAGATCGTGATTACTCTAACTTAGTCAGCCATGATAAGCGACTTACGCTTAATAGTTAATTTGACAAATCCGCTTTACTCAAAAAAGTCTTTAAAAGCCTCCTAGATGGCATTAACTTTAATATCTTAAATAGCTCAAGTACGTTTTTATATGAAAAATTTAGTACATAATTTGAAAATAATTTAGTATCTTGCAGATCATTAGTCGGTTTAAGTGAACCATTTAACAAAAATGATAAATTATTTCATGACAAGCATCTACTTCAGTTTTAGTACACGACTACTCATCAAACTATAGAAAACCAGTATTAGGTGACCGTTCATTATGTGGAAAAATAGAACATAGCGAGACCAAAGCAAACAAGTTTTGTATAGCTTGATGTGTAGCCGTGTGTACCTTCATTACTAATTTCTATTTGAACTTAGGTTGTAAGAGCGAGCGACTTATATATTAAATTACGAACATTCATTAATATTTGAAAGGAAAATACTTCGATTCACTGTAAAACGTTCAGAAGTATAAATTAACGCAAATTAGTTTTGGCAGTCCTGGCGAGTGTTTACACTCGGCAAAATAAATTCAGCTTAGTTGACAGTTATTGCTAACACTCGGAACACATAACCGAAACTGTTTACGCCTCGTTTAATTTCATTTTCATGAAATATTTGTGTCTTACCTGAATATTATTAGTTGTCAGATGCTTTTGTTGTAAAGATCGAACAACCAGCAGTAAATATACCCAAGTCACGTCAAGGGGATCAAAACATCAGTTTTCAAGGTTTAATTCAAACTTGCGTATGGGTATGGGCAGAGCTTACCTTTTACATCACTCGTTAGTAAGTACGTATAGAAATCAATAACTGTACTGATTAAGGGTTCGACAGAATTTCTCTTAGATTATGTTTAAGCTTTAACTTAAAGGACTTCGAATTGCGGCTGAGAATACGTAGTACTATTAGGTATTCTATGCTGAGAATTTGCTGATGTTAATATCTCATGCTTAGGCATTTCATTGCAAAGGACAAATTCTCAGAATTAAAAAATTATCAATAAAGATTTTTAAGCAATAGATATTACAGTAACATATCTCCAGTATAAAACAGATAACCTAACACAAGTTTTCATGTTCATTTGATTGATAAAGTTGTTCCTCTTTCGGACTACATGGACATACAAATTATTTCAAATGCGAAGTCCCTACGGTCAAATGCGTAGAAATCGTGCTAAGGCTTCAAATTTACAGTCTACGGGGTTTCTCAGGTCTACAAATAGATATCGTATCATTTACCGAAATTCAAAGCTAAAGTTTAATCCAATTTGTTACCTGTAGTGGAATGTTCGCTGTTCCTAAGTGCAATTGTTCGATGCACTATTTCTTAAACGATTCTAAATACCAGCTCGATTTCCGTGTTGTTCGTTTTAACGTTCGATCGACTTACACGAGCGAGCAAAGTTGCCGTAACGGTATCTTATGTAATAAAATATTAAAGGAGAGCTTACTTTGAAACCTATGTTGTTTGATGAAATATAAGCCTTTGGGGTTTTGGCTTAGCTCCTATATTTTGTATAGGATATTTATAAAACCTCTATTCAAAGGTTAGAATAGTTTTAAACGACCTCAGTCTCACAATATAGGTTCAACAAGGGCTGTTCAACTCGTTGAAACTTACTGGGGTATTTATTGAAAAACTCTAATTTTCTAATTAAAATATAAGGACATACTATATATAAAACCTAAAATTAAGAGTAAAATATTTACAGAAATAACTAAAAAAAAAAAAAAAAAACTAAAATTTAAAGGGCGTCAAAAAACTCGTCCACATCGTTGTCAATGGGGAAAGTGCCCAGAACGCTGGCAGCATTGCCACGTTGGATGGCAATGCTTATCCTTTGACCAAGAAAAATGCCAGCCCTCTGGTCACGCGAGGCGTCGACTATACGCTTGGCGATATCTTTGTAAACTCGATGAGCACTCGGACCCCATGGCCCTAGTGTTTCAACCCCAAACGGCTCAAATACATAGTTAGTAGTCAAGCTATTGTATTTGCGCCGTTTGAGGTTTTCGGCACTTGCAGCAGCCGCACCAGCACAGCATGCAGTACCAGGAAGATGGGATGGCGCAAGGGTGTCGACACAGGTTGCATCCCACACCAAAGGTCTACCCAACTTCCATGGCATTATAGTAAAAGTTATTATATCAAGTACTTATTTTATTAAGTCTAGACGAGCAATAAAATATCGATGCTTTTGAAAAGTAAAATGAGAATTAATCTACTTAGTATTCAAACACTTCGCATAAAGAATGCAATAATTATACCAATGCATTAAATTACTCAGAAAAATTTAAAGTACCTTTGGCTACGTGAATCAATTTAAAATTTACGTTGCTTAAAGTAAATTGAAATATAATATTCCTTTTGAAAAGGGTAAATCAGACTTTAATTATTATTGAAACAATTTCGCTATCCATTTGAATCTAGAACATGTTAAGTGGGATCAGTTTCTGTGAGAAAGTTCAACAGTATTTTTTAACAATGTTATTCAGTTTTTATTTACTCATTGTTTTTTTTTTTTAAATTAAACTACTTTTGAATTTCCCCACGCTGTGCTCAAAACATACTTGTAAGACGAGTTTTTTTATCGTGGTAAAATCATCAAATGAGTCCTCCCACCCAGGGCGGCACGTGAGGGACTGTGAGACTCGTATCGACTAAAATCCAAATCCACTCAAATCCAGGTCTTTCAATAGCCCTTTACATTTCAGAGTCACGGTTACATTTTCAGACAGTCCCGCAAACACGGCAGACAAAAGATTCAGTACTTACAAAATTGCCGTGAAATTAATACGACTGTGTGCGCTTGGCAATAAAAAAAAAATAATACACCCGTGTGACGGTTGGCGCAAGTGTTGAGTAGAATATAAAAGTTCAAATATAATAGACTTACAAACTCGTGTAGTCACGCTGAGTGAATACAGGAAAAGTGCTTTTAAACTTGATGGAAACTGTACGAAACAACACTTATTTAGCTTAAAAGCTCTGCAGTTGTTGCGAATGCAAGGGAACAAAGTTACTTTTGATTAATTTAGGTAAAAGTTCCCGATCTTAAACTATTATTCTAATACTATCAGTAAACAGGTTTAACCTAACGTTGTGACTGTTGTAAATCAAATCGAAAGTTACGGGCTGTGTACGAGTTGGATCCCGTTTCAAATCAAACAGGAAGAGGTAATTATTTGTGTTTCGATTTGCAGAGTACCTACACACAGTTTTATTTAGAAATGTGTAATGGTTTAGCTCGGACCGCAGTCCCGGAGGGCTGTAGATCACTGATACATTTCGGAGAGCTCGCTAATACTCGCGTGCGAATGCCATGCACGGACGGATCTAACGGGAAAGCTAACATCAATTTTACAAACATGACAGTTCGTTTTACTATGTTTTTTTACTGTATGTTCTTGTTATCCTTTTTTTTACAACTGACAAATAAATAAACTCTACCTAACTAAACGTAGATTATAAGACTTGATTTAGTAAAGGAAGGTTTGTAACGAAACTATATTCAATGGCTGACAGAGCCTGTATCTTATTTTATTAATTTTATGCAAATTCGACAACTTATGTTAACATGAAAATTTCGCGTGTACTGTTGAGTGGATAGTACGATAAATATGTATGTGACGAAGTTTGTAGAGACATAAATAATACATAATGAGTAACTACTTTTTTTTTTTTACTAGCCTGCTCTGTCCCACTCCTGGGCAAAGGCCTCCTTCCACTCTTTCCACTTCTCGCGAGCCCGCGCTTCCTCTTTCCAGTTCGGAAGGAACCTATCCAGTTCGTCCCGCCATCTCCTTCGTGGCCTGCCGCGTCCAAGTCTCACTGTATCAGGGCTCCAGTTTTGAGCTATTTTGGCCCACAGTTTGTCCTACGACAGACATGTCCTGCCCAGTCCCATTTCAGTTGGGCAGCGTTCTGAGCCACGTCAGCTATATTCGTCTTGGAGCGCATTATTGTGTTTCGAACGCGATCCGTTAATTTAACTACTTATAACTACTTATCAAGGTTAATATACCTACATTAGATATTATAAAAAAAAAACTCAGTTCATAATTTCCATTTGAATGCGACCATTAGGCATCAGTTTCAGTATAAATCTATGATTGGAATCGAACCAAAGAGGTTTCAATAACCGAAGAAGCTTCCATTGAAATGAAAAAAAAAAAACTTACGATTTTTCTCTCATTGTGATGCAGATCTGCTCTTATATACATTAAGAAAGGTCTTAAATGAAATTGGATTCGTGGAATGAGAGAATTGTTCTTTTTTTTTAAAGGATTTGGCTTTAGTTTTAACACAAGTCGTTGAGTAATTGTTGGCGATGTTTCGGCATTTTCGATATTTTTCTATTCATTTACAGTTCCATTCCATTGTAATATATTTTTATTTTATGCATCTTATTTACTGCTTTTAAATAGCATAAGAGACAACGATAGCATAATTTTTAAGTCACAGAAATGTAGGCAAATAACTGCTAAAAAAAATAACAACATTACCTATTACCTAACCTTAATAAAAGCGAAAGTTTGTAATTATGATAGACGTAGGATATGTTTGTTACTTTTACACATAAAAACCTGTACGGATTCTGATGAAACTTTACAGTAATATAACTAATACATCAGAATTTTACGTACGAAATAAAGTAATCAAGACTTACTGGTGAAGACGCGGATAGTCATACATAATTCCGATTACAACTCGCATTCTTGAACAGTGGTTTAAAGTGACTTATTGTCTCGAAAATATTACATACGAGGCTTTATCAAAAGATTTCTTTATACTATTTATAGCGTAAAGGAAGTATTTACTACGTTTATTGTATGTAGAATTGAAAAAAGCGCCTCTAGATTACGAACGAGGAAATAATTTTTTCCATCACGCAAACGTAATATTCATGCTAGCTAGGGCTTCCCACTGTCAATTTTGTTGAAAACTCATTCCCCAGATGTTAACATAGTTCCATATTCTGTTTTGTGCTTACAACAGTTTAGGAATGCGTTCGTGGTTTTCGGAAATACACACAAACGGGAATACTCAGAAAGGTAATAAATCTGGTACAGTGTAATGTATGTAGATCCTGTGCTTTGGTGAACAAATACGTTTATTTGTAGAAGACTTTGCTATTAAATACAATTCACGCACTACTTGAACATAAGTTAGTGTCATGTTTCCTACACAATAGTTCCTTATTTGTAAAATCAAGATGAAATTGAAATGGAAGTCGGAGTAAACCGATACAAATATTGTAAAGAAGACAAATGACGATTTGTAAACCAATTTTACTTTACGATATTGGTGATTAATTTGTTCAAAAAACATTTTTTTGAACAAATTAATCACCAATATCGTATAGTAAGTTAATTATTCCTCCTTTATGAGTTTATTTTATATGTGCCTGGCAGGAAGGAAGCTGATACCCAAGATACAGGACATGTCCTAGTTTGGGTGTCAGAAGTTTCATGATAATGAAGCTAGTGCACTGCTTATTGCATCAGGTACTAAGTTTTCTACTATTTAACATTTTAAAACTGTAAACTCTTTTCTTTCCTTATGTGTTAGGCTTGTGAAAAAAAATATTTAGGATGTAATTGTTGTTTATCTCTACAGTTTGTCTAACTAAAACAGTGGTTCAGAGAATCAGGGAGTTGAGTGTGAATCGAATGATTATCGCAACCGCCGAAGAAACGAGCTTTTGACTGGCTGTTGCCCGCAACTCCACACGTCTCCACGTCTAAAGCGGCGTCAAATGCATCCCGCCCTGCCCTGGGTGGGAGGAATCATACATTTGATCATTTTACCGAGATAAAAAAAGGTACAAGCACGAAGATCCACGTGTTTGAACTTTTACAGCACTAAAGCAAGAAATAGTTACTATAAAACTTGAAATTTACATCAGGTACATTCCGAGAGCATGAAATCTTAGAGGGAACTTTAAGTCGCGTAGTATTCCATATTCCATGAAGTGAAGTGTTACACTGTAACTTCCCAACAAACTATTGGACACAGATATCTGCATTACAAGAACGTTCATATTGCTTGGGCACGACCTACACGGTCAAGCGACAGGCGTTTTGCGAAAGCGATTCCGCAGTGAAGAAAGAGTAACACTAGCGGCGGTGACGGATATTTTGGGCGTGTATGTATTACAACTCCTGATGCGCGCTTATTCACGCGCATTTACGCTGGTAAAAGAGTGTGCGCACATTATTATCAACTACATACTAAATATATGGCGTAGGTACAAACACGGAAGGCTTAATAAGCAGAATCAGGTATTCACACGAACGAAACTAGTGAAGACCGCGTGTGTTGCCCTCTACACAAGTCGTCTAAAGCCTCCTGCAGACACACGCGATTAACCGCGCGTGGCGATTGTTGGAAAAACCTACTTAGTCCATTTTCTATGAAAACGCCCATATCTGTTCACACTGAAGCGGCGCGGCGTATCGCGTTTCTAATATTATTATTGCGACGGCTTGCGACAAGATTGACGCGCGACAAGTGCGTCACGCCAGGCGACACAAATCAGTCCAAGTGTAGAACATTTTGTATAGAACCGATTTTGCCGCCGCGGTTCCGCCGCGATTAACGCGACGACACGGCGACATTCATATAATTATTATAAAAGACTAGCTTCTACCCGGGGCTTTACCCGCGTTATTTTAGGCGTCTGGCTCCAATGATATTATAAGTACAAAAATAATATCATTGTCTGGCCCTATCAGAGACATCAAAATATATAGGTGCTTACGAGCAATAGACATCACGAACAAAATAATTGTGTTCTCATTGCTCAGAGAAAAAATAATTCAAGAAGGCTTCAATAGATGGCGTTACATGTATCGATTTGTTTTTGAAGTTCAAGAATCTGTTTTAATTTGAGGTTGAAAAAATATGTCCTTGTTTTTAAAAATCCCCTTAGCACAAAAAAGGAATAATGGGCTCCTAGTTCCAAATTCCATGATTTTATTAAATAATATTACTGAGCACAGCTACCTCTGGTGAATACAATTTGTACTACCTTGTCGTTTGCTCACTCATTTAATGTTTAGATATAGATGGCGTCTTTATAATTTTCTGAGTTTTACTACACACCTCAACTTTTTGTATTTTTTTCGAGATCAGGGATTGATTCTGATGACAAATCGACTTTTTATCCGAATTTTTTTACGGTTTTTTTATTTCGGGATAATTCCTAAACTACTGAAAACTTTCCTATAAAATTTTCCTCAAATATTCCTAATAATATGCTTCTGTCAAAAAGCTATGTAATAATACGCTATTGTAACTGGGAGATAAGCAATTTTGAATCATGTTATTTAGAAGAATGTTTTGAGTTAGCGGCCGAAATAATATTAATTACCTATTAAACTTGATAAATACAAAAATTACATTAGTATTGTATCTGTGTGAACCAAAACCAAGGGCAAATCGCAGCCCGGAGGACACGGTGGAGCATACGGTGCAAGACTGCCCTGCTTGGGCGGAGCACCGACGTGTCCTCACGGCTGCGATAGGCGGAGACCTCTCGCGCCCGGCATTGGTTGCGGCCATGCTGCGGGGCGAGACGGAGTGGGAAGCGGTCAGCTCCTTCTGCGAGGCAGTAATGCTCGTCAAGGAGGAGGCAGGCCGCGAGCGAGAGAGGACAGCGTCCTCCCTCCGCCCCAGCCGCAGTGGTAGGCGCCCACGGCGACGGACGTCGCTTGATGATCTCCGGCCACCGTAGGCGCGGGCATGCGGGCAGCGAGTAAAGGGCAACTCGCTGCCCGACCAAGGACCATGCCCGGGTCGACGGCGCGTTGTGTCCCACGCGCGCCTCAAAGAGCGTCAGCATAATGACGGGGCCCCCCTCTCAGAGGGCCAAAGCCTGCCGGGGTTGCGGGATTATTTCCTCACCGTGACCCCGGTACATAAAGGGCTACTGAAGGACACCGTGGATTTTAGTCAGTACAAGTCTGACAGTCCCTCCCGCCCTGCCCGGGGTGGGAGGACTCATTTGATGATTTTACCACGTTAAAAAAAAAAAAAAAAGGGCAAATCGCAGAGATATTTTTTTCACTTTAGGCACAGAAAATATTGTTACGTCGATCGAATTGCGAGACCTATCCTCGAAATTTCCACAAGGTTCTCGACAATTTTACTAAAGATCAGCCAGGAAATTTCTAGAAAATTCTACCCTGTTCTAGATAGTTCTGGAATGGAAGATTAGTAAATAAAAAAAATTATAACCAAATAGGTACTATGGAGGCTTTTCGTACCACGCATAGTGTAAATTCAATCAGATTCGTAAGTTCTAGTTGGTCTAGTGGTACCTACTGTGGTATATGAACGGATCTTGACGGACAGGTCGGGTTCGAATTTTGGAAGATTACAGAAAATCATAAGAATATTTATTAATATTCATTTGTAACTTTTATTTTATTTACTTTTTTTTAGAATAATATATTTTCTGTAAAGAAGTACCTAATAAAGTTCCAAGTTGTGAAAACATTTGCTGTGCAAAATAGGGAATAAACAAAAAAGCCGGAGGCCAGCAAAAAAGAGCTTTTAAACTAACAAACAAAAACATCCGGAATTGTAGTAAAGTACAGCTTTCCCAGAACGTGTTGAAACGGAACTAAATTTTTTTATTTCTGACAGCGTTTGAAAATCTTTGATATTTGATGTAAAGTCGAGTCCGCTTAAATCTGAAAGTATACCCTATGACTACTCGGCCAGTGACGTCACAAATGTTAGGTAAATGTACACTTTATTGAGTTAATTCTTTATTTCTGGATTTGAAAACATACCCGACGCCAATACGATCTCTGACGTCATGAGCGTTGGCTGAAGGTATAGTTTCCAAATATGCGTCGAACTGAGAACCTACCTAGTTTACTTTTTTTTAAGTCTCTTTTGGTGCGGGGCATGCCGGCAGCGAGTAAAGGGCAACTCGCTGCCCGTCCATGGACCATGCCCGGGTCGACGGCGCGGCGCGTTGTGTCCCAAGCGCGCCTCAAAGAGCGTCAGCGCAAATGACGGGGCCCCCCTTTCAGAGGGCCAAAGTCTGCCGGGGTCTCGGACGTGGATGCGAGTCTGACTTATTTGATGATTTTACCATATTATTAAGAGGGTCTCTGTATTTTAGGTACTTATTCATTTATATGTTTGCATAAATCATGTTATGTTGATCATTTCGAATTGGTTCAAAAAAACCGGTTTTAAACGCCCACATGGTCGGTTCAACATAAATCAAAAATCGCATTAATAATAATAATATCCAATATCCAACTTACCTAGTCGCATTATAATAATAATAATATCCAACAATTCAAGTATCTTGATCTGGCTCGCGAGGTTGTTGACATGTGGGACGTGAATACGGCAGTTATTGTGCCGATAGTCGTATCTGCCAATGGCTTAATTGCCAAGAGCCTCGAACAACACCTGAGGAGGCTCTCGCTGGGTAGCTGGATCAAGCGCTTGATTCAGAAGGCAGTACTCTTGGACACGGCGCGTATTGTTAGGAGGTTCCTCTCTCAAGAGCCCTGACCACCGGCAGCCCGGACCCTGTTCCCGACGCTGGTGGACTGCTATTTTTTATATTTTTAAATGTTTTTAGTTTGTTTTTTATAAAAATATTTAAAAATTTAATTAATAAGTGTTAAAATAAATAAAGAGATAATAATAATATCCAACTTACATATCTACAATTTAAATCAGCGCAGATTTATTTATTCTAGAAAACTACTGAAAAATATTAGAAAAAAATAGTTTGCAAATAATATTAAAATAAAAGTATGCATAAAATTATTTTTAATTAATTGAAAACTCACACAGGTAATATGAAATACAAAAAGAGAACCACGAAAAGTGAAGTGGAAACACCAGGATTTGATCCTGAGACCCTTCGCACGAGAGGGAAGCAGATTACTAACCAGACTGGGTGGTTCGTTGACAATAAGTTTCAAATAGCGGTTCTTAGATTTTATTAGATTTTAGATAATGTCCTAAAATCTTCTAATGTAGCTATTGTAAAGTTATTTCCAAAAATCGCATTGTTGGTTTGTGCTTTCTCTAACGATTCCCCAAATTAGTTAACAAAAATAAAGTAAATATTGAACAAAATATTAGTACAATGAAATGGTTTTCTGCCGCGCGCGCAGCGCCGCCCGCTCCCGCCGCGCCGCCGCCGCCGAGCCAGGGCTAGGGTATTACTGTTGTCATCTTTGTAATGTTATCGATGTCGATTAAATCCCAAATTTATTTTTGCTTATTAATACACCGATTGTTTTAACGGAAATACATATCTAAGTATTAAACGAAGATTACGATTTTTCTAATCCAGTAGAATAGCGATTAATACAAAGTTCGCTCAAAGTACTTAATAATAAACTTAACCCAGTCTGCAAAAAAATAAATTTCAACTTTAGCCATAAGTTTCCCTTTGTAGGTACTAAATAAAACGTAAACAATAACCACCACTTCGGCACTCACAAAAAGGATGAAAATTTTCATTTATGAATTTGATGTGGGGCGGGAAGAAAGAAACAGAGCAACATTACAGCTTTAATAAAAAAGAGCTCCTGATTTTTATTAATTTAAAACTAGGCTGTAATTAATGCCAGTTGAACAAAAAAATATTTAAAAATGCAATAAGTGCGAAGAAAAATAGTTTTACAAATGAATAAAAAAATCAAATAAGTCTATTTTTTGTATTCTTCCCTACTGAAATACTTTATTTTTGTGAAGTCTGCTACATTATTTCTAGCTTTAAAAAAAACTATATTCCGACAAAAAAATGTTGGCAACCCTATTTGTCGGCCGGCACGGCGGCGGCACCTTTGATTCTTTTTACCGCTGCCGCTTCCTGGAACTCATTTTTGATTTATTATAGCAGCGACGGCGACGGCGGCGCGATCAAAGAAAAAGTATGTGCCGGGCGTTTTCCTTTGAAAAATTGTTGGATGGAATTTAGACCTTATTTTATAACTATAACGTTGTAATTCGGTTGTGAATCGAGACGACAAATTTCTCAGAAAACCGCGCGCGACGTTCTGAGAAATAGGCGGGCGATTTCTTTTGAAGAATAAATTGTTGGATTGAATTAAAAAGCCGACCAAGTGCGAGTCGGACTCGTCCGTAAAGGGTTCCGTAGCAGCAAGTTACATAATATAAAAGTTCTTGTAGTTGGTTGTAACTTTAATTTGAATTTACCTAGAATTGCGGTTTACGATTTATGACATATTAAAAAGAAGTAGTAATAACTTGATTTCGTTAAAACCAATTTTGAGTGGTAGTTTGCATAGTAATGTTTAACATTTTTATTTTTTTAGTATTAACATTCTTTTATTTTAGAAGTTACAGAGGGAGAGGTGGGGGCACACATTTTACCACTTTGGAAGTGTCTCTCGCGCGAACTGTTTAGTTTGGAAAAAAATTAAATAAGTTACCTCAATATAATTTTTGATGAATGAAATTTTCAAAAAATTAGGTCCTTCATACAGATGTGCCTGACCAATTTCTCATTTTGCATGAAATACCATTTTTTTGAGAATTTCCAATAGGTAATCTTGGAATAAAAATTAAGTTAAGTTAGTAACATGGGCTGGGTTACCCCACGAGAGGTTTTGCGCTTTTGGCGTTAGACGTTGTATATCCCACACGCATGAGTTTGGTGAAAAAAAAATTGAGTTTTAATTCTAATATGGGGATAATATATCTAGTATGGGGAACCCCCAAAGTTTGTTTTTTTGAATGTTTGAATTTTTTTAATGTTTTTTTGAAAGTCCTAGTGCGGCTCACATGATACATCTACTTACAAGTTTCTACAAGTTTCATCTAGTTACATGATACATCTAGTTTTCGAAGAAAAGTGGCTGAGACATACGGACGGACAGACGGACATGACGAATCTATAAAGGTTCCGTTTTTTGCCATTTGGCTACGGAACCCTCACAAGCAGTGTTCACTTCTTTTTGGGGCGTGGCTCTGCGGTGCCGCGCGGCGCTCGGCTTGTCGCGCGGCGCGCGCCTTTTGCCGCGCCGCGTCGTCGTGTCCTTACTGTAGTAAATTTAGAGTTTATATTTCTGTGGCAATTTGTCGCAGCGGGAGACGCCGCGTTGTCGCGCGCTGGCGCTGGTTGCCAATGTAATTTCCACTCTAAATGTACTACGATTGGGCTCACTTCTCTTTGCAGGGCATGGCTCCGCGGTGCCGCGCCGCGCGCCGCGCGGCGCGCGCGTCTTGTCGCGCGGCGCGTTGTTTTGCCGTGCCGCGTCGTGTCCTTAATGTGATACATTTAGAGTTTATATTTCTTTGGCAATTTGTCGCAGCGGGAGACGCCGCGTTCCGCGCGCGCTGTCGCTAGATGCCAATGTAATTTCCACTCTAAATGTACTACGATTGGGCTCACTTCTCTTTGCAGGGCATGGCTCGGCGGTGCCGCGCGGCGCGCGCGTCTTGTCGCGCGGCGCGTCTGTTTTGCCGTGCCGCGTCGTGTCCTTAATGTGATACATTTAGAGTTTATATTTCTTTGGCAATTTGTCGCAGCGGGAGACGCCGCGTTCCGCGCGCGCTGTCGCTAGATGCCAATGTAATTTCCACTCTAAATGTACTACGATTGGGTTCACTTCTCTTTGCAGGGCGTGGCTCTGCGGTGCCGCGCGGCGCTCGTCTTGTCGCGCGGCGCGCGCGCCTTGCCGCGCCGCGTCGTCGTGTCCTTACCGTAGTGAATTTAGAGTTTATATTTCTGTGGCAATTTGTCGCAGCGGGAGACGCCGTGTTCCGCGCGCGCTGGCGCTGGTTGCCAATGTAATTTCCACTCTAAATGTACTACGATTGGGTTCACTTCTCTTTGTAGGGCATGGCTCAGCGGTGCCGCGCGGCGCGCGCGTCTTGTCGCGCGGCGCGTCTGTTTTGCCGTGCCGCGTCGTGTCCTTAATGTAATACATTTAGAGTTTATATTTCTTTGGCAATTTGTCGCAGCGGGAGACGCCGCGTTCCGCGCGCGCTGGCGCTGGTTGCCAATGTAATTTCCACTCTAAATGTGTTAAGATTCGGTTCACTTCTCTTCGCAGGGCATGGCTCCGCGGTGCCGCGCCGCGAGCCGCGCGACGCGTCTGTTTTGCCGTGCCGCGTCGTGTCCTTAATGTAATACATTTAGAGTTTATATTTCTTTGGCAATTTGTCGCGGCGGGAGACGCCGCGATCCGCGCGCGCTGTCGCTAGTTGTCAATGTAATTTCCACTCTAAATGTACTACGATTGGGTTCACTTCTCTTTTCAGGGCGTGGCTCTGCGGTGCCGCGCTGCGTGCCGCGCGGCGAGCGAGTCTGACCGTGCCGCGTCGTGTCCTTACTGTAGTACATTTAGAGTTTATATTTCTGTGGCAATTTGTCGCGCGGGAGACGCCGCGATCCGCGCGCGCTGTCGCTAGTTGCCTATGTAATTTCCACTCTAAATGTACTACGATTGGGTTCACTTCTCTTGGCAGTGCTTGGCTCTGCAGTGCCGCGCCGCGTCATGTTATAATCGTGTCCCGTCGTGTCGCCGCGTAGCGCGCTCTTATGTGAACAACAATGCGGCAAGGAAACGCGCGCGGTATCGGTGATGTCGCCACGCGCGGTTAATCGCGTCTGTCTGCAGGAGGCTTAAAAGTGTGCGAGCGCACGGCGCCTCACGGCGGCCGCGCTTTTGGCGCCGCACAGCAAAGATGTCGCCGCAAGGGCGGGCAAATGACCGGTGTGTCACTGCAAAGTTGACACAACTGAGCAGTACCGCTCCAATATCGCTACGCATTTCCGCAGAATCTCGGTGCTTACAAGTTCGGTACGGCCGCGGCGCTGCGGAGACTACTGATCTCAGTAGTTTGGAGCCCTTTGGGAATTCTGGTGGCAATAAATGTGAATTTAATGTCACCTGGTGATCTACTATATCGTCTGAAAACGTGAGTAGTTCCGCTCAAGTAAAAAGATTTCGCTAGACAACTTGTATCTTATAAAGCTCCGTCTCTTTCCCACAGCCTAATTATTACTACTTGCCTGCATTCGCATGACATGACGATCGAATCTCCGTTTACATTATGCATCATGTTTATTTCCTGCATGTGCTACGGCTACGGGTACGGCTACGGCGTAGCACGGCGTAGGCACGTTAACAACATTTCTGTAGACAGGTTCTGTTGTTTGTTACCTATTGAAGATTCTATTCAAGTAAGGTTTTTTATCATTAGAAAGTGTTATGTGCCAACTTGATTGAACAAAATGTCCATGTAAATAAATAAAGCTTGTGATAAATGTTGCCGTTTCTTCTCGCTTAGAGCCGTTTCCAGAATGTTTTATTGAATGTTCGAGGCAGATATTTTTTGGCAAACTACTCGTGTTGAACGTGCACTTATCAACATTTGGGAGTATTACATAAAATATACACGGAAGAATTTACATTTAAAGATTTTCTTTGCATTTATTTTAGCTTATTTGTTTATTGGCAGGTTTTGCTATAGACATTTGAAACTACAGTCCCTATTTCATAAGTCTTGGTAAGATTGGCTTTTGTTTGATGGGCCTTAGTGAGTCAGTACCTACACACATTAACATATTTACAAAACATCACTGAAATAATGGTTATAAAAATACTCTGTCTTTAGTTAAATTAGAAGTTTAAATTTAGTTCATAACGTTTCATTAAAATCAAAAAGATGTTTGTTATGAATACTTTCATAGCTTAACTTACTAATTTCGTTAATTTTCGGAGAAGAATTCGAGAAGTTTTACGCCTACAGAAGGAATTGATCAGTAAGTAAGTATTCCAAATTCTAAATATTTTACATTAAGAATGTTAGAGCTCTCAGTAATTAAATATAAATATTTTAAAACCACAAAGTATTCAAATCTCTTCCAGTGAGATTCCGCAGTATTTAAATTAATATTCCATCTAAAGTAAAAGTTAAGTGTTATCAGCCAGGGAGTACAAGACACGTAAAGGCTTTGCCAAACAGCGGTGCGTTGCTAGCATGACGTTTCCTCCGTCACGTCGTCAATCGTCACCAACCTATAATGTTCCCACTGCTGGGACACAGGCCTCCTTTCTGTGCGAGGGAGTGGGCCACCACGCGGATCCAGTGCGGATTGGTGGATGTGAGTGAAGATTCCTTGGAATGATGTTTACTTACTATGAAAACATGAGTAATGATGTCTTTCGGCCTCGACCATGTTGTATGTCAACAGCGGTTATCCTCGCGTATGGTTCCTCGCAGTAAATTTGAACGACGGGGCATTTTGTCAACTAGCGCATTACCTAGTTTTACCATATTTATGGGAGTTGTAGCTCAAAAGATCTTACGCCAGTGCCGACTTTTAGCGGGACATAGGCTTTATTTTTATATTTATTAAGCAGCTATTAGCGTCGCGCCACCCCTGTTTGACAAAGCCTTTACTTTTATATAATTCGTTTATCGTCTCCTGTACTTCGATACAATAAAGACTAATCATAATTATATAATTTACCCCTTCTTTATTTTACGTATAAACCATAGTAAAGTTAAATCAAAGCAGAAGGAAATATTCCTGGTAAATATAATTAGATTTTAATTCACGAATTCTCAGAGAGAGCAAGAGCATATTTAATTGTGGAACAAACTGAGTTCCGTAAATTAAAGGATTAAGTATTTATGTCATATGGAAGTAGAACCATATCTTTGATACGTATCTACAAAATGTTCGTACTACAGTTTTCTCTACAACTCACCGATACATATATGTCTAGATATAACATAGTTATTGGTGTAAATAATTCCCTTTTCCCGGAAAATTGTGGTACTAAAGTATTCCCAAAACACTGGCTGAAAGCCAAGTGCAGCTGACCAATTCTAACTGCTGTGAAATATACAGAGCGGAGTGGTAAAGAATTGTTTTAGCAATGCACTTTTCAACACCTATAAACAACAACTTTATGCTAAGGCTTTTTAAACATTTACAACATAACTGCAATAAGTTCTTATATTTTTGTATTTCAGTAATCATTTTCATCTATGTTAGAGATTACTCCTCAATTTAAGGTGTTTTAAACGAACATACCTAATTTATTTCCTCTCTCTATTTCTTTTTTTACAGAGGCCTATGTTCAGCAGTGGATGTCTTCCGGCTGATGATGATGATTTATTTTTTATGATGTTATCACTTATTTTTTCTGAAGGCTTGTTTCCAATTATTGGCGACTGTGTAAGTCCACGTCGTTATAATTATTACTTAAACTTTATTTTACACAGAAGCTGTTGGAAAACCTTTTTTTAAATAAATATGTTGGTACAAATCAGTAAAGGACAATGTTTGTAGTTGTATTAGACCATCATTCATGGCCCTTTGTTTACGGAGACCCGTAATATAATTCAGGCATACAATGGAGCGTCGCAACTCTCATTCCAACTGTGACCCTTGAGTATCGTAAAAGGTAATTTATAAAGGGTGGCAGTAACATACTCCGGTTTGAGAATAATAAGTTTATAGGAATAGGTATTTACAGTGTTCGACAATCAGTTACCGTAAGAAAACCAGTCCTCCTTTCATAATTATAACATCCAGCTCATTATAGACAACACTTTTTTTTAACGTTGTAAAATCATCAAATCATTCCTCCCACCCAGGGCAGGGCAGGAGGGACTGTCAGACTTGTACTGACTAAAATCCACAGTGTCCTTCAAAAGCCCTTTACATCCCGGGGTCTCGGTAATTCGTTAGTCCCGCAACCCCGGCAGGCCTTGGCCCTCTAAGGCCCCGTCATTGAATAGTAGACAACTCTTGAGCCTATTTACTAGATGTCAGATAAAAGTTCAAAAGTGTACAACAAAGTACTTTAAAATATGAGCCACGCAACCACTGTTAATGAATGTTTTGTTTTTTGTTGTGGAATAATTAAAAACAAATACCTTTTGTTGTTTACGTTGCATAGCCCTTTCATTACTTGGAAAATGAGATAGAAAGGTACCTTTCCCAATTATTATGAAAATATTGACGAACACTTATTTTAAATTCACTGTCGTCACAAGAAAATTGATTCTAGAACCATTGTTTTAAGAACAAGAGGGTTCAATAAATTCGCCGCAAGCTTTGGAGGAGCGATCAAAAGTTTCTTCGAATCTTCGTTTAACGGGGCGGAATCCGCACTATTTGTTAACCACTCCCAGAATTCGTTTTTGTTCGGAGACAGTTTTCACCAAGTACATCGAGAGGGAACTACCGAAGTAATAAAGTTTTAACATTTAAGTTTAACTAGTAGCCTTATATTTCAACGAGTGGGAGTGATTCAAAACTTTAAAAG
The DNA here is from genome assembly GCA_036375495.1 of Agrotis segetum. Lineage (NCBI taxonomy): Eukaryota > Metazoa > Arthropoda > Insecta > Lepidoptera > Noctuidae > Agrotis > Agrotis segetum. Next base: position 10,922 of record JAQSVV010000094.1, on the reverse strand, counting down.
CTGCCTAGCTAGCTATGTTCAATTTTATTTAACTTATAAAGCCCGCCGGATCGAAAATTGGATTTGATTAACGTCGCAGAACTGATGCTTCGAAAGGTATGAAATGGTTTTCAAACGAAATGTTTTCACTATTTTCCAATAGTGAAATATGATTTTACTTTAAATGGATTTCATTGGAATCGAATAAAAGCAATAACCGGCTTTAATGTTTAAGCAAATAATAACAAACTGGTTTTTATTGTTAGTCGATTTGATCGTGAACCTGGGCTTAACCCAGATGGATTTCAGCTATAAATTGTTGGTACTTCATTAAACATTGTACTATTTATTTCTCTGTATTGTACTAATCTTGTTCTAACTATACACTTTCGATTTATGATGATATTATTGTGTCCAACTTATTGGACAGTAGATTTAGAAGTTGTGCACAAACTGTCACAGTTTCAGATGGAATTATAATCTAAATGGCAAAGTTTATCTAAAGCTGTTGTCCAAGTTAAACTAAGTGTCAAATAATGGTTATAGTTAGTTGAAGACCTTTCAACTTCCGGCGTCGATACTTGAGAAAAACGAATTAGAAGGAAACAATAACTACTATCAGATTGGAAATTAAAACAGCGTGTTGTGAAAATCCCATAATTAAAAAAAAAACACAATCAGCACAGCCAGCATATTGGCCTATGTGTTGAAAATTCAATTCTCCCAACATTTTGTGCCACGAGGGACTGATACGTCCGGACCTCAGTAGCCGGATATCCTACGAAGGTAAACTAATAAATCAGGTCAGAATCCTGCCAACACCGGAAAGTGTTTCATTTCGTTTACTTGCAAAAGGCCGGTGGAAGAAAACAACTTCTATCCTAGATAGAGTCATATCTCGGGACTCCTCAATTAATAACGTTATTCAACAAGGGAACGCGTGTGTAATATTTAATGACAGACATTATTAGGAGCAGGTAGTCTCTTGAGTCACATTTGAAATATTTGGCCTACATAGAAAGTTTACACTTAGGGACACACAGTACCCTAAAAATATTAAATATTTGCTTTAAAAGGTTATTTATCCCTCCCACAGACTGCTTCTACTAAATTATTAAAGGAAGAAAAACAGTTTCGCGAAAGAAGAGTCAGTTAACTTGACAGTATCGCTACACTTTTAATTTACCGCTTTAAATTCTGAAACATTGATCCTTATTTATAGAATTTTTAATGACTAAAGTTTTTGAAAGACTTTGTCTTATCCTAACTTTGGTCATAATCCTGTCTTTTATAATAATTAATATGTAGGTACTAAGAATATCGTAAAAAGAGTTATTACAGAACTAATATCGTGCAGAAATGTTCAATTTGAGGTTTCCTGAACAGTGCAATATCTGATAGTCGTGTGTGATAATATGCAAATATGGTAGTTCCAACATACGTAGCCTACCTGTGCAACAGGAATGCAATCTCAGCAAACTTAGGGAAGGTAATGAGGTATAGCAATATGATGATAGTATGTAGATGCAAAATGAATTATTAATATCTGACACGAACAAGCGATGTGCTTTGCACATTTTGAATATTTTGAAATATAGAGGTTATTAGCATAATTTGTAAATGTTTCATTCTGGGCACGTCACCGGATCAGAGTGTAGATCTAAGTGACTTTTTGCGTCGGATTTTAATTTTGCATATTGAAACTTGGACTAATGTTCATTTTTGTGTTATTCTTATGACAATGATGATGATGATGATGATGTGATTCAACCGATTTCGACCACGGTGATTGATTCAGTTCCGCTTTAATTGTTGTTATTCTTCTAGACTATATTGCTTAAAACGAAGTGTGAAAGATTGATTTTTAACTTTCGTTTTTTCCATATTTACACTCATGTGCACATTGTATTCCTATTATAGTTATTTTCAAATGCTCAAGAAGTTTTATTCCAAGCAGGATATATTTTTAAAGCCATAAAAAGTAATTATTATCTTTCATTTAGTCAAAAAAATTTGGTGTTCGATGCTACTTGAATGGGACTCACCCTTTTTTTACCAATCTACCAAAGAGCAATGACGTTTCATTGCAAAGGTGTTTAAACTATATTGATCGACTGAAGACAGGGAGACGAGTAGACTGTGAATACTCTATCATTGAACTGACGAACCTAATTTGCCTAACTATGTAGCATTTAGTGTAGCGTTCGCAGTAAAACCGCAAAATTTAATTTTCGAAGTATTTTCTTTAAAAATTTTCTACATTTAATGAAAGTTTCAATCGTTGTTTCTCCTTGGTTTGTGATTTTTTTAAATGTTGCCTGCAGACAGCAAAACAAAAGACTACTCACTTGATTAAAAAATGTGTCGGGCCCATTGCCTACACACTGAGGTCTTAAGCTGTGCATTCATGAATCAACATATTTAATCATACGCGAAATCCTTAGGAAAGTATTATAACGTAACTACTCAGGTAAGCACAAGTAACTGTAAACGACTATTGCCATCTCATTCGGCATTCTATCTAACTTAAACCATGCCCTAATTTACACTCCTCATTTACATCAAACAATAACTAAACCAGCTATTAATAATTCTTGTGTTTTGATAGTCCGGTTACTAGATGTATTAGGCATTGTGACAGGCAGTAACACTAGCTCAGTTAGCTGAAACCGACGACCATAACGTGGGACATTATGATGAATTGATGATGATGACGCCGACTCAATTTCAAACCTGTGCGGCAGGTTCTGAATTTGTAAACCAATTACTCTCTAATAATAAACGAACAAAATAAACGAATATATTTACTTCGCAGATAGGTTAATACCTACCTGATCTAAACTGATCTTTATTTCTATACGAAATGTTGACGTAGAGAAGAAATAATCCAATCCGGGGTTAACTGCTTTAATTCTTTTATTTATTGCTCTTCCAATGATTAAAAGTCCTTCAATTACGTTATTAGATTCTTTTATAATTAGGATAAAGCTTCCGCTTTTCATTTAATATATAATTATATATTAATTTATGTTAGGTACCTATACTTGTTTAAGAAGAAAATGCCCTATATCCAAGAAGGTAGATTATATTTTATCACAGACAATAAAACAGAATTTTTGAATAAGTACGCTTTTCGTGCCATTTTCATCCATTCCGACAAAACATTTGTCTAAGAAAGTGCTGAGTTTCCTAATAAATGTTCCCTCGGAGTAATCTAAAAGGATCGTGTCCCAGTTGGCCATGTATCAATAATTAGAAGCTATTATGTATATGTAATATGTAAGTAGAACATAAGAACCTCTTTGTAACGTTAAAATATTCATGAGATTAACAAAGAACACTTTCGTCTAGTAGTTATAGGTCGAATTGTGCCCAAAGTTGAGTTCGCTCTTAAAAAATACAAACCCTTCGAAAAAGTACAAAAAGAAAGGTCGCAGAATTTTATGGAGAAAAAAAGATGGTTCGCCCAGAAAGTGTAATGTTGTAGCTTGTTCTTTAGATAACGCACAAGTACTTACTTTTCAGCTGAAGATTCTTGTAATTGTCGGCTTGTTTGACGTCGGTTACCACTCGCCACTGTTTGTGTAAGATTCCCAGTAGACATGATTATTTGAACTTTTTTTATTTTACAAAATAAACATTCAAAGCAGTCAAATTTTCATAAGGTTTATTTTTCTCATTATTTATGTAAAGCATCCAAGTATAACATAATCCCTAATGAATAAAATAAAAACATTGAATTTTATTTCAAGGCAGCAGATAGAAAAAAATCTCCTGAAAATGTTTGAGCCCGTTTAAAGCCGGAATTACTGTATTGTACGACGTCTTTTAAATTTTTAATAAACGTGTGGCGAGGAGGAAAAGTTTTTGAAAGAACTCCGGAAATTGCGAGAAGGATTAATGCTCCATATTTAATATTATTAATGAAATAAAAACTAAAGTTACGTTAATGTTTTAAATAGCTCCTATGGGTGTTGTGAAGTTCCACGCAAGATATTCTGCGTGATGGAATTATAATTTTAAATCGACCATCCCGTTATAATATGATTATGGTCTGTTTCATACATTTTTTACATGAACTTGTAACCTTAACCTTTTATAGTTACGGATGACAATAAATTACATACGGAAAAATATACAATCTTGTTCACCTCGCTTTCTCACTATATGCATGCGTTTTCTGACCATTAATCACAGTTAAAGTTTAATTTTAAACCGTACGTCCCATCTCGTATGCAAACGGTCTTTACGGTGCAATTTACTGTGTCAATTTATTAACACCGTAAAGGTTTATACAGCTGTTACTTTAAGTACGGTCATCGCATTTAGGTACCTTGTCTAAGAAATCGGTCCCTAATCAGTGTATTACATAAAATGGTCGATGTTAGCAGCATTTTCAATTAAAACCATAAAGATGTTGATAAACTTGAGCGTTCTCTTGTAATGAGTACTCTTGCGAATGTTACATTACAGAAAAACAACCGAGAGCGTATTGGCGAGCGTTTTGGAGAGCTTAACCGACTATGGTTTGAAATCTTTATGAAAAAAAACATCTTTGGCGATTAGAGCGTTTGCTAAAAATATCGTGAAAATGTTCGTAGTGATATTTGGCTCTATGCTTGGCCTCGTTTGTTCTGTAGTTACTCAAAATTAGAAACGGCAAATGCTCGATGTTCTGTTACAAATAAATGCCCAAGTCTATCATCACCTTATAATCTAAGGCTGACCGCAGACTTGAGTCAAAACAGTTTTAAGACAGACTATTGCTTTACAAAAACCATGAAGATGCGCACACTTAAAACAAAACGTCTCATAGACAATATTGTCTAATAGACACAAGAACTGCACAGCGACAAGTCTGACACTGAACAGTTTTGTTCCAGGTGAGCGGCGTGTCGTAGACAAAACAGTTTTGTTTATGTTTTAAGACAGACTTGTCTATGTGACACAAGACTGTCTTAAAAAAGTTGTGACTCAAGTCTGCGCTCAGCCTAACATTCAGTTTGAAGTTTTATGGAGTTAAGTAGTACGGAGAAACTAATGTCTATGGAACTTGGAACTAATATAACGTTCATCGAGTAACCATTCTAGTTCAGAGGAAACACATTCAGTCCCCGCCAATCTTTGAAATTGTAATAGAATGACGACGTGACCCGACTTTTACGAATGTGAAATGGCTTCTACAAAATTTCAATGTGTTTTATGAGCACGCGTATGAGCGCCAAATGGAAAACGTTTACATTAAGAGGGTAAACGACAAACATAAAGGGAACTAGATTACTTACGTACTCACCTACGCAAACATGGTAGGTAGACATGGTATACTGTCTCTAATCGAATTGTACTTACAAACAAGTCACACTTCATGTTCAATGATATCATCATCATCAGCCTATAATGTTCCCACTGCTGGGGCACAGGCCTCCTCTCTGTGAGACACAGTGAGCCATAATCCCTCCCCTCCCCTTAGACCACTACATCACATCATCATCAGCCTATAATGTCCCACTACTTGGGACACAGGCCTCTTCTCTGTGAGAGGGAGTGGGCTATTATCCACCACGCGGGCCCAGTGCGAGTTGGTAGATGTCACAGTCATGTTTTCGAATTTTTGGTTCTAGGGCATGCCGGTTTCCTCACGATGTTTTCCTTTACCGTTTTGAGAGCAGTGGTGATGAAATAAATTACACAAAGTAATGAGCCTGGCGGGGTTCGAACCCACGACCTACAACTCGTAAGTCGGGACCGATATCATTGGGCCACCACTGCTCTGTTCTGCGCCGCTGTTCAATTATATAGTGTTCAGGTTTTTGCAGGTAGGTACACAATAAGATAACGATAATTTGTGATTTCAATCAAGAGGAATGACATCTTTACATATTATGAAATAACTTCTCGCCTGTAAACCTCCAAGGGTTAAGCAAAGTTGTACCACTTACTTACATATTTCAGTAGCAAAATTAACTCTTTTTCTTCATCTCTATGTACCTATTAATTTTAACAATACATCAGCCGAGTAGCGGGGTTGAATCCACACGGGGAAAAGTAGTACTTAATAAAATAATCTCAATCTACCCAAAGGAATAAAACCTGATATCTCATAATATGCCAACTCAGTTAGTTAAATTAATGAAAATTGCGATAGTGAAAGTTGGAAGTAATTCTGTGCCAGATGCTCGATTATAGTTACCCAACACTTATTATTCCTTGGGTTTTCAGTTTCTTCTATAAATTTTCTTCGCTTAATAAAATTACCTTTTCTTAACTTAATCAGCGTTTCATTTTATAATATTTACTTTGTGAGGGAGACTAACTAACGAGAACAGAAAAAAACTATTTTATGCTTTTGAGTTGAGTTATTAAGGTTCCCTTTGCTATAATTTCTGTTATAAGTATAACTAAATAAAGATTGTTTTTTTTAAGTAGTGATATCAAACGTTTTGTGTTTAAACGCCTACAAGAAATGAACCTATTTGACTTCCAATAAATTTGAAATACCTGCTGGAATGGATATTAGATAAAATAAATTGATCAACAAATTCTGTTATTTCACTTTTATATGAATGCCAACGAAGCCCTGCTGCGCCGGGCACGCCGCAATTGCGGCGGTAAGACCCCTCTTTGAGGAGTGGCTGGAGAGAAGTCATGGCGTCCTGACCTACCGCTTGACGCAGGTCCTCACCGGACACGGAAGTTTCGGGAGGTACCTGTGGCTGATGCGAAAGGAGGAGACGCCTGGGTGTCACCACTGCGAAGATCGCCCGGAGGACACGGTGGAGCATACGGTGCAAGACTGCCCAGCTTGGGCGGAGCACCGACGTGTCCTCACGGCTGCGATAGGCGGAGACCTCTCGCGCCCGGCATTGGTTGCGGCCATGCTTCGGGGCGAGACGAAGTGGGAAGCGGTCAGCTCCTTCTGCGAGGCAGTAATGCTCGTAAAGGAGGAGGCTGGCCGCGAGCGAGAGAGGACAGCGTCCTCCCTCCGCCCCACCCGCGGTGGTGGACGCCCACGGCGACGGACGTCGCGCGACGATCTCCAGCCACCGTAGGCGCGGGCATGCGGGCAGCGAGTAAAGGGCAACTCGCTGCCCGACCATGGACCATGCCCGGGTCGACGGCGCGTTGTGTCCCACGCGCGCCTCAAAGAGCGTCAGCATAATGACGGGGCCCCCTCTCAGAGGGCCAAAACCTGCCGGGGTCGCGGGATTATATCCTTACCGTGACCCCGGTACATAAAGGGCTATTGAAGGACACCGTGGATTTTAGTCAGTACAAGTCTGACAGTCCCTCCCGCCCTGCCCGGGGTGGGAGGACTCATTTGATGATTTTACCACGTTAAAAAAAAAAAAAAAAAAAGGCCTGCTGCGCGGAGCTTCTATTTCTGTTTTAAGGGTTTAAAGGAAGATTACATGAAGTGGGGTGACGAGCCCCCTTCGAACCTAACTTGTCTTTGTCGGGTGCCCCAAGTTTACGATTTTGTCATGCTTGCTCTTGTTGACGTTTAATCCTAATATTTATTATTTTGGTGGGTCTAGAAATTAGGTTCTATTCAAATAATTTTTTAGTAAGCATTTAATTTAATGCTAGTGAAAGCTAAAACTGACTAATGATTGAAAATTACATAACTTCAACAACGTTATGGGCATTTCTACGAAGAGGGCATTTTTTTTGTCCTTTTAAAAAAAACATGGTTAGAAGTTACATGCACATCTCAAAATTTTTAAACGGACGTCCCAATCTATATTCTAACTGGAGAGCATAACATAAATTCCGTACTACTTCTTAATTTTCCTAAAAAAAAATCTGAAGTGAAAAAACGGGGGTAATTTCACTGATTTTGACCTGTCCCTTTTCCGAAATCGAGTGTAAAATATTTTATATTTTTTAATGGAGCTGAATTTCAAGCAAACTTTTGATATTCTTAGGTATATGGATAGTTAACCAAGAGACATTGACAATAAATAAACCTGTAATTGCTTATTTTGTTATATTTGTGGATGCGTAAAGATTTGTCCCAGTCTAATGAGTCATTTCCGTGTCATACAAAAAACACTTGATTACGATACTAAATACCCGCGAACTGGACATCACCATCCGATTCTTGTAAACTATCAGGTGCTCCCGAGCAGGCCATGTGAGTGCATGTGTGGTGTGCTGCTGATTTTTTAGATTTTCGAAGGTGAGAACCTGTTTCCGTGTCTTTAGTTCGGGGTCTTTTCTCAATACCGTGTCAAAGATATCTTCTGACAGTTTTATTTTTTTAAATGTTTTGTTTCCCTAGACTGAAGTTTAACTGGACACCAGCATGGTTTTTTCGTTTAATTTGTTTGAAGTCGTAACAGTAATAAGTTATTTTGATTAGTACGATATTTTTTCAATTCCGTGGCCCTCAATTTTGTGCACTGGTGTCCACGGAATTGAGAACGATGGTTTACCCATGTAACTAATCTCGGTTTATATAAGGTTTAAAGTCATTTACTTCACAATTTGTCATGGTATAGTAGTTAACGCCATATATTATGTGTCTATAATGTTGTATTTAAAGTATCTAGAGTTGACATTGCAATTGCAAGATCTGATTTTAGCTAATACTACCGCGACTAGCTACTCGAGCCTCGGAAGATCGTATTATGATAGCCTATATTTTATTCTGATGTATAAACTATATTGCTGCAAAGTTTCATTAAAAAACATTCAGTTATTTTTGAGTAACAAATTGACCTGACTAATATACGGCCGAAAACTTCGATTATATGTATTACTTTCTGCGGTTTGATAAATAAAACTGACTTGACGTCTATACTTAATGTCTCTTGTTTGTAATTTAAAGGTTTAACGAAAGTGCTTAATATAAATACATTTTACCATATAAGTTTAATAAAAATGCTCATTTATATGATTTGACTAAAAGTTAGTTAACTAAGCATGATAACTCAAGGAATCTCTCTCAAGGCAGACTCAATGTAAACTTACATACCTAAAATACCAAAAACTGTTAAAATATGTTCTTGAATGTTTTTTTTTAATTGAATTTGTCTTTCCCGGTTACGTAAAATATGTGTAATTCTAAATTCTGTGGTCACATTTCTCAATTCCATGGCACTCAAAATTTATTTCATAAACTACTGGAGCAATTACTGGCAAATTAGCACCATTTTGTTTGAAAAAATATGCATTTTATTTTGGTGATATAAAATTAGTCATAATGTGAAAAAAAAAATTGCCCACGGAATTGAGCAAAAATCACCGTGTCCGTAGAAATGCCCTTATAGGTACCTTAAAAAACTTTGTCACACTTGACAAGAAAATTTTATTGAAATCTTTATTATTTGTAAACTATGTATAAGTTAAGCAAATAAAGATTTCATCATATTTGCTATCAGCATTATTCATTCCTCTTTCATGAAATCTTTTGTATCTGTAGGCAAGAGGTGTTGCACCACTTGAAAATAAATCTGAAAGACAAATAAAAGGTCGTTTCAATGTAACACGTTCGTTCCACATACACTCGCTCACTCTCTCACTTTGTTTGCCACATCATTGAACCCCGGTCTTATCTGATAATCCGACAATCTACCAACACACAGAATAGGACAAAATTAATATTAATTGTGTTGGCGGAATGTAATCTCGGCGTTATCTACATCAAATGATTATCTACTCCAAATATTACAACAATATTGATAACCAAAGTTACTGATAACGATAATTAATTTGTATTTCGACAAGCTACGGGATAGCTTGTTAATGAATATTGTGTAAATAGTTTTAAACAACGACGATATAATACTAGACTCGTAATAACAGGCGACCGATGTCTGCCAACACATTAGGCAAAAAAGTCTTATATTCGTCTCATTTCGACCAATCCTGTAAGCCGTAAACATACGTTGAGACAGAACAGACCTTGAGTTAGCCAATCACAACGCAGTACCCCGTCCCCCTCGCTTACGTAGTACCTCAGCGAGTTGGCAGAATAATTTTCGTTCCTTAGATCGTGCATGCGTAGTCTAGTATTATATCGTCGTTGGTTTTAAACTATGAGAACTTATATGTTTATATTGGAGTTGTCTAACTAGTTTCGAACGCCAACTAAGACATAAGTTACGAGTTCATAACATGACGTGATCACCATGAAAACCAGCAGATATTCCAAGAATTAATCTCAAATCCCATAAGTTACGATTTTATCACCTGTTACAAGTTTCAAGAGGTAACCCGAAATCTAAGACAAAGGTACAATCTGTAGAATTACATATTCTTACAGGAATTCCTGGAAGGCTATCGGGCTAGTGAAATTATTAGAGGTCCAGATATCACCTAAATCATCAACTAATTGAAATGCATGACACGAGTTTCTGCAAAATTTGTAGAGATGGAAATTATCTCTGCTGGGACAAGTCAGGAGCTTAAGGACACAAATGAGGGGTCGCAAATGTTTATACGTAGTAACTATTCAGTTTTAATATACAGGAAGATCTTCTCTTTATGTTTCCTATACACAATAGACGGTATTATGAATGGAATACCTACCGTCAGTCTAATTCAATTTGCAAAGGTATTCAAATACCGTTTAGGATCAAATACTATGACAGTCTGCCAGGTAATAACGTACAGGAATTTTAATCCTATTACCTCTACAGACAAATCGTCCGTTTTCACAAATTCTAGGTAACCTTTCGTAGCTGAGTCTGTTTGACTGACAATAATGGTATTAAAATATTCATTTTGGTTAATATCGTCGAAATTGATACAGAAAGTATAATATTGAATAAGAGATTGAACGGCATGTGCCCCTAACATAATAAGGTTCGTACTGTTTAAACATTTTGTGAAGATAAAGGTCTTTAGGTTCTGTAACTGACATTATTTCAAACAAGGAGTTTCCGACTCACTGAAAGAGAAAATTTTCGTATTAAGATGTTTCTTCAACGTAATATTAC